>WBMY01014668.1:415064-467370 GCA_013397315.1 Donacobius atricapilla
AAAAAAAAATTGGGAAGTTCATACGATTTCCCAGTAGACAAACAAAACTGTCCAAATTCAACAGACGTCACTATTCCAAGGTTTCAGGCAGCACTACATTTCTTTAGATCTGATGATCGTCACTCCACCATTAGGGCACATTCAAGGAGGAAGTTCAAGGCAAGGGAAAAGAGGAGAAGGTCACAACATATGCATGAGTGTAGATCTGTATGCGTATGTTTCTGTATTTATGTATAATACTGACATTTTATGCATTTTATGATTCATATTTATGAGAATAATTTTATATATGTATTAAAAAACTTGAGGTACATGAAATTCTCTTCTCTCATACGTCCCCATAATTTTTGAAATTTACGGGTCAGAGTTCCAAGGTCTTCCTTCTCATCTTACAAGACTGCAACTGTAACCTACTTAAAGTGAACATGGTATTGTACTGCAGCTCACAAGTGACACGAGTTTGGTGATTTCAGTACAGTCCCTGGCTTTGCAAAAAACTATTGCGTGATTTGGCACAACGCACGGCAAATAGCAGTCTCTTTATGAGGAACTACAGATGGCAATTGAAAGAGTAATTCAAATAATTTATCAGGCACATTTGGAGACCTAGAATGGGGGATGGCCCAAGTCTATGAGAAACCAGTATGCTACAAGTCATTATTAGCAAGCTTATTAAACCTGCCTCACGTGCACAGCGGTAAAAGATCAGAGATTGCTGATGGGAACTGAGGTGCTTGGCGGTGCTGGGTTTTGGGTCATGACTAGGAAAGCAGAGTACAGCAGGTGAGGACCTACTCGAGAGGAGAAGTGGGACAAAAGACCGAAAGACCATGAGATAACTGAAAATGGCTTGGAAATCTCAACCTGCACTTCTGTTCTAGGGTACTTCACCATTTGAAACAGAGATGCAGTGCTGAAAGAATGCAGTGCTCACCCCAACATTCAGCTTACCAAGTCTTAAAAAAATTCCTAATCTGTTGAATTCTTGAGGACGACTGTATTCACAAGACACAAGTGAAAACATGTTTTTTAAACTAATTAGTTTTACATCTGTGCGTTCTTGCTGGCAAAGTAATGCTGTCATAGATTTTGCTAGCAACAGTCAGTCTACAATGCAGGTGGGTAAGGCAGAGACAAGCTTAAGATTGAAGTATGGCTGAAAATAAAAGCCAAAAGCCTTTAATGCAAAATTTACAGTAAATCACAGCTTCTTCAGGCTCAGATCCTTAGGAGAAGAGACTGTTAAAGCGTTTGTAGCTCTACAATATGAAGGTGATCTTAATAAAATGAAAGAAGGAAGCATTTCCAAGAGATTTCTTAAGGCAGAGCAGTAGAATTGACATCACTGACACAGCACTGGGAGACCTGTGGGAAGGACAGGAGTCTCATTGATCTCACCAGATTAATTGGCGCATTGTAAATCTGACCGTCCAGCTCATATGAACTGATACCAAAGAGGTCCTTACCTTACCCTGGAAGGGCACTGGGTGACAGAGAGAAGCTGTCAGCTGATCTGATTTCACTAAGAAATGTTTTGCTCATTTACAAATCAGCTCAGCATTCGCTTCTCTCACTACCTTTATGTCTACCAGCATTGCCAGAAATACTGAAAAAAACTGAGACAAATGCGAACTCTTGAAAGTGAGACCTTATTAGTGAGAGGTGTCCATAGAGCTGAGTGCTCAGGGAGCAGAGAGGCACACAAAGAATAATGGAACAGAATTTGAAATAATAATTCTTGTCTGTGATGAGGAAAACCTTTAAAATTTCTAAGCAGAAAACATGATTAGGAGGCTGATCAACTGACCTTAGGTTCCCAATACCCTAGCTGCCTGTAGGAGATTTACATAGATGGAAGTGGGGGCAGAATATGGCCTATGTTTTTAGTAAGGCATTTGCTAAACAGTCCAGAGATCAATAGCAGACATTAAATTAAGCACTCTGGCATTCTTATTATTTAGTATCATTAAGCATTAAGGATGGCTGTACTGTAAACACAGGGAACAGAGAACCAAATGAAATCTATTAAAAAAAAAAAAGCCTATGAAGTTTCTGAAAATTAGACTAAACAAAAAAAACCACTTGCAGTGAACAGATCATGTAATTGTGATCAAAATCTAAGCAAATTCCAACTGTCTGCCGGTCAGTGCAGACTACTTCCATTACAGACTTCAGGAGACTGAATTGTGCCGTTCTTGCTTCACTAGCATTAACAGTGGCCACAGCCTCAGAACTGCAAAATAATAAGAGCCAGGAGGACAATCATTTTCCTCAGATTTTTTATTTTGACATTTCTCATTTGTGCCCTTTTTCAAAGTTTTAATTTGGTAAAGGCACTTTTCAGCCTGTCTTTTAACAGGTCACTAATAACTTGGGATGCAAGATCTCATATTTCATTTTTTTGCTGCTGCCACCACTAAATATTTCATTTACCTTGAGTACAGCAGACCACTCTGGAAGGTTAATTTTTTTTTCTTTTCACTATACTGTTTACAGACTAGTTTTTGCGACTCATTATTTGCATTAGGCTAGTTTGATTCTACCTGTTAAAGTAAATTAATAGACTGCCTATCAAAACACTTTAATTCTTTAAGTAGCTTAGTGAGGCAACTATACTGACTTTCCTTTTTCTTGGGAATTTCCATATTTCCTATATGGCAATAACTCGGAGTCTTGGAGGTGGTACCTAGTTATAACACAAGCTTCTTCTATGTAATATATTTTAATATTTACAACCAAGTTACACATACAAGTATAAATGTATACATTTGTGGATGTACATCTGTACATACACACATAAATAAAATCATCAGTTTTATTTCATTCCCCTGTCTTGGCTGTCAGTCCTTAAACTAGAAGACCAAATACATTTTTCAGCAACTGTACATATGCACACACAGAGAATACAGGGTTAAACACAATTACCCCTAAGGGTTTCTCTGCCTGCCTTGTATCAGTACAGAGAGGACAAGCCTCAAAAACGGTGATGCTTTCCCCATTTCAGCAAAGAAAGAGAAAAGAACCCCAGCAGAGGAAGGTGAGTGCTTGGAGACCTTGACTTTTTTTCCTCCCCTCCATGCATCCCTCTGAGCTCTGTGCTTAGAGAAAGGCCATGCTACAACCAGACCCTGGGAGCAGCTGCGGATAAGCACATGGAGGTTAATTCTGCTTTTTGCTCTATTAACCTCTGCTCCACCATTGTGACACCCTCAAGGAAGAAGGACAGAAAGACAGCACGGCCAGGAGAGGCGGGCAGGAGCGGGCGGCCGGGCACTACTGCCAGGGGGCCGCACCAGGGTAGGGTTGCCTCTGCATCCTGGGCTTCATGGGCTTTGGACACCCGTTTGCTTTGCTCCTACCAGTTCTGCCTCAGCCCTGAACACTTGCAGGATGCAAGTATTCCCCTTCTCTGCAAGGCAAGCTTCACGCCGTGCCCTGCAGCTTTTCCCTCTGCTCTATGTTCCTCCATATAGCAGGAGACACACAGCCTTTGGCAGTGGGTGCAAACAGATGAGATAAACAGAGATGAAATAAACCTAGTGGAAAAGTCTTCTCCAGCTGTAGTGTCTCTACCTATAAATAGATATTTTCCTGCTGTCCTCCACATGCAAACACAGAGTAAAGAATTTTTTGTTGTTGTTGTTTTCTTGTTTAGTACAAAGCAATTAAAATGTAACAACCTCTCAAAATCTTCCTTTATTTAAAAAAAATAGGTCACGGACACAGAAGCAGTCAGTCATGGTTTGGAGTGGGCAAGCAAACAATTTTCATTTGATTGTGCCCTTGTTTTTGTAACTAGCTTTTCTGCTGTGACCTGCTATACTTACCCTGTCTGCTGTGCTAACCAGCAACATGCCTTTTTAATCTGCCTTCCTGGGGTCTGCATTTGATTACAGCATTCATGTTCTATTTAGATTCTTTTGAATCATGCCCTGTGGTGCTAGCACGAAAGGTGTTATTTATAAAATGAAATTCTGTTGTATTGCAACTTGGATTCAAAGAGGACAAGCAATATTAAATACTTACTTTATTTAATAATATCTTGGATTTATTAACTCAATTTCATTACAAGATTAGAGACGGTAACCTGGAGGGGGTTATTAACTAATAAACAGGCTTCAGGCAACTTTGCCCTATATGAAATAAAATAAAAATACATATATATGCATTTAAATTACTTCGGAGGGTCTAGATACACACCTCTGGCTCAGAAGTATGGCTTTCTTGACACATAGTATTTCTTGACACATCTCTCATATATGCAGAGAGCTCTTGGCTGGAATCCACTAAGTTCGTGGTCCCTTTAGGACAGTGGGCATCCACACTCAGCAGCTACCCCAAGTGAGCAGCCCTATTTAGTTGGTTGCATCCCATGTGGGACGAAGTCTACTGCTCAGCTGTGACAGAACTGATGCAGGCTACAGTTACTTCAAGCCACTGTGGGCAGCACACCAGAAACCGTGAGACTGCCAAGCCATCTGCCCCTCCTTGACTTCCCCAGCACCTCAAGGCTCACATTTGTGAGCTGTTGCATGGCTCTTTCTCTCCCTGCATTAGTCCTGCAAATTGCAGGACGTACCAAAGGAGAAGCTTCCCCAAAGCATCTGGGGAGACTCGCAGGCAGCAGGCTGCATCTCCCAAAAAACTCCTCCTGAGCTATTGAAAGCTTCTCTTTCTGGAAGATGAGGTGATGGAAAATTCCGGACTGTGCACACAATAAGATATGAATCTATATTCTGATACTTAGCTTTTTTGTGGTAACTTTAACAACATTTCAATCCAGTACATATTTTGTTCAGCCAGACATGGCACAACTGGCAGCTGAATTGAACTGCAATCTCTTAAGCGGGTAAGCTGCAACATGTTTGTCAGCACCCCCGCCTAGGGAGAGGGCCCGCTTAGGAAATTCACTGAAGGCAGAAAGCTCCCCAGGAGTACAAAAATACGGAGATGCAATTTTTTCTCCATTTCCTAAACAAAACTAACAAATGCTAATAGACTATTAAATGCCTCCTCTCTGAAACACTCTACGACAAGAAGTAGCTTCTGTGACTTTGAACCTGTCAGGTCCACAATAAAGCCTGAGTCTGACACGGGAAAATAGCACAGTATCACTGTCACAGATACTACAGGCAGGGAATTCCCACTTGGAAGTGCACGGCTGCTAAAAGCTTTCACCCCACATCTGTTGCACAGTTAGCTGTGAGTCACCTGCAGTCAGCCTCATTAGACCTGAAGTGTCACTCAAGTAAGACAAGCTTATTGCTAGAACAAGAGAATTCAGATTTTTAAGCATTTGATAGATTAAAAGGAAAGTGTCACGATATGTTAAATGGATATTCAAATACTCTAGGTCTCAGTTTTCATCTGCTTACAGATTTTATGCCTTTGCTTAAAGCTGTATGGTAGGCAGAGACCAAAAATAAAGGGCAAATGATTTTTTTCACTCATGTGGTGTTGTTGTTCACTGCAATGACTCAGTGAAGGATAAAATCCAGCGCATGAAGATCATGAAAGACAGAAAGACTAATGAATTAAATCTGATCAGAAACAGATTTGAATTCAGAGTAATCTCTGAAATCGGGGAGAACACCTAGAGCATGGTGGTGCATGGATATTCCCAAGCGAAACTGTTACTTAAGTAACAGAACTGTGCAGAGAAGAGGTTAATTTGGGTCAAAAATGAAGGGAGATAGAGAAACAGATTTATGGTAAAACTTTCAAAGGCAAAAGCAATAATTGCACCCGCAAAAGGCATGTGCATCATTGCTACAAACAAAAACACATGCTTGGACTCTCTACAGGCAATCTGGCATCTGTCTCTCATTCCCTCCCTCCTCCTGACCCTGAGACCTCTCTCTCTGGAATTTTGTTCCATGAATATTCCATAATGCTACACTCAGCTCCTATTTTCAAGAAAAGTCAGCATTAGCTAATAAGTGGAAGTTCACAGCATTACTGTCAATCAGTGGTTGGTTTCCATGAGAATGGAGACAGAGCTCAACAGAAAAATAGTGAGGTTCAGGCACAAGTGATATTCTGTCTACATATGTTATGTATGTACCACTTTGAAACTATAGGACTCACTTGTTTGGCACTTCATTTATTAGCAGACTCTCAAGGGTATCTACAAAATAAGCCAAGTTTAAACAGCATTCTTTTGGGTCATTTTGAAGTGAGGCAGAAACAAAATGTATTATTTGGTAAGTTAGGAATACTGCAATTTATTCTTGTTCTCACTCTCCTCACTTTTTTCTATGTGCTTAAAGCCACCATTAAGAAAAAGACAAGTTTTTTCTTATTTCTAGCTGCCTTTTTTTTTTTTTTTTTAATTTCACCTACCAGGTCTCAAAGAATAACAATTTCTATCCTAAAATAATTAGTGAGATAAATTTCTAACTGATTCTGTGGATTATAAAGGGAAACTATCTTAGGTTTATTGACAAAAGCATGCTACTTTTCCTGAATTGATACAGTCTGTTTACAATAAACAGACTAGGCAATATGATGCAAGGGCACAGGGTATGCATGGGGTAGATCTTTACAAAGGCACATTTATCTTCTAGTATTCTTACACACTCATCAAAGTTTCTGGCATACTCTCCACTAGAACTAAACAAAGTAAACAATGTAATCTTCTAGTATTCTTACACACTCATCAAAGTTTCTGGCATACTCTCCACTAGAACTAAACAAAGTAAACAATGTAATCTTCTAGTATTCTTACACACTCATCAAAGTTTCTGGCATACTCTCCACTAGAACTAAACAAAGTAAACAATGTAAGAAAATAAGGAAGTCAGTTATTTACTTTTTTAGGGAACCAAACCCCAGAAATACTATAAGATGATTTCTAAATTTCAAATGTCATTAAAATTTTCATACAATTGGGTCAATAGCTTTATAAGGAAGGTAGTTTTATAACTTTAACATAAAGAAGGATCCAGTTTTAAAATACATGCCAAATTTAAGACTATTTAGATAAAAGCCTTTGGTCTTACTTCTGATTTAATGAATGTGAAATGAGCTCATGGGTGATGGGAGGGAAGCACCGGCAAACTCAAACTAGTTGAGAGATACAGTTAAAAACTCTAATTCTATTCAGTTGTTTCAGTGTGACTGATCTCAAGGAGAACGAAGCAGTTCTGCCGGGACAGACAGTCTGAGCAGTGGATGGAAAAAGAGGAAAAGACCCTGGGGAGAGAACATCACTTGGGTGAAGCCTGTACAAGCTAGAAATCACTTGGCCTCTCCAAGACCCACCAAGACAGCAGAAGGGTAAATGAAATGCCATTTGTATGCATTCTTCCAAGTCCCCACTCTCTCTCCATTTTCCTCAGCCAAGAATCTCTGCATGTATCTGCCTAATGGAAATGTTATCTTCTTTTCCTCAATGAAAATCTAAGAAATTCATGGGACAGACCTGTTTCAAAGACAAACAAAAATCACACGATGGCCACACAGTGGGGGAAATTTCTTTCTTGGGATGCTCTCTTTTTGCCCATGTGAGGTCAGCCTTTGAAGCCCACTCGCATAGCTGTATGATATAATGTAAGAATTCTTTAATCAGTCAGACACTAATATAAATCTGGTACTTGATTTCTATACTGGGATTCAAGCGTGTACTGTAGGAAGCTCAAGGACCTGGATCCAGCACAGTTGTAATCCTGTTCTGCAGTATCCAGTGAAAACACAATTTCAGATTTTTATTCTAGCATGTTTTCAATCAACATTCTGTGGAAGGACTGAGGCCCATTACAGCCATATTACATGGCAGAACAAACCAGTCTGACCCTAGGCAAAGGCTTTATCCTCCCTGTATCTCAGTTTCCCTGTGTGTCAGGCTGGAAGAGTCACTCTTTTTCAGTTGATAGGGATGTCTTGGGAATTACCTACTTAACATAGAGATAAAAAAAGGCTCTGAAAGGCGAAGTACTGTGGGGCTGAGTGAGTAGGCTTGCTGCAGTAACATGGCTGTTGCCAGCAGGCAGCAGGTACCACAGATCTCATGAAAGATCACTCGTTGATTTTAAGTTATGTTCATTTTTGTGCCTGTTCCGTAGGCCCCCAGAGATTAAATACAGCTGAGTGCTATTATACAGTTAGCTCCAGCGAATGAGAAATATACTCTTTTAGCAGTTTTATTCCTTTATCAATTACTACTTTAAGAGACTTGTACTGTATTATTTTATATTGGCCAGTTGTAAAAATAATTTATTCCCTGAAGAGTTTTATTCCTTTAACATTTCAAATTTTTTTGTTCGATGTTTAGCATGTGACCATTTTTGACAGAGAATGAAAGGAATACTTTAGTATAGAAGCTAATATAGCTCCTTTTCTTATGTACATTTTGAGCACTTTTTAAATAAAAGATCTGAATAAGATTTCTAGTAATGCAGAAAATCTAGTAAGATTTTTCTGTTCTCAGGTTTCTTTGCATTACTGCATTATCACCCTGGGGGGGAAAAAGACAGAAATCCTGTCCAGATTTCCGGTAAAGTACCAGACCTGTTGAGGACCAAGCCCCCTTTCTTCCTTTCTTCTAGGTACATCTTTATTTTTTTTAAGCTTGCCCCTACCAAGGCGTGTATAGAATAGAGACGAGTTCCTTACAGACTTGAAACCCCATAGAGGAGCCATTAGGATGAAAACCTGTCAAGTGAGCATAGAGAGCCACTACAGACCTAACAGGAAAGCATGCTTGAACACTACTTAATGACACTATCAGGTAGCTCTGTGACTTAAGTTTTCTCTCTAAGTGGGTCAAACAATGAAAAGAGCTGTCATGATGAGGAAGATGCCCAGTTGGGTTGAAAGGGCAAACCTCTGTTTCATTTGAGAACAGGGTATTATGGAGGCAAGAGCCCAGACCAGCCTCCAGCTCAGCAGAGGTGTGTGATATCACAGAACACGGTGACATCAGTACATATACCTCAGTTGTGGTCATACACACTACAGAGTCAATCAAGGATGCAGTCATCTGGGATGAAGTTCATCTAAGGATGAAGAGAAGAATGCACAGGGTGTGCAACAGAGCAGAGCTGGTGTTTGAGCACTGCTGAAACAGAACTAAGCTTTTGTGGAGACAGTGTTGCACAGCCTCATAAAACCTCTGCTGCTCCGCAGAAGATGTTGATTTCCTTGCCAATTCATAATTCAGATCAGATGACGAAGGATTTCCTGAGGTTCGCAAGCCCTGTTAACGATGGGGAGCCCGGCTCAGAGTAACCCTGGAGCTGTTAAAGTGAAAACAAGCTGTATACAAGATTTTGTACAACTTCAGTGCAAACCCTGGAGGCCCTGAAGACTCACCTGAGTTTCACTTTAGGCTACTAAACTCAAACAAACTGTGGGAGAAAAGACTGGCAAAGCTCATACGCCAGCATCTTTCATCAGCAGTTCTCAAAGTGGTTTACAAAAGGATTTCCTATTTCATGAGGGCAAAACCACCACGGTGTGGAGGAACACCTTATTCTAGACCATGGGGCATAGCAGCAGTAAAGCAGGGACAGAACTTGAGTAACTTGTGGTCTAGGCCATCATATTTCCCACAAGACACAACGCCTGAAACAAATGAATACTATAAGTTAGCAGCAAAGTTTTGTACAATTCTAATCAGCAGCCACAGAAAACCAGTCCCCCAGAAACATCTGCTCAGTCACATAAGTTTATTCACTGGATGTGGATGAAAAGAAGTCCTTCACTAACTGGAATGACTTGTGTCAATCTTTAGCCCTTTAAAACATTGACTAATTTTAGACTTTCTGTGGCTAAATACATTTGTAAACTATTAAAACAGTCTCCTGGTACATGGAAAACATATGGTTCCAACAATGTTATTCCTTCATGAAGGCCTGTTTCTTCAAAGTTTGCTTTAGTTGTACACTAAGCTTGTTTGGTGTTCAGAATTCTTGTTTTTATAACGATTTTCCCTCCCTTCCACAGCTATTTACTGGAATGATATATGTGTGCACAAGTATATATATATTAAAGACACATACTTTTATTAGCTGAAGATGTAATTATATAGTGCAAGTCAAAAAGAGTATAAAAGATGCATATCCCCAGGAACACATTTCCTCTCATAGCTGGCTCACTGCAAGTTTGCAGGGAGGAAACGCTGCTCATTGTGCAGTTTTAATTTCTCACACATTTGGTGAATAAATTAAAAAACAGAGAAGAAGACAGCCTGCCCAGGCCAAGACCTACACATCCATTCAGAAAGAATCCCTACATTTTAGTGAGGCTACAGTCTACTAATGAAGAATGTCCATTGTTTCCCACACCACTCCCAAAATATTAAGCTATAGTTGCTCCCTGTTTTAACTGTTTTTCCTGGGACAATTTTCCATGTCAGACTGTAATCACCATATTTGGCTTGCTCTATAGCCACCCTGCATTCACCTTCCCTGTCTGGTCTGACCCCAGCAAACCTTCATTGCTCTGATCACCAGCTGTTTTGTGAGCTTGATGGAAGCTGTGCTTCTCTGGGGGATCTGGCTTGGCACTGCTGACTGCTCTTGGGTAAGCTGGTAAGCTTAACCTTATTTTGCACTTCATGGGGGGGAGAAGTATAGCAAACAAGACCAGGCTAGTGTGAAGTGGGAAACAATCATCCTTAACCAATGCTTGCAGCAGGGTGCAAATCCAGGAACTCCACGAATTCCATCAGCCTTTGGTGGAGAAAAATTAGGTAGGAGGCCATTTCTCAGCAGCCAAGTGGGCTACAAGTGAGCACCACTCGTTCAGTTCTGAAGAACAATGGGTCTGGCCTAACACCAGGCTTGAATACATGAGAAGGGGACAAGAACAATATCACTTTTATAAGAGCAAAAAGCCTGCTTTAAAGAAATTGAGAGCTGTGTCTCTTGGAAACATGCTAGACCTATAATGATAAATTAGGGAAAATAGCTGAGAGAAGTGAGTAAACAGGATGGAACAGAAACAGAATTGGAAAAGGCATTGTGACAGAAATGTAGGATATAAGTTTGGTACTGGATTCTATTGCTGGATGAGGAAGAACAAAAGCCAAACAAGTCCATAAATTCATTTCAGATATTAGCTGCATTGCTTAATGAACTTCTGCAACATGCTCGTATTACGAGTGCAGAATGATAATCTATAAAATAGATTTAAAAACTCTTTCAAAGGTGCTTACTTTCCTTGCATTTTACCACTCTTAAGATCAAATTTCTTTTTTCTGTGTGAATTTATGCTGCCAAGGTTGGGAGTGACTGTTGTGTATGCATCTTGTTAGTACAAAGAAATCTAGAATTTTGCTCATGCGAAAGTGTGGATGCAGCTCCAGAGGTCAGAAGGAAACACTTGTCCATGGAATCAGCATTAATAAATCAATAGATTTATGGCTCGAACAATTTGCCCAAGTAGCACTGTTTCACCTCCAAGCCACAGACTTTCACTTGGCTATGCCTGCGTTCAGTCCATAAGGCCAGACGTGTCTTTGAATTGTGAAAAGAGAAGGGAAAAAAATGGTAAGAGAGAGACCAAGGAAATGAGAACTAGACCTGGCATGGGAGAATAATTGTCAGTAAAAAGAGGTAATGGAGGGAGAGAAACACTTGAAGGAATATGTGTCTGTACATTGACTGGAGGTACTTCCAAAAGATCTAATGAATCTGTAATGCAAATATAGAGAAGGCAGCACTAGGACAGCAAGGGAGTAAGGAAATATGAAGATACATTCCCTTTATGCCTAAAAGTGACCAAGAACATAGTAACTATCATACATACATTTTAAGTGAGCCCATCTGAACTATCGTGCTTGAATTCTGACCTCTTGCTTGATGTAAAATTAAGTTTCAAAAATGGAAAAAGAAAAAAACGAACTTGGCCTCCCAGTGGGATGCTGAAAGAAGTGCTGCTTGCTTTATTTGTCCATGCATTTTTTTTTGCCACTCCTCCTAGAACAGTGTGAAGGACAATTACTTCAAGTGTAATGAAATGAGTGCCCTAATGTGAGCACTTCCCAACAGGAGATCCATGACGCCTTGACAAACATGAAATGCCAGAACCCTCTGCCATCACTGCTCTGTCCGGAAACTGCCCTCAAATATTTGAGACATTCCTGGAATTAATAAATAAGTGCTGATTTGGCCTGGCTGGTTGCTGCCTGGTATCCCTGGCTGGCGCTGCCTTACAATGGATGGCATTGTTTTGTTGCAGCAATTCTTTTGCTTTTCTTCTTAAATTTCCCAGTGCCAGCAACAGGAAGACTGATTAATTTCAACTAATGTGACTGTTGAATCAAAGATATGACTCATTTTAAGGAAGCTTTTGTTGGATGCTTAGGCTATCACATCATGCATACTTTAGATTATTTGGCTCTGTAGACAATATGATCCGGCAGACACAACCATTCTGGTTGAACTCAGGTACAGATTATTTTTGTACTGAAAAGCTGGACATGAACAAAAGTTATGGTGCAGTCTCATGTAAAGTCTATAACCAACCTTTCTGTGCTGTCTGGAAAGACATGCATAGTATACAGTGTGTTGAACTTATCAGAAAATAACAAAAAGCAAGTAAAAGGGAAAAAAAATGTTGGTCAGCCTCAAGTCAGTGAAGCTGTAGTACTCAGAATTTGCTTTATGTAATATGCATAAATGTCAGGTCACAATGCAAAAACTGGGAGAGGAAAAGAGAGTATTTTCTCTTGTTATGCTTTTGTGCCATGGAGCAGCCCATAAAACATCAGTTAACTTGGGGCTCCTTGCTGGACTAAACAGAATAATGCATTTCAAACACTTCTTTAATGAATAAAACTAAATGTAATACTACAGATACTGTCTCTACTTTTCAAAGCTCACATATACAGAGCTAAGTTTCAGGGGAAGTTCATCAGAATGCCTTTGGAAAACACTCGTCTAGGATCATACTGTTTGCTTTTCTATCCGTGCATTTTCATAACCAGCTTTCATTTGCAAAAATGCTTCCAAATGTTAGTTATTCAAGACTTACAATGGCTGAAATGGAAAAACAGTGGTAAAGGGCCATTGTGATCTACTCAAGGCCACAAAAAAAAAACCCAGAAAATTTTCTTGTATCTGAAACATGCTTTCATTATAATAGACATAACTTCTCGGATCACCCACACTTCTGTAAGAAAAATACAGTCCTGATCCTATTATTCAAAATTGTTCAGAAAGAACTAATTTGCCAGATGAATGTATGTAACATGCATGGTCCTTTTACAGAGAAGAAAGGAAGACTGCTCTGAGTATTCAAATTGCCTTCAAGCCTTCACAACCAGGTCATTTGACTTGAAGCTGCTAAACACAAAGCTTTCCTTGGGTGCCAGTAGGTACACTAAATACTTTCATATATTTATACATAAACTATGAATGTAATACATCTACATACATTTGAGCATGTACACACAATATAAGGTGATTAATGAACAATTCACAGGCACGGTAGCAGAGCTGCGTTCTTGGTACTTGTTGCATGAGCAGGCTCAACTTGCAAACAAGTGGAAAGCACAAAAGTAGCACTCTTGCTCCTGTGCAGGGAGACTGGCAATCAGGTTAGACTGCCACCCTCCTCTCACATCAGTGTCTTAACAGTCCCATGCAGCAGTCTGGTCCCACAGAGTGCTCAAAGGAACCTATACAGGGTTCCTATGAGAGAACTATCCTTTTCCACCTCCCGGCAGGACAGTTGAAGTTGTGTATCGCAGTGTGCCAAGCAGGAGGGGTGTGTGTAAGAGAAACTGAACTGTGACCTGAACTTGGGAGAAGAGGCTTTGAGTTCTTGATTCATGTGCTGCTGCCACCCATGTCATAGGAGAAGTTTCTGTTTCCACTAACCTATTTATTAGAAAAGGAATGGAAATAATTATCCACAGCACCTAGGAGACTGAAAGGCTTGACGTGTGTGTGTTTATATTTGTGTACAAGCATAAAGTCTCCTGAATAATGTGGGAATGTATGGGGGCAGATGCTCCATTTATCCCAGTCCTCCCACTCCATTAGAGGTCAAGAGTAATCATCTAGAAGAAAATGTATAAAACAAGAGCAAGCCTCTTATTATACCTCCCCAGAATATTCTCTTTCCCTTCAGTGATTTAGCTGAGATAACAGGGCATTTGGAAATCGAGAGAAACAAAGAAAAAATTAAAATAGTTCAGAAATACAGAAGATTACCCTACATTAAAACTTGTGTTCATGTCAAGCAGTGTCAGCTCAGGGGAAACCCAAGAGGAAAGCTCAAACTAAAAATAAAGAAGACCTGTTCTTTTTCTAACCACAGCCAAGTGTGGGAATGTTGGGTTGAGTTCAACCCCCTTATTTAAGCTATCTGTAAAATCTATATGTAGACAAGAACCTGTAAGGAGCAATTTGTCATATCAAAACAGGACTATCAAAGGAAGAAAATAATTCACCCTGGAAGGGCCAATTCTCTTCATTTATTCTAGAGAAAAATCTAAAATTCTGACTTTCAGATTTTCAAAATTAAGCTGGAAGGATTTTTACCCTTAGCTGCAACTTTGACCCCGTCAGCTAAGAAAATTGCGACGGGTTAGACCTAAAGGCCGAATTCCTCAACTTCAGAGCTGTGAGGAAGTTTAAATTCCAACTCACACCAAACTTGTCAGACTTTTCCTGTACACACATGCTCCTGTTTTCCTGCAGGGGAAGTGTGTGCGGGGGCAATTCCTCTAATACTTTTCTGCTGTAAACTGGTACTCTTTTTTACCTTCTCATCTAATGACATTCTCAGTATACAGATGGGAAGACAGAAACATTTGGGATCACTTCCTCTGTAGCTACAGGAAGGATTTATTTATGAATCCCATTAATAATAGCAGAAATATTGTGAAGAAATCTGCACTATGAAGACACAATGACCCTGAGTCTTAAAAAAAATATTCAAAACTCTGACATCTAGGAACCCCTGCCACAAATACAAAGAAAGAAGTAAGGAATGCAGGACAAGTTATTTGCCCAACTATAGGACATCCAGTCTGATAAACTCAGGTTGCCTCGATTCAGAAGCAGAAACTGTAACAAGTTAAACACTTTCAAGGTAGTTTCATTTTTGTTTATGGTTTGAATGTTCAAAAAACCAGAATGGGAATAACTGACACATATTCACATCGGAGGGAAAACAACCCAATTCCATTCATTGCTTTAAATACAACAGAACGTAATGTTATTCCCACCAGCAGAAATGGATCATGAAGCTACTCTTCAGTTTCTTCAGTCTCTGCTGCACTCAAAAGAGATATAGAGAGGATCCCTAAGCATACTTTCTTATTTTTCTCATTCCACCTGGAAAAGAAGGGTGAACCTGTGCACAAGGTACTCGAAGTACATCCAAAGGCATTGCCTATTGGGTTCTGCAGTGAATTGTCTACCTACAGGGAAACCTTATGAAAAGCTTTCAACAGATTCCCGCTAGAAGAATTCAGTAGTTCTTCAGAGAAGATATAGAAGGAGAAAAAAAACATTTTTCCATCCCCAGCACCTGCTCTAGCCTCATATAACTAGATGATTATAGCATTCCTGTCTTAAATCATTCTCAAAAGGGGACCAAGTTTAAACTTTACAAACCTCAAACCCTAATTTAACCAAATAAAATACTACTCAACTTCGTCGAATGCTTTATACAAATTCTTAAATAAAGGAGGTAGAGTTCTTCTCGAGTGAGACATTATATTTATTTTGACTTTAGACCTAACTCAAATCCTGCAACTCTGTGAATAAGAAAGAAAGAAAAATAAAAGTATTTCAAGTGCACTTGCCAGATTCCAAACTGGGTAAATACAGTTTCCTTATTTTAGCCCGTTTCTCAGTTTCAACAGTCTAAGTTTTGTCCCTCTATACTTTAGGTTAGTAATGCTCTTGGTTCTTATTCCAAAAGGGGTCCTGCTTTTTTGAAGCAGATGATAAGATTCCTGTGCAGTTTCTTTAAAAATTTAAACCTCTGATTCTGAAAACATGCACTCATACACTTAGCTTACAGCTGGTTAGCTATTGCCCTGAATTTTTAGTCCTACAGGACTAGTAACACAAATAATAAGCAGTTAGAAGTATCCACAAGAGTTTATAAGTTTCATTAGAATTTTTTCAGGTAGACAAACCTACCAAAATTCAAAATTCTAATGCCAGGATTTATACTTCTGTCACTGCTCTGAAAATGTAACAAATATATATAACATAAAACACATATGTAAGGTAAATATTTCAATATTTACAAATGCAGTTTCCAGTAGAATTAAGACATCTCAAAATCAGTGACAGTCTCAAATGCGAGAAAAACAAACCTTTCTGAGCCATTATATATTGCAAATTAAAGCACCCATCACAAAATTTTTATAATTCTTATTGGTGGCTTTTCCTGTTGTTATTACTTTTTACATTAAAAAAAAAAAGTACTATGGATCAGAACATCTGTTTTGTTTTACATAATTTTAAACAAGAACATAGACTATTTTCCAGCCTAGAGATACCTACATGTACAGCCCAGCCCAGGGCATACAGGTGCCACTGGACGCATTCCCACTTAGATAAATGGGTTTTGGTCCAGACCTCTTGGGAAAGTTCCTGGAGCTGTAACAATAATTGCACTGAAGTCAGTGAAAGTTCTCGGTGTGCCATCAAATGAGGAAGAAACAGGCACACAGGCTTGTACAAATTAGAAATACTCTAAACAGACTGCAAATCTCCTGCTGATACTTTAATTTGGATTTTTAAACTGTAAATTCTTTTATCTGCTTTTCACTGAGCAACATCATTTTATCCTGCCTTTCACTCAGAAATCTGGTCATATAACATGGTCAAGGCCAGGAACATAAAAATCTAGCATTACATCCTGAAGTACAACTTGCTTGTTTCTTGGTCAAAATCCCCGCTGAGATCTATAAAAGAGTATGGGCTAAAAAAAGCTGGTGAAAATTTATGTAACTCAAAAAATGGATGACACATTACGACACAGTTCTGTGGCAGTCCACCCAAACTGGGAGAACTCACACGCAAAAGAATTTCTTCCACAACCTGCCAAAAGCACTTTGACCTCTTTTTAGCAATTTCCTTAGGCCTTTTGCTGGATTTCAGACGAGCTCCAAAGTCCATAGTCAAAAATGCAGACACCTTAGAGTGCTCCAGTTTTAAATGTCAGAAGATTCCCATGCACCTAAACCATTCTCTCACTCTGCCAAATGCTTTGTCCAGTAAAATGATACAAAAGGACTCATTTGACAGGATAGGCGCTGCATTCTACTGCTGAAATTATGTATTGATAAACATCCATAAATATCATTAAGACTAACCTAAAACCAGTGCTCATTACTTCTTTCATTTTCTTTAAGAAAAGTATAATTCACAGAAATCATTTTATGTCGCAGCAAGTTCTTATAGTAGGCATCCTCTCCAAAGCTGCACAGTAAGAATGTCACAACATTTTGTTGATTTGTGCACTGCACTTCACATTGATACCACAGAAACAGTCTAGGCTGAAAAACACTTGTGCGGACAGTGGATCCCATAAAACAATTACAGAAACAACAGAAAATCATATTTTAAAGAAATAATTCAGCTTCTATGGGATGAATATATAATATATGTACAATGAATAAATATATTAATGATATACACTGATTTATATATATACACTGAAAAGTTAGATGGCATGGTCTCCAGTCTGTCATGGAGTATGCATGGAGGGGTTCTAGTGTTTATACACAGGAAGGAAAAAAGCACATTTTGCTCTGTACAGTCTCACATAAACTTCATAATGTTGAAGATAATACATCCTCCTGGCTAAAGGACAAGATCAAGCAAAGTTTGTTGAATGACACTCACCTACTGTCACACAAAGTGCAGGTCTGGAGATGAGAACGATGCCTAATCTGCAAAGGGAAAAGACCTGAAGTAAACATAAAATTTCTATGTACTTCTCTATGTATTTCTCTGTAACAAAATGATCTATTAGGTTATGGAAAAGAGTTTCGGGAACAAAGTGTCTCTAAATTATGAAGCAAATTCTCTAGAATAAGATAATAAGGTTTCCACAATTTGTCTCCTTGGAACTTTCCTGTACACAGTTAAAAACAAGTCTACCGGGACCTGGAAGCTATGCCACCCGTAGAAAAATTCCATGCAGCAAAAAAAATCAGAGAATCATTTAGGTTGGAAAAGACTCTTAAGATCATTGAGTCCAACCGTTAACCAAGAACAGCCAGGCCCACCGCTAAACCGTGACCCCCAGTGTCAAATCCACATCTCTAAAATACATCCAGGAATGGTGACTCCAACACTTCCCTGGGCAGCCTATTCCAATGCTAAACCACTCTCAGACAGGACTGCTGACCCAGGATGGAAAGCGGCTCGGGGAGCAGTAGGCCTGAGTGGATTTCATCTGGCTCCACAGAATTGTAGGTTGCTAACTACATTTCCCCTTGGATTATGGGGCTTCATTCTGCTCACCATCCCTGTCTTCTGGCTCAGGGGCCTGGATATCCAGGGGAACAACTGGTCTTACCATTAAGGACAGAGACAGACCTCTCAAACGGCATCCAGTCAACCGAACAAGGCATCCTTTGCCTCCATGGGAATCAGCATCTTTTTTGACACAGTCTAGAACCCCAAATCAATGCTTGCTGTCTCCTTATAGATTTAAATGTACAGCTGTTACCTGTTTGCTCAGCAGACAGAGCAATGAGAAGAGACCCAAAAAATCAATACATGTAACATAAATCTCTTAACTCTAACCTCAAATCAGTGTCGGGCCCATGAATCAGGGTACCTCCTTCTGAAAACACTACCATTCTGGGCAGAAATACTGCCTTTCTTTAGAAATCTAATGCTATAAATATGACCTTACAAGGAAAAGCTTACAGCCCTTTTCAGGTCAGTACTGTTCTGACCTCCTCCCTGACATAAGCAGCAATGGTCCTGGGCAGGCTGTCACAATACTATGTCACATCAGACTCTATCAAGTAACACAAAATATAATAAAAGTCTTATGAATGTTTCGCAGAAAATAAAAAGAAGACATTGCAAGTGAACCCTTGCTCTGCTGAACCGTAGGTTTCACGCCTCATCTGAAAATTCCATTATAGCTTCTAAATAAATACAGGATCTGGACGATGATGATGATGGTGAATTTTGATCTTGTGGAAGTGACTAACACTGACTTTGCAGATCCCGTATCTGGAACAAAACAATCTGGAGTTTCCTTCTACATGGTGTCCCTTTACTGTGCAATGATGGGAGTGGTCATGGTGTCTCTCAGCTGCACTTCTGAGCCATGGCAGGAAAAAACCTCCAGCAACAGTCAGAAACCCATGGAGCACATGCAAAACGTGTGTTTTGGAAAAATAGGCCTCACTGAACCTGGAAAGTATTACCATATCTTGCTTTCCTGTGTAGGAAGCTGTTCACCTCCATTTTAAGCAAGAGAGAGCAAACAGAAGTCTATTCTGACTCCTCTAACATGGCAGCATGTGACTGTCCAAGTGTTTGCTTGTGTCTCCTTGGAGTGGGTGACGCCGATTAGACATGCCTTTGAGGGAGAAGAGTGGCTCAGAGCTCAGGATTCTTTTCAGGGGTGACCAACAGAAGATGTGAGTTTGCTTATGCACCACGTCACCCCCTTGGTCTGATGAAAGCCTCCACACCTCCCCTCCCTCCCCTCTCCTTTAATCTCCGCATGCTGCTATGCGGAAGGTGCCAACTTGAGAACAGACAGTTCTGAAAAGAAGGCAATTAAAAAAAAAAAAGCACAGTACTTTAGAAATTTAAACAACAAGCCCTGTGATCAAAATAATTCATAAAGGGAAGGATTTTATGAAGTCATTTCACGAGCACACAATGCCTTTTTTTTTTTGCTTTGTTTTTTAAATTAATCCGTCAGTACACATGCCAAGGCAACACATCTGAATACAATATCAGTAGACACACCCTGAATCCCTGCGCCTGTGCTCTCCCAAGTTACAGCAAAGGCTAAAAGTTGGGCTTTTTGCCCAAATTTTAACAATTATCAATTTATTTCTTTTTGTTTGGGTGTGTTAGTTAAAGCCTTTTTCTTCCCCTCGCTCCCCCTTACTCCTACTTTGTGAGAGTTTTTTTTCTCCTCCCTTCACAAAAAAAAAAAAAAAAAAATCTGAAAAATAGATTTTTCTCTCACTGACGGTAAGTGTGTCTGCTTAAAAAAAAAAACACCTAAAGAGATCTAACTTATAATGAATCCCTCTGGCATAAGGAAGCCTGTTCTAATCTCTCTTTATAGGGCTTGAGTGATAGTTTTGCTCAACCAGTATTGACAGGGCTGTCCTGTTTCTCAGGCTTTCATTTTCCCTGAGTTGGAAAAAGGATACAGTGCATTTTCACATTCTCCAAGTCTGCAGTTGTTTTTATATAAGAAGCAATTTGCTTGGGTCACATCAGGTCAAATGGGAAGCCTGCCCAGCTCTTGGTTTTAAAGGAAAAACATACAGAAAGACACAAAAACACAGCAGTTTCCTTCATTAAATTCCACTCTACCTGCCATGGGCTTGCAGCCACAATGGAATTTCCCACCCTGGCTGACCATAGCTAAACTTTTTTTTTTTTTCCTTCTCTCAATAAAAAGTCTTATTAGTTTTCTTTCAAGTGAACTTTGAGGTAAGGGTTATTAAAGTCGATGCAATTGTCCATTTTAATAAATAAATAAATTAATAAGGCCTTGGGACTGTGGCCAAATGTTGGAGTCTTTACTGAAGCCCAGATTCTGATCTTTGTTACAATGCTGTAAGTCAAAAGTAACTCTTCTGAAGTTGGAATTGTGCCTGGGTAAAAGATCACTGAAACCTGAGATGCAATTCTACCCTGAGCTGCAAGAAGAAGATGCTGAGGAAGTGACTCAGTGTGAACACTTTTAAGAACAACAGATCACCAAGATGCTTCACTGATTTCAACGCAGCCCTTAGGAGAACCAGAGCTGCTTGCTTTGCTTTGACTATGATTTTATTGTGCACACAGGCAAGGGGTGGGGGAAGAGGGAGAGAAAAAAAGGATACATCCTGAGCCAGAGGTGAGACTGTTTCTGTTAAAATGCTAAAAAGGTGTCCAATTCAAATTCAGATCCATCTAACTATCAAAGCATTTATACCTGGCCTCTCTCTGCTGAAGGCCCAGTTGTTCCCACTGCTTTGCTAATAGTTTGCATTTAACTGCAAATGCTATAATTACGTTTGCAGAGCAGTTTCCATTCAGACTGTTTGCCCATAACTTTCTGCAAAGTTCTCCTTTTGGTCTGAAAGGAGACCAGTTCTTGCAAATGAATGATGCAAGGCATAAAGCAGACTGGGGGCAGGTGGAAAGAAAGTAGTGGAGGATTTGCTCAGCCTTGACAGGGCACCACAACTGGGTGGCCCCTGCCCTTTCTCACAGTTTTCTCCATGCTGAAAAGCTGTTCGGCTTTTTTTCTTTTTTTTTTTTTTTTTTCCTCTACAATAAATTAAAAAAAAAAAGAAGGAGAAAGGAAAAAACAAACCAAAAAACAGTTGGCTCAGTGCCCCTGTATCCTCTGTTGTCCAGACACTCATGTGTGAAACAATGGCAGTTTTGCCTGAATCAGGGCTGAGGATTGCTAAACTTGGCCTCTGAAGGATTTTTTTGACTTACTATCGTGACTTTCATCCAGAGATCACAAAGGGGTTTGCTCTATTTGTCACACTGGGCAGACCTTTGAAGCAGTCGGAGCTGAATGAGGGCAGAGTCCCTTCTTCCCTTTCAGTGTCCCTTCCCTGGCTGTCTAAGAAATAAATGAGTTTTTAAAAATTTCATATACTCTCTTTGGTTTCACAGGCTGGCTAGTAAGATACTACAAAGTTCTCTATTTTGTTTTTCTACGGTCAGATGGTTCTTTTCTTTTTCTTTTCTCCCTGCTCTCTCTGGTGTCTGTTTTTCTAGTTGATTCATCTATTATCCTTCTTTATGTAATTAAATTTCTCTACTCAGTGTGTCATTGTGCTCAGGCTGTATTGTGCTCTGTCACCTCCAATTCCTTTCCTACAGAAACTCCACATCCCAATTCCTCTTTAAAGTTGCTTGCTGAAGCATTTGTTCTTTCAGCATCCCCATACGTTTATAAACTGGAGATTAGCTCACTTTGTCTGACTTCCAAAGCCATTTGCTGCTTGAGACCATTTCATGAGTTTGTGTATTCATGTGGATAAACAGCAACAACAACAACAAAAATATAAAATCATCTATACTGTGAATTAGGAAGAATAAACAGCAATTGCATGGAACAAATACCAGTGAGGGTGAAATTAGTAACAGTCACAGTTTTTGCTGATGTAGCCCCTGCCTGAACTATTTTACTTTGACATACCTTTAGACACTAGGATTTCACAAGTTGAAAGGATGATATACCTTTTTAGTAGAACCAAGTGATGCACTGTAACATTTAGTTTATGATTCCAGCATTTCTATACTGAAGAGTCCCTAAACTCACAAACTTCTGTCTAGATGATTAATCTGAATACTCTGCAGCTTCCCAAAGCAGTCCATTATTTCCCACAAAGCCTTTAGAACTTTCCACTAAATTCAGGATTTTGAAGTAATGTCTGGCTAACAGATGTGCTTGTTCTGACACTCTTAGATATCTTCTCTCAAAACAAGACTCCTTTCAAAAATTCAAATTCAAGTCAATGGCAAAATTCCTATTGATTTAAAAAGATACGCTCAACTCTTGAAATAAGGAACTGAGCCTGTCAGTCACTTTGTATGTAACATCAGAATAAATACAGAAATTCCAGTATCCATGTGAATCCATCAAGTTGTTTTCATTATCTGCAGTTTAAAAATACGGCAGAAAGGGAGGGAAAAAAAAGAAAAGAAAAGAAAAGAAAAGAAAAGAAAAGAAAAGAAAAGAAAAGAAAAGAAAAGAAAAGAAAAGAAAAGAAAAGAAAAGAAAAGAAAAAAAAAAGAGAGAGTTTGGAATGGTTTACAGAAGAAATGAAGGCTGAAGTTAGATGTAGCCCAAGAAGCTACCATGAGCAGCAGAAGGGCTGCAAGAAGGTCTCCTTTCCCTTGAGAATGGGGCTTTGAGCACCCTGGTCTAGTGGAAGGTGTCTCTGTCTATGGCAGGTGGTCTGGAAGTATATGATCCTAATTTCAACCCAAACAATTCTGTGTTTCTATGATCAGATGTGATATTTATGGCAGCCTCCTCAGCAGATTTCCACTCCTCTGAAATGGTCTTATCCAGCCTGCAAGACATCACACACCTCACTTCTCTGCTTAGATCTGCATTTCTGCTCACAGAGATGTACAGCGCTGAAAGCTGCCAGGCTTTAGGGTCTATATCCACAGTCTGAAAGACTCAGGGGAAAACTGGATCATCTTTATGCAACCACAAATGGTGTAAACGCAAATAGAGGTGAGAACCAGAACATTTTGTGTCTCTGGTACAAACCCCTGCGTGGTAAATGGCTCATCACAGACTAATGATCTACTGGAGAGAGAACCAGGAGACCAGGTGTACCACTGAAGTCTTAGAGAAACACTTGCCAGCAGAGCTTCAGTTCTGGTCAGGGAAACTTAACAGCCTTAAACACCACAACTGACTAAATAAATGTCTTATAATTTTATAAATGACAGCAGGAATGACTGCAATTATGCTTATTAGCAGATAAAAATGTCTCTAAAGGATTAGATTGGGGGGGCCTATAAAGCAAAACAGGAAACAGGCTCATTGAATACATCTGTGGTGCATGGTTAATCTGAGCCTTGCATACGTTCATTTTCCATGCCAAGTGTGATCAGTATAAGACATGATTACAAGTCTACCACGGGTTAGAGCCTGAACTACTATGGAAAACTAGCTTAAAATTATAATCATGTTAAGATATTAGACGTATTTTCTTAAAGATCTGCTTAGCAATTTTGTATTTTGACATCTTCAACAATATTTCCAGAATCAAGCCTTTAAAATTACCTACTTCATTATTTGCTAAGGATTTTTTCTGAAGTCAGACTAGGAAAAGAGTTGCAAGTATGCTACAAGTTCTTCTCTATAACCTGCTCATACAGCATTCAATTTGATTGAAATTCCACATAATTTATGATTTTTACAGCCTTCAAAAGTGGTAGGAACAGGATAGAGAAAGTAAGGGTTATTAATTAATCTCACTTCAACAATTTTGATATTTGGGATAAAATCAGGGACCCAGAAAGAAAATATTTCAATTATTTCAATATCTCTGAGATTTCAGATTTCTTATTATTTATTTGATTAAATTGTAGATAATTTAATTACTAAAGTACCTAACTGACAAAGTAACTGGGCAGAGGTAAAAAATCACTAATGGTAAGGTAGCCATCAACAAAACCAATATTTATCCTTTTAAAAACTCTTACATGAAGAGCAACTAGCCTTCCTGCCTTCACAGCCAGGCACCATTCCTAATTTCTATATAGTGAAAACCATAAAATACATTCCACACACAAAGGTAGATATGAGGTACGGGACCTCCAACAGCAATTCGCAAGTTGGAGGTCACAAACTCTCTCAAGGATCCTGCGGTTTTACTGCTCAGCTGGGCCGAGCTGGGCTTGCAGCTAGGACCTGGGTGAGCTGCTCATCTTGGTCTCCCTGGTCCTGGCGGCGAGAGGGATGGAGATGACTGAACGGTGCCCGGTGCCAGCCCAGCCCCGCTGAGCACCACGCTCCCCGCACAGCACCGCGGCCGCCCGCAGCTCGCAGCGCTCACGGGCCCCAGCACAGCTCGGGGCTAAAACCTTCGCCACCCTGGTACGGCTCGCTGCCCAAGGAAGGTGAGGATAGCCAGATTTCTAACTTAAATTTCACCCACCACCACAACTGAGATGCTTGGAATTAGATTTTTTTTTTTTCACATTTCAAAACCTGCCAAGATCTTGCTTTAGATTAGTTTAACATTATTATCATTATTTTCCCCCAATGTGCAATTCCTGTATTTGAAAGATCTAGCTGGGTACTATGCTTGAGATGCTAAAGCTACATGAATTTTCTGGAAAGATTCAGCATTCACTCGCTCAGAATGGCAAGTTTCAATGAGATTTTCCTTGCTTTAATCGGTTTGAGCTAGCTCTTTGGCATTGTCTTATAAATAATAGAAGCTACACACTGCACTGTTATAACATCATTCATCTAAGGATCTCATAACTTAATTAAGAGGGACACTGTCAGGTTAAAAATCATATATTTTTCATTAAGTAATTTCCTTATCTATGTTACTAATAACATTTTAGGCTATTAAGCTGGAACAAATTCTTAAAATCTAATTTAACATCTACTACTAGCATGTATATATTATATATACACACATCTGGTTTACTCTGTGAGATATTAAAACAGATGTGCTAGCTTTACTTTTGTTTTAAGTTGGTTTCATTTACAGATTTTCATGTGTGAACAATGTTCTTCCTTCATAGTGGTATAAACACTCCACAAGAACATTTATATGCAAACAAAAAGCTGTATTAACATCCAAGAAAATAAAACATATGTTTTTGTTAATATAAGACTTGCAAGGGTTCAACAATAAAACTTTATTTTTGGAGAAAACTGCCTAACATTGTATGGTGGTTATTTTCACTTTCTCTAAAGGGAAGGTGACAAGTACTATTTCTGTAGTGCTTAATTACGGGAGAGCACAAATCTGTTTGCTGTGAGGGAATACATCATTAATAAATTCATTCCGCTATATTTGAGCCTCTTCAGATAACCAGAAATGTGCTGCTACTTCACTGAGGCTTAAATCAAGGCTTGCTTTTTGATGGGAGAAGCTAGCTGTGGGGAAAGTTAGCATAATGAAGTTTCTACCTGTCAGAGTTCAGCTCAGCTCTAAGTTGTTGAAGTCTACATGGCACTGCCATAATAGGGGGACAGTCACTAAAGCACTGCAGGGTCCCTGGAAATCTATATAAATAAAGTGTAACATCAAAAACCACACTGCGTATTTTCCCAGGCTTCACTTAATACAGGGTAAAACTAAGACACATGATCAAAGTCACACAGTGAGTTGATGATAAAACCAAAACAAAAATCCATACCCTGCACCATTCATTCCTCATTGAACTACTTAGTTTCTTCCTGACATTTCAATGTATTTCATATGAAGAACAACAAAAAAGCACAAATTTTCACTTTATTAGCTAACACAGCAAGAAAGATGGAGGTTTGACTTGCAGTAGGCCATTTTTCTTCTCAAGAGATTCCTCCTCTTTCTTCTCTTCCCTAGGTTCAGTGATCAGCAGAGCAGGTGTTCACTTGCAGATCCAGAGCTCCTGACACAAAAGGAGTTTTATATTTCATTTTGCTTTTCAATGGTCCATTGCTCAGACATCAGTCCCAGAAGACATTCTGCCAACTACTAAACTTTTTAAGCAGGTGGGGGTTGAAATGAGAAGCAGGTCATGGAGTCAACAGCACGAGTCAGCTCTGTCTACTGTTTAAAAAGAAAACTGCTATAAGACTGGAAAAAAACCAGAAATAATAAAAACATAGAGCCAAAAGGCCTCTCAAGAGCCAGTGGGGAGCCATGGGGACATGCTAAAGCCAGCCCTGAAGAATGGTGGTACATATCCTGATAGTCACAACTAAACACAATGCTGTTGTGCACAAGTCTCCCTGCAATGAGAAACACTAGAGTTCTTGAGTTTAAATGAGACTGCCTTCAAACTCAGCTGCAAATGCTACACGCTCAAGGCTAACACATTTCACATTGCAGAGACAACATGAAACTAGGCCAAGGACCACCTTCTATGACAGGAATAATTAAAGAAACATTATTCTGCCTGAAAATGTGTTTTATGCAGTAAATGTGTGAGCTTTCAGAGGTACCCTTTTGCTGGCTGGTTGCAATAGTGGGACTTCAGTGTATGCTTGTTTGTTCATAGTCAAACCTCTGATAATCTCTGCTAAAACTTTCATTATTTCACATTAACAGAATTTTATGTCAGGGTCAGATACCTGTCAGCATGAGAGTCATAGTTTTCAAAATGGGCAGGAGAGTGCATCCAGGCTGCTACAAAATATGTATTCCAAAGACAGACTTCTCATGTTGCATCTATTCAGGATCCAGGACATAGCTTATAACCCACAGCATGGAGCTGAATGGCGGCATTCCTTTCTCATCTTCCAACCAGAAAGTTGCTTCATGGGCTTGGTCAATTCTCTCAGATTATTGGTGTTTGGTTTTCCTAATTAGTAATGCATGGGACTTGAGTGACAGTGCTTTAGCACTGTGAAGTCTAACCATCATTATATAGATCTCAGCCAAGCCAGCCAGGGACAACAGATAGGATAATGCTTTTCAAAACCATATTTGTGTCTTTATGTTGTTGTCTTAAAAGTATGAGGTCTGATTAATCTGGAATTAATGTGTATAATTGTCTCATTAATCAGCACAGACCTTTTTCAGCTCTATGTATGCTTCAGCAGTGAATAAATTGTAACAGTGATGGTATTTTCTCACGTAATACAAATTTTAAATGTCACACATACATATATATGTCTGCGGATATCTGCCTTCCTCCTTGGCTATTCATAAAACAAGAATATTGAATTTAAAAGGGAGCTTGTCTAATACACCAAAATCAATCCTAAGAGTCAAGCACAGCTATCACCCTTCATGCCTACTTTGCTTGCTTTAAGGCTATGTTAAAGCCCAGGAAGCAAATTTAGTCCTGTATTTCTATGGTTAGAGAGGTTTTCCTTAAAATATAGAAACAAATGCTTAGCTCATGGACTTAAAAATACTGCTGAAACCAAAGTAAAAAGAAAAACCCAACACATTAAGACTTGATACAACCTAAAGTTCATATTTACTGTAATTTCCAAGGAAAAACGTCACAGCAAAACAGCTGTAGCTATTTATAAAGGAATTTAGGACTGACTCTGGGGTTTGATATCCTTTCCTCATGGACAGGCTGAGCACACAGAGAAGATGTTCACAGTATGGTACTCTTAAACTTGCTTAAACGATTACTCATAGCAATCACGAGCCAGTGGCCTCAACCCTTTCCACATAACAGCTAACAAATTCAAGTTGACCATTGCCCTAAAATAATTCTAGTAGGCCACAACATGGTGATATTCATTACATGGGTCTAGTTCAAAGGTGTTGCAAAACATGGGTAGGGAACCTGGTTTTTCAAAGCTGAGCACCAGCAACAAAATACTGCGTTTTCAGTGTTCAGATCACACAGGAAACCAAATGAGTTTCTGAGTTCAAGTAGCTGAAAGCAAATGTGACTGTATTCCACACCTCTCTCTCCTTTGCCCATGCTTGGGCTCACATGTGCCCTAATCCTCCCCCTCAGATACCCACCAGCTCATTTACTTTCTTCCTTCCTCTTGCATTCCTCCAGCCTCTGTGTCCATAACCAGCTCTCCACTTACAGTTTTGCCAAGTGTTTATATTCTCCCTTCCCTCTTTAGCCATGGCATAAACCTGCAGAAGGGCTTTTTCCCCCCAGCCACCATTCTGTCAGGTTGTGTCAATCCCAGTAAGGCAGTAGCTGCTGCAGAAATGCCCTGCGGGGAATGGGTCCCTCTAGGGTTCATGCCAAGGACTAAAATGGAGTCTTTCACTATGTTTTACTATCATCAGGCAGTACAATCACAAATTATAACTTTGCCTTGTCCCTCACCTCTCCCTGAACCAGCTTCCTCTCTTCCCTGTGAGCAGAGACAGTGGAGTACATCCTTTGGGTATGTAAGGAAGGCCTCCTTCATTAAATGCTATGAAGTCCTCTGCTACCCTCAGAAGCATGGTGTTATTTAAGTGCTAATCACTCTAGTCTTCAGTATGTCCAAAATTATTTCACTTGTTACCAAAAAGCTCCATTGTCACACATTACATTGCTGTTGCACTGAAAAATAATTAACAGCCTACATTTTGGGGTCCATTATTTCAACTGTCTGCTTGATTAGGGAATTATCCAGCATTCCCAAGTTTTCAACAGACAAATTAGAAAACATTAAAAAGGTAGGCCAGGGAACAGCTCTATGAAACAACTCATACAAAGAATGAGAAAAGAGACCATTCCTTCCAAACACTGAGACAAAACAGTAGCTAAAAGTCAAGGCAATCTGACATAGCAAGCAATCTATATGATAATTTAAGATGATAATATTTTAGATAGAGTCCCAAAGATTATCAAACTCAAGTATTCGGTAAACCATTCTTAAGCAGAAATCCCAGAAGTTATGAAGAACAGCACGTAATGCTCAAAACAGAAAGTAAAACATACGGTGATCCAATTTTCAATTTCAAGCAACATATAAAACAGGATGTATACAAGAGAAACAATCCCTAGTACTTGGAGCACTAGAAAGTGAGGAATTTGCTGTCTCCTCACTGGCTTGTCCACAACTTCTTCAATTCCCTGCCTCTCTAGATGCAACCAACTTGATCATCTTGAAGTCTGGCTAATACACTGGTATAAGTCAGTGAAATAATAGCCTTGACTGACCCCAACAAAACCAGGTGTGGCTGAAACTGCATCCAAACAGACCTCAGACTTCAGTGCCCACCAGGGTACTACCTGCATCACTTCTTTATCCTTTAGAGCTGCCACATTCAGTTACCTAATATTGGGCAAATACTTGGATTACAAAAAAAAAAAAAACAAAACCATCAAACCATCCTTCCCCCTAAAAAAACCCCAAACACCACAACAACAAACCCAAACCACAAAAACCCTAGGTGAAGTACCAGTGATACAAAAAGATCAATAAATAAATAAACCAACCTCCAAAGCTTTCAACAGATATATAAGTAAGCTGCAAATTTGCAGAAGAACAAATCTTTAGTTGGAGGTAGAGGAGCAAATATCTCAGAAGAAAGTACAGGTATTTTAAGAACCTGAATTTCAAGATCAAACTCAGTCCCTGAAGCACAGAAGTCTCGAAAGGGGAAGTCTTTCAGAGACTCTCCTTACATTCCAAACTGGTGGTTTTGTTTTTTTTTTTTCCCTTACTGTCTCAAAGCTGTAGAAAGCCATCCTGACTTGCAGCACTGCCAGCCAGGCCAGCACCCAAAGCACTCTGCCTCCAGCCACCGTGGAATTTCCCACCCTGCTGCCACATGCCCAGCTGTGCTCATGGAAGTGGAAAATCTGACAGCATTGTCAAAGACACAGCTTGGGATAGTTGTTCCTCATAGCTCCTCTGTCGGTGAATATTCTCATATTCCTCTCACAAGAAAGCCACTATACCTTTCATATTCTTCTGCTTGCAGCCACAAAATTCCTCTTTGCCATTAAAGCAGCAGTTAAATATGTTATAATGTGAGAAAAGGTTGAAAAATCTTGTGCAGATTAAAGCCAACAACGCCATAACTGTATCTAGTTTAATAAATTCTTTGTGCAGCATAAACATGGGAAGAAAAGGAAAAAGAACCAAAAATCTATCTATGTTTATGTAACACAGATGGATGTGCTTCATGCCTGTAAAATCCTTATTTTATAAATCCAACACATAGCTTACACTTGTGTTAATGCAAGAAAGAAAAATCACTATTACACTACAAACACTTTGGGGTAAATTTTAAACAAAACACAGAAAGAAAAGCTGTGCAGTAACTCACAGCCAGGCAGAGATCTGGCGCTCACACAACAGATCCCAGTATGAGGAACCATTTTCAACTCAGATTCACAATTTCCACCTTCAGATCAACCCAACCTTGGTATCTATCTAACCTCCTTGGAAGGCCACTGTTACCTTTGCACCCAAGCTGCCCTCCATGCCCATTGCCCCCATCCCACTGTCTCTGGGAGGCAGAACATGCTGCTTCTCCAAGTCCTCTAGGAGGGCCGTGCCAAAGTATGGGACAGCCCAGGGTTGAGGTGTTTCAGGCTGGTATGGTGTTCAGTTTTCCTCTTAAGTACATGTTACGTGATTTTGGGGATTTTTTAGGGACACAGAACTGAAAAAAAGATGCCAAAAAAGTCCTGCTCACTCCAGCAGGACAAGGGCTACACTTTCTAATGTTTTCCACTGATTTTCCTCTAGTTTTCCCTGTCCTCTGCCACAATCAGTGATGTTGTACCTGATTACCTGCAAGTCATCTTTTTTTTTTTTTTTTTAACGCTATCCGAAGCTTAAACTGTCAAAACCAAAGTCATGACTGGAGGGGCATTCTCTCTGATGCTTCCTTCTGTTCCTTTTGCTACAAGGTAAGGTGTCATCTGGAAGCAGAATAAACAACATTCCTAGTCTACCCAGAGAACTTTAATGGCAGTTTCTCTGAGAAATTTTTCACCCTCATATCTGTGCATGCTCCTGTAAAGGCAAGCCTTGTGCTGATCTCAACATTTAAGGTGAAAGCTTATGTTAATAGAGCAAATTAAGCTACCACCTCTAGCTGGTTCCAGACCAGGCCTGATCTCCCATCAGAAACAGAAATGACTTGAAAGCAAATCATTTAACCAATGCCACTCGTGTATTACACTGGTATCTCAAAGTATCTTTGGTGATTCAGAAAACCAATAAGTAGCTGATGCTCAGTGTGGGAAGCAATGTGGTCAGCAATGTATTCAATGCTATTCTTTCTTTTGATTACACAGAGCAATGTTCATAGTCTCTACCTCTCCTAGTAACCCCAACAAGGGTCCCCCTCCATTTGTTTGTATATGGAAGCAGATGTACCCTATTCACAAATCAGTGTGTCTCTTCCAAAAATTAGTCATGACATGAGGCTGTCAGGAAATACCTTAATGACTAAATGGAGGTGCACAAAATCCTCAGGCACTCAACAAAATTTAGGCCAAAAAATATAAACCATGCATAAATAATGTATTTAGTGCAATGAATGCCTTTTCCTATACATTTTGTATGTTATGAATTGAAAGAAATGAAAAAACATGAAGTAGATACAAATACATGCACACACAGAGAAAATTATGTGGCCTTTTCTAGCATGAAAAGGAAATTATGAAAAATTGGATAAACAACAACGGAGGATATGACAGGGGCAGCTGGAGAACCACACTGGGGGACAGAACTTCTAAGTGAATCCACACAAAAAAATGTCTCCCCTGACAATCCGTTGTTCTTCAAAGAGAATAATGATTCTAGAGATGAGTTTGCATTTGTCTTCGGATGTCACAATAAAAGCTAAGAAAGCAGCTGAATGAGAGTTATTATTTCCTCTGAGCAACGAAGGATTTGGGTAGACTGTCGGAACACCAGCACTCGCAATCTGAGGGCAGATACAAAGCAACAGTAAGCTAGCAGGGAGCTCAGAATCTGTCCAGGTCCTGGGAAGGAAGATGAAAGAGGCCATGGGGCAAACTGGAGATCTAAGAAAGGTAGATCTGAGGCCCACAACTGCGAGACAGCGGTTAAACCATGAGGGAAACAGGAACACTGTTTGAGAACAGGAGGCGTCAAGTTCTCCAAGACCAACAGAAAACAAATGCATGCAAATTGGCCGGAGAATGTGCTCCACAGAGGTCTACACTACTTTGTTGGAATAACTCACACAGTTTGGGGGTACTGGGGCTACATCCAAGTCCTTCCCCTACTCACACATGTGCTACTCTGAGCACAGCAGAAGGACTTGTAACCCATCGGTGCTCAAGAGTATCACAGCTCTGTATCTAATCCTCCCTCTCTCATTGAGCGGGCTGGGCACAACATAAATCCAGCCCTACCTCTCAGTAACAAGATGCTTTTCCAACTGGCCTGATGGAGTACTTGGCCTGATGATGACTCTCACAGTCAGATGTGCAATCTACCCTCTGGCTCCCTGTTGGCTTGGACTCATTGCCTATATACACTAATACTCAAGACTGCAAGAGATAAAAGAGAGATTCCTGTTTGACTATATAAGACAGCATGTTACTGACCAAAGGTAAGCCATATCCTTGGCACCTGCTGCTGGCAGAAGTGACCCTTTCCACTGCACACTCTTGCCTGCAGTGCTCCTATATGGAAGAAGACAACTGTAAATGACACTAATTTATCTTTCAAGACATTTCAGGGCAGCTGGAAAAACATCACAAACTGACTGAACAAAGGGTGTAACCTCCCACTTGGTCAGGCTTCTTTGAAGCGTTGGTGTCACAATACTGAGGAACCTGTTTCACTATTTGCTAATTTGCCTGGCACACCTGAGTATCTTTGTTTAATCAGAATTAAGTCTAAAATGGACTATGGATTGTGTTATGAAAGCATAAAAGTGTTTTTTAAATCCACAGCCCTGCCCTACGCCCCCATACCATTCTATCAAAACATACATGGGAAAATGTTTACAAGTTACAGTCTTCCAGCTAAGCTTAATTTCCTGTATATATTTCAAATGCAACGTCTCAAGAACACACACATACAAAAATCTAAAAATGCAGGTGGGGGCTGCACAGTGCTGAGCTTCATATTTTAGACTTGAACCACGTTATCTTCTTATCCATTGGCTTCAGTCTTCCAGTTTTCCCAACTACAGCTGGGCTAGAGGACGAAATTCAGACTACAACTGAACAAAGGGGAATGCTGCCTTTTCTGTATGTCAAGGTCCTCACAATTAAGGTGAACTCAGAATCACAGTTAAATTTGGCATTTTCAAAGCTGCGGTTTCCTAATTTCAAAGACTGAGGTAAGTCTGTAAATTTCAAAATATCTAGCACATCATCAAAAATAAGAGAACAGAGCAATCACCAGAAGAGAAACAAGTGCTTAAACTAGGACAAAGAAATAACTGCTGTGGGTATTGGATTTGCATGGCAAGGCTTTGGTAGCAAGGGGGCTGGAGGGATGGCTTCTTTGAGAATCTGCCAGAAGCTTCCTCTACATACAAGAGATCCAGGGCCAGACGGCTCCAAGATGAACTCACCACTGGCCAAGGCTGAGCCCATCAGTGACTGTGACAGCTCCTCTGGAACAATGTGCCTGAAAAGGATGATAAAAGACTGCAGAACAGCAGCAGTAGAAAGAAGTTAGAATATGTAAGAGAAACAACTTCGCAGGCATCAAGGTCAGTGGAGAAGGAGGGGCAGGAGGTGCTCCAGGCATTGGAGCAGCAATTCCCCTGCAGCTCCTGGTGCAGCCCATGGTGAGGCAGAACATGCCCGTGGAGCCCATGGAGGTTCATGGTGGAACAAAGATCCACCTGCAGCCCATGGAAGACACCACAGCAGTGCACGTGGATTCCTGAAGAAGACTACATCCCCCTCAGGAGGCCCACGCTGGAGCAGACTCCTGGCATGACCTGGGACCCCAAGGACAGAGAATTCCACTCTGAAGCAGATTTGCTGGCAGCACTCATGACCCCGTGGGAGATCCACACTGGAGCAGCCAGTTCCTGAAGGGACTGCATCCTGTGGAAGGGACCTATGCTGGAGCAGCCTGAGAAGAACAGTAGCTTGTGGGAAGGACTCACATTGGAGAAGTTCATGGAAGGCTGTCTCCTATGGGGAGGACTCCATGCTGAAGTAGGGAAAGAATGTGAGGAGTCCTCCCCCTAGGGAAGAAGGATTGGCAGAGACAACTTTCACGATCTGACCTTAGCCTGCATTCCCCATCCCTCTGTGTCATTGCAGGGAGGGGTTAGAGAAATTCAGGAGTGAAGTGAAACTCAAGAAGAAAGGAGGGTTGGGGAGAAGGTGTTTTTAAGATTTGTTTTTCTCACTCATTATCCTACCTTGATTTGACTTGTAATAAATCACATAAATTTTCCCCAAGTTGAGTTTGTTCTGCCCATGATGGTAATTGTTGAGTGATCTCTCCCTGTCCTCATCATGACCCAGGAGTAATATTTTTTCTCCCCTGTCCAGGTGAGGAGGGGACTGATAGAGTAGCTTTGGTGGGACCCTACAGATCAGCCAAGGTCAGCACTTCATACACAGAACTGGGCTTTTCCTCATTTCACTCTCACGGTCCCGTGGTAAACCACTTCACTTCATCTTTGGTTTAATTAAGGAAAAATTTATTGAAAACTCTCATGCTCAGAATGAGAACATATTAATCTTTTGTTCTGAGTAATAAGGTGCAAAGAAATGTAGTCCTGGCAGGGTACTAATTTTTGATGTTGTCAATTAAAAAACTTCTCCTGGTGTTTTGAATAGAAAAATCTCTCAGAAAGTGTTTTTATCGAAGCACCCAGTTCCAAGTCCTGGATTATTAGGTTAAGCTCTGTCAGCAGAGAGACCAATATAAATGCTTTTCATACCATCTGCCTTGATGCTTTGACAAAAAAATAAAGAAGAGAAAATACATAAGTCTAAAATTCTCTGATTTTAACCTGTTTCCCTTTAATACAAAGCTGGGAAATTCAGGTCCTAAAAATATAAAATGAAAAACATGTGATTACTTTTTTCTTTTTATCTTTCCTCAAAACCTTACAGAACATCCCAAATCACCCACTGTTTCCAGGATCTCATTTCTTTTTCTATTTTGAAATCAGAAAAGCAGCTTTAAGTTAGTATAGGAGCTAGCAAATCATTTGCTCCACTCCCTTTTGCTGTTCTGAAGAGAGCTTGTTACAGTGCCAGCATTTTACCTAGTCTTTATTGGGAGGCTCTATACAATTACCAGGATTTTGATTTTCCTGCTTAAAAACAAATTAGGGTGGCGTGCAGGGCCTTGCAATATTAGGCAGCAACTCCAACAGCTAATGATGGAGGACATTGCTTCAGTGAAGGTATTGGCGATCCATCTGGCCAATTAAAAGAGTAACTTAGGCAGAGTCCGATACTATTTCTCAATTATGGTGGCTCTGACATCAAGACTTGCGAAGCAGCGAGATTTGGTGTGAAACAATCAAGTGAATCCACACAGAGAAAAATCAGGGAAGAGCTGCTGGAATCCCACAGCAGAGAGGAAAGGGAAAACGCTATCTGCCAGAGATGTACCTTGACTTACCAACACAAAAGAGGGCTGGACTTCAAAAAAACCAAACCAGCTCAGACATGAAACAGATACTGATAAAGTCTGTCTTCCTATAGATTTGCAATCAGAGCCTGTGAGCAGCAGACAAGAGCAGTAAAATTGTCTTTGTTCTTCTCTCTCAGAAGAAAGATAATGTTCTCAGTGAGCAGAAGACAGCCTGTGCTGTGGCTCCTCTGTGCTGGCCAGCCAACTGTCCTCCGCCAAACATGCTTAGCTGATATGTTCTCCTTGTTTTTCCCTCAGCAGGGGCAATACTCTTGAGTTTTTTTCCTTTCCTTAGATACCCATTCTGTAGAAAACAAATCATCTTTTCAGTTCTTTCTGCCTCAGCTGAAGGGTATCAGCACGCTCAACAGTTACGTATGGGTGTGACAGATGGGCACAGGTCAGGCAGTCCCACAAACTCAGATGAGGTATCTTGGTAACCAGTACTCCAGAAGTTGGAGGTATTTAAAATCTGAAAGTGGATCCAAAGTTTATCTTGAGCCATGCCCAAGGTAAAGAGAGACCAAGGTTTTGTTCCATTTCTGCCTTCCCATTTGGACCTCTGTGAGGCCTGAACATGCACTCCTTTCTCTCATGGTTTATTTCTCATGATTGCAGAGCCAGGCCAGCGGGATTGCCTACCACTCAACTTGGAGATGAATACTGCACAGGACTACACATATTTCATATCACAGACTGCTTTAAAACTTCTTTTCTTGTTTATTTTCTTGCAGCTTCAAAAGCATCTCATTTGAACCCAGAAGTAAAGAAAAACAATTGTTCCTGTCCTTTCCCACCTGAGAGACGACTGCTGCCCTCACTCTGAGGAGGTTAGCACAACCCTTCTTTCTCATACCCAGTCTCCCATGTCAGCTTTTGTTCCTTTCTCTCATGTTTCAGCCATGACAGGAGAAGGAGTTAAAAATCTCGTGCTGTTTTCTGGCCAGAACCTTCTTAAGTATGTCACCCCTCCCCACGCACACAGGAGTTGCACTGCCCTCTCCCTGGATGGTTCCACATATCTGTTCTCTGAAGTTACAGAGACGGGAATGATTTTCCTCAATAAGAAATACTGTATAAAGAGTGTGGGTGGGAAATATGCAGTGTAATGGAACTGAAACCCCATAAGGGAAATCAACACAGGCAGCTGCTGATACACTATTTACTTGGATAAATCATCCATTTTTCTCCCAGGCCAGATGACTTGAGGTATCACCTACCCAGGATGGCAAGTGCAAATATAAATAATAAATAAATCTAACTGAGGAAGAATTCTCACTGTAATGGGGTTTTGCAGAGAACTAAGTTTCAGTTAAACTTAATCCTTGCTGTCTTCTGTGTTTCCAGCAGCAGAAACATCTGGTCGGTTTTAGATTCCCCTTGGATTCCCAACTTCAAAGGGAGTTATAAAGAATAACAAATACATGTACTGGCACTGAAAAAAAAAATTAGAGCAGCAGGAGAGAATGGTAAAATTGTCCTTATTTGACTGCTAGTGACAGGCGCCACAGGCAGAACTGTGAGAAAAAATCTTAACGGCTCAGGCAAATAAGCTTTTTTTTTTTTTTTTTAAATGACTGGCTCTCTGTACTAATGACGCAGAAAATCTATGGGATCTGCCCCATAATGGCAAGAAGCACATGTGCCAACAAATATGCACGCAAGGTTATGCAGAAAATAGATTTCAAATCAGATATGTACTAAATAATAGGCAGGAAACTAGGAACTAAATTTTGTTCCCAGCCTTTTCACTGATAGGTCCCTGTATGTACTGCTGGCTAAATAATGCAAGTCCAGATTTTGGCTCCTTAAAGTCAGTAGGTCGTTGTAAAGTATGACCAGAAACAATGACTGTCACATGCACTGTTCAAATCCCACTTCAAAACCTCCAGGAACAGAGGCAGGTAAGCAAACAAAGTAACAGATGCCTGCAGCTCTCTGTCTTTCCTTTACTCTCTGGTGGCTGGAAAGTGAATGCTATGCTCCTTTCATGAATGCAGCACACCAGCAACTTATGACTTATGACTTTCTGCCGTTACGTGCAGTGAAAAGAAGCATCTAGCTTCATTCACCCTGAGCTTCTGAATCAGTGCACTTATGAAATAATCACACCCCATTCCTCACTTCATCCATGCAACATCATGACCTCCTTTTTCCATTTACTGTTCACCACTTCAGTCATAGGGTTAATAAAATAAATGCAATATGAAGGAGGTGTGAGGATTCAGAAACCTGTGTGAAGCCTCCTATCTGCTAAACATTAACCTGTGCTGTATGAACATTAACTCTTGTATGAAAGCTGAACTTGTTACCCCCTTTCATCAAAACTATAGACTCCTAAATGCCTGGCATCATGTAATGCAAATTTATAAGATGGATGCCAGAGAGGAAAATTACAGAATAGGCTTTTGCAAATAGTATTAAAACCACAGCCATCCTTCTTTCACCTCCTTTTACAGAGAGTCCATAGAATATAAGTTTTGAAAGCAGTCATCGAATAAATTCCAATGATTCCTGAATCAAAGAGACTGATCAACTTGTGTATATTTGATGGGACAAGAAAAGCTGTATTTGGCAAATAAATTATTTCTTACAAAAGCTCATTCAGTTCTGTTGCTGGAGCTGCAACCAAGACTTTTTCGTAACCTTATTTTGCCTTATTATGTCATGAGGTAAGCAGCTTCCCATTGTTTCATCTTTAGGGATGTTTCAGAATTTCTTAAATGCCTCACATAACAGCTAGATGATATCAAGATTTTGCCATAAATACAGTAATCTCATATTTATATGAACTTTTCAGATGTTTCAGTTGCAAAAATCTGAAGATCTTGTACAATGCAATGACTTACACCCTTCTGCAACAGGTCCCTTACCTGAAGGACCCTATTCCCAAATTTATTTCCCACTGAATATTAAAAACCTGTAAGTGAAGACGGTTTAAAAACTGCTATAGAAATAGGAATTAAAGAATATACTGTGAAATTTGTCATGCCTGAGACAGGAATCAACAATTTCTGAAGCTGCTACCATATCAGCAGCAGTTGAGTCCGAAAACTTAAACAGTTGAGTCTGAAAAGGGAATCCAGAACTAACGTAACTGCACAGGAAGACAATTATATGGATGTGTACTGCTAACCGCTTTTTCAGAGCCAGTAGGATAAACCCATTTCTTTTGCCCAAGTTAACTTTTGGGAAAGTCTCTGACTTCTTGACCTGAAGACTGTTGATTGTTGAAAGGGGGCCTGCCTTCTTAGTGGAGCTTCATTACCTGTGTTGCTAAAATCCTCCTATTAGGACCCCTTCTGAAATCATGCTTACAATTGCCGTTTGCCAACAAAATGGCCCATTTACCTCTAGAAAATGGAAAGACTGAACAAAAAGATCAGGAGATCTCAGAGTTCCCCATACTCATACTCCCACAGGTGATTCCATCAGGTAACACTTAAAACCAAGTTAACATCTCAGACATTTTCTAACTTCTGCATTAGCAGCCAGGAGAGCTGTAATGCCAGTGCTGATTTGGGGCAGAAGGCAGCACAGGCTGCAATAGCTTGTACAAGAGCCGTGGGTCCTGACTGCATCCAGCAGCATGAATTGAGAATTTCCAATGGGAACTTGATCCCCAGCCTGCTAAAGCCAAGGAGAGAGCTTAGATGAGACTCAGTACATGTTCCAAGGGAACTTCATCTGTTTTCTACAAGAAATGTGGGGACATCAGCTAACAAACACCTCATGAGTTACGTGCCGGGACTTCTCCAAACATCTTTCCAAATGTTTCTTTACATCCTGTTTATGGCTCATTACACTCTCCTGTGACTAGGGCTGGTAGACCAGCTCCTACATGGTCTAATAGTTTCTCGAGTACCTTTCCTGTGCTCTTACATATCTGCAGGCATCCAGGCGCAATGCAGCAATTGAATAGAACCATTATAAACACAGTTCAATTCCTGACTAACCCTCAGCATGCACATATACATTTGCAAAGCATTAATGGCATGGTAAGTTAAAAACAACCATCCCAGTAATATCAGCCAGCTAGGCAAGACCTACAGATGCTTTCTGTTTGCTTGGGGTATTTTACTGCTTATGTTATTATCTTTGTGATGTGTGCTCCACCAGCATGCAGGAAATATTGTGAGCATATCCACAACATAAACTGTTCTATTTATTTATTTAACGAGCTCTGAGGTGGGGGAGCTTTTATTTTTTGTACTTTTTAATGCCTAAATACATTAATATCCCAACTCTTCATGTCCAAGACTGGTGCAAAATATATTCTTCAGATTAAATCAGTCTTCTTAAGACTAAATTTCATTTGTAGTGATATAGTATGTTACATGATTAATTATGTAAAAAAATGCTAATGAATACAGCAGACAGCTGTTGGACAAAGCATACCTTTCTGTCTGTCTTGTCACAGGCCTATTTACAGAGAAAAACTGAACCAACAACACTGTTGCACTATTGCCTCAATATATATTTACTTAAGGCAGCTTTTCTGTATCACAAAACATGCCTTTTCTGGTTTGAAAAACAGAAACAATAGTCTAGGTGGTCAAATGAATGGAAAAAAAATCATTTGGTATTACTTTGTCACCTTCTGTTTACCTCCAGTGGGAGTGAGATCTCCAAAGTTTGCAGAACCACAACTTCCACTGAATGGGTGATCAGATGTTCACTGATCTATCCCAAATTTACCAAAGTTGCAGTGCTGATATTCTCAAGGAATATGAGATCATTGTATCTATCCAAGTTCAAGGCAGACAGACCTGAATAACCAAGGTATCACAAGTGGGCTAAGTGGCTCAGTCCTTCAAAAAATAAGGATCATCATACTGTTCAGACAAGGCCAGATGCTTTATATTTTCCAGCAAGAGAACAATTCTTAACTGTGTTCTGTGCTTTTAATCTTCACCCTTGCCCTATTTGTCTAACATACCCCCCTTATATTCATGTTTTTCTTTTGTGGAGTGCTCTCACTGAAACAGATTTAGGCCAATCCTGAAGAATTTTCAACTTAGACAAAGCAGTAATCTATAAAGTAAAATGTCCCTAAGGCATCTACCACACTGTGGCCCTTGACAAGACTGCTGCCAGAAGAATTTCACTATTTAAGAGTACAGCTTCTACATGAGGAAGAAAAAGAGATAATGTGTTATGGGTGTTATGCACCCATAACAGAAGATGCAACGCAATAACCAGAAAGTGTTCTTCTAAGGGAAGGTCCCTTTTAAATCAAATCTAAGAGGTAACAAATGAAGTGAATACACTAATATTAACTGTATAGGCTTTACATTCACACTGTCATTAGCTTCAACTGTTTGCTCCCTTTGCAAGCAGCTGGACTCAGACGGGCACCCAGAATTTGATGGGCAACCAGCCCAGAGATATGGAAGTCAGAAGAGCTGGAATGGTATGAAAGGCTTCTCAATTTGCTGAGCAGAAACATACCATACATTTCCAGGGGAGATCTACACATAGTTAGAGAGATGGATTCTGATCAACTGTTACAGAGATAGAAAGTCGCATAATAACATTAATACTAGAAGATTTCAGCATAGTCCAACAGCTAGAATTATTTAGGTGGGAAAAGGCCTCTAAGATCACTGAGTCCAACCTTTGACTGAACACAATCATGTCAACTAAACCACAGCATTAAGTGCCACATCCAGTTGTTTCTTGAGTGCTTCCAGGGATGGTGGCTCCACCACTTCCCTGGGCAGCCCTTTGCAATGCTTTATAACCTTTACAGTGAAAAGAGTCTTCCTGAGGTCCCACTTGAACATCCTCTGGCACAGCTTGAGGCCTCCTTCCTCTTGTCCTGTCAGGTCCTCATACTTTATTTTTTTTTTTTTAAATTAAAAAGATTCAGTAGAATTCTGATGAAGCACTCCGTTAAGCACCACTGAGAAGAGCCCCAACACAACCCAATATTTTTGCTTCACAGGATAGCTAGACTTTGAAATTTGCTTTTGTTTCACAGTTGAATTAAACACTGCATTGCAAAGTTACCCATGAAACAAAAATAAAAAATCATTTCAATCAATTGAATGTTGTTTTGACAAAATAATTTTGTTTTGATTGCTACTCTCAGTTTTGATTTAAATTTTATATTAGAACATGAAATACATTTTTGAAATAAAAGTTTGAAACAAATGCATTTCTGTTCCACAAATGCCAAAAAGCTTTATCTGGAAATACGAATAGAAAAACCAAATAAGAATCCTGGAAGTCTTTTTATTTTTTTAAAAAAATGAACCAGTATCACCACACAAAGAGAATACCAGTATGCATTTTTTAATGCTTCTAGTCCTGACCTTCAGTACACTTTAGTGAGCCTCAGAAGCTTGTGATACCTCTACAATACTACCAATTTATCAATGACAATTTAATTATTATTAAGAATCCAGTTGATATGCTGTTCTTGTCCAAGAACTGGTGGAGCTTACTTATGTATGAAAGGTATGAGGCTTTTTCATGCAGTCAGTTATGTAACAACTAACACACATCTTGCTGGGTTAAGTACCATTAATTACTGCTGCCATTCGGGGAAGGACCAGAACCACTTCTAGAGCAGGATAAAGCAGCAGACTGAGAGTCACAGAGAGTCTTACTCCTATAGAAGAATCTGAAGTGAGGAGAAATGAGGGGTATGTCAGTTGTTTCTGCTCTGCCCTTTAATCTTAAACTTAACCAGTAGAAAAATGTAAGAGCAGTTGTGATTAATATTTAACATCTAAAATTCCTTTAACTGTTTGCTTCACCTGCTAAGAAAACTCTTGATCACTGCTCATACATTTGCAAATTGCTAAAAATGCAAAATACCATGAAGTCATGTGAAGCTTGACTGAAACTATAAGACAAACCTTGATCTAAACAGGGAAGAACTGAGGGCTTTCACCCAGATCAGGTAGCAGCAGGAGTGCCAACGCATGAAACTGTCCATTTAGGAAGACCAGAAGGAGAGCTGGAGAACAGCTAGGCCTTTAACCACAACAGCACATCACTCCCAGTAATCTCTGGCTGTTTCAGCACTGAGATACTTATTGGCAGTGGTTGTCTCCCAAGCCATTTGGTAAGGGGTTTTTGCAACATGGTCAGAATCTCAGTAAGAACCAAAAAATTTTTGTTTCTTGTAAAATGAATTTCTGAATGCAGTGCTTGGAGAAGTATTCGACCAACAGTACTGCTTAGTCCCCCATGAAAGCATTTTTAACCAAAACTTGAACCTGCCTACTACAACATCATATGCCACAGTCAGCAAGGCTGAGATAGGCAAAATGTTGGGGAAAACTCTTACCTTGCTTGCGGAGTTTTTTATGTATTAAATTTGGGAAGAGGTACTTGGGAGGAGGTAAGAATGGCTAAAATAAAAGGAGTTTGGCATATCCTCACCAATAGGTTATTAGCACAGGAGAGGAACACAAAGGCTTGTTCAAAAGCCTGAACTACAATTACCTCTAACAGAGCTTTTCTTGCTGCACACCAGACAGACTGTTGAATTTGTGTTCTGCATACTGGACCCATGTGCTGACACTTTCCACAATCTGAAAGGAGTTGAAAACCCTACCCTTCATCTTGCATGTGCCTGCAGCAAAGGCTGCCTGTAACCCTTTCCTAACAGTAAGATTTCAGAGGAACTGCCTGAGGAAGATGACTGAATCCTCACCCTGCACAAAATAAAAATACAGATTTAGAGATCAGAGAAAACAAGAAATACTCAAATGCACGTCCATGCCTCAGCATCCTCATCACTAGCAGTCAATGGTCCTTGGGCTTAGATCCACATCAAGCGAAAAAGGTTCCCTTTACAAAACAGTGCCTCTTCTGAATGAAGGACTTGCAATCCTTTTACCAGCAGCTTCCCTCTCCCTTAGCTGATCTTAGTTATTAAAACAAACAAACAAACAAGAAAACCCCTCCCTCTGCTAAGCACCCTTCACTCATTTCTTTCAACTTTCCTTGCGTCTTCCTTCACGCTTCCCTGGGTTTGTTGTTTTTAAGCCCAGGCACTAACCTGCTCTCTTTGTTCCTTTTTTTTTTTTTTTTTTTTTTTTTTTTTTTATTCTGTTTGCTTAAAACTCCCAGCCCCAAAAGCAAATTTGGAGAAAACTGGCTTTCTCTAGTTATCCCATTGTTCTTCTCAGGCAAGATCTATTTCAGATGTTTCTATTTCAAATATTTAATGACAGACCTATTCATACAAAGACATGCCAACACCACTCCCCTGTCTCTTTGGCATGATGCAAAGCACAGAAAAATATTGTCACAAGATACAAGGACTCTGTTAGTCAATAAAATCAAGTTCTAACTCATAAACAGTATGTAGCAGATTCCATACATTGCCACACTTCCCAGAAGCACAAGCCTGACAAAAAGCAGTTTCAAGGGGGATGCCATGGGCCAGGCTCATCCTTTTAGCACTACCATAGTGGACCTTGGCTGGCTTCCCTTCCAAGAGGACCTGTAGAGAAGCCAAAGACTGTACTGAGCCTTGGAGAGTTAACTTATTTTTGGGGTCTTGTCTCCACAGCAATGTTGTTTGTAAGTACAATGCTAATGTTGCCCCCAGCATGACTCCCACCCACAACAGAAGCCTCTTGCTCAAACAAAATGCTATTTTAACTTGCCTCTTTGGCCTAAAAGCAGATTACAAGTGGCAGCCCATGTGTTGTAGTTACCAGTGTCAGTAACACAGTGGGAACTCATCATTCTCTAGTGACGGGCTTAAAGCGCTGAGCTAAGATCCTGCCTTGTAGCTGGGGTCTAGACCAAAACCACGGAATCCTTATTCCCAGTTGTCTGCATTACATCCAAGCAGGTAGAGGCGATGGTCTGACGTTAACAGTCTGTTTCTCCTCTCCTCAGTCTGGCAGCACATTCTGGCAAAGAAATTCTCCAAATTCACAGAAGAAACCGCATGCCCACAAGACAGTGTCGGCTAGAGAATCCTGACAAACACCGGTCTGTAATGCTGCTGTAACAGAGTCACGGCAGCTAAAACAATACCGGTGATAATCACTTCTACCTCTGCCTACCCAGGCTATTGTTTGGAGCGAGGACGGCATTTTCCAAGTCCCTTAGAGTCACCATCTGTGAAACACAGCACAGCTGCACCAACAGGCGACATGAGCACAGATTTTAGATTTGTGTGAATTGCAGGTCTTACATATACAGTCAAAAGCATTTTAAGGCACACGCGGCATGTGAGAGCAAGCGAAGGTGTCCATAGAGTCAGTTGCTGTGTGGCAGCTCCAACCTCCGGCATATTGACAGTCACCTACGTGATCCTTCTCTTCACTCTAATAAATTGGCATAAGATGAGCAAATCTAAGTACTGGCAACTAATACAAACCACCACAAAAGTGGCCATATCATCATCTGAACATCTCAGGCTCTACTTTATTTACAGTCTCCAGGGCTGTAATCCCAGCTGGTAGTTTTAATTAGTAGTGAATGTACTTTCACAACAAATTGGACCTTCTCTTTCTTGGGCATCAGAGATCCCTTCCACAGATGACTGTGGATTATGAAGAGACAAATTTTGGGGATGTTGGGCAGACAGTTTTCTCATATCACATATCTGAAAAATTAGCATCACTCTCTGGCTCACAAGAGGACTTGGCAGCAAGTCAGACTATGACTATCCAGAAGACTCTTCCCTCAGTGTCAGAGTAGTAAGACACATAATGGAAACTTGCAACAAAGCATAAATGATTCTATTTAGAAGTCAATACTAAATTGTGGACTACAAGACCAGCTGCAGGGGCTGTCTTTTCCTTGTGAGTTTTGAGCCAAAACATGGGATAACATGGCAAGCACCATCAGAGCATGTAAATATCTACTCTTGCTTTTCCCAGTCTGTAGCCATTACCAAATGCCTGACTACAAAACTGCAAGTGCAGTAGGGTTTTAACAGCCTTTTTCCTCTCTTTGCTCTGGGATTTTTCTTTTCTTGGCTCTAACTAGTTGCAACCAGTTGTGAATAAGTCATTATCCCTCTGTGCAACTCACAGCAACTAAAAGAAACCAGTGTCATTATGCAATTTTCCAAAAAAAAAAAAAACAAGGTCTTTATTAGATTTTTCAAAAAAAAAAAAAAAAAAAAGAAAAAGAAAAAAAGAGAAAAGTTTTGTTTTATGGTTAATTATCCATGGTCTATTTACAAAATAAATCAACCCATTGTGTACCACCAGGATTTGTGGCCTCATTTGAACTTTGCTTTTCATTAATCACTTTAAAAATAAAAGCTAACTAGTTTTTTTTTTTTTTTTCTTCTTTTTCATTTATTACTTGCATCTGGGTATAAATTATAAAAATGGTGAAAGAACAAAGTATGGATTATTCACTCTCAGTTTCATGACTTACATGATCTCAGTCTTGTCTTTCTCCATGTGCCTAAACAGATGCATAGTCCAAAAATTCCAACATTCTGTAAGAAATGTCGTCACAAGAAGATTGGAATATTTTTTATACTCAAACTTTGAGTTATAAAAAAAGAAATGCATGAAGTTTGCATTAAGAAACAAAAAGGTGGGCAAGCTTCTACAAACATATTTAAGCTACTGAAGGAGGCAAATGAAATTACTCATGTACACATCTATGTAAAAATACACAAATGTTTGTGACAGCTGAGTACAAGGCGATTTTGTTTAGACAAAATCTACTTGCAGGCAGGCTGGAGAAGGCAGAAAATGGATATCTGATTTCTTTACGGTGCTTACAGTTTATACAAGAAACCAGAAATATTTTTTTTTCTGAAAATGGTGTAATTGTATAAGAAGTTTAACTCTTGTCCCTGTGAGATGACAGAAGACTACTGAATTTCTGAAAACTAGCCAGTGGAGAGGCAGGCAAAGGACATTTTTAGCTGCTCTGTTAATAAAACCCAACTAACTGTATTAATACTTATTTCATTCCGACAGGAAATAAAATACATATTAGCATAACACTGAAATTCTTAACTAAGAAGGACTGAACAATTTTTTTGTCTCCACTATGAACTGTTCAAAACTGTAAAATAAGAAGGGGTGATAAACAAACATGATAAAAGTATATACAGTGACAGTATACAAAAATGTCACTCCTCCTCCTTTTTTTTTTTTTCTTTTTCTTTACCAGACACCCTTAAGTGTCCTTTGCCTTTATTATCACAAACAGAAAGTCACAGTGCTCCACTTAATCCCTGATGAAATGCTACAGAGAAAATTGTGCTGTCTGGGGGTCAAAAAATGCAATTTTGCTGCACTCAAGACTACAGCTTTTTATTTCTAAACTCCTGAGCTGGATCCAAGCATAAAGGTGACTGAACTTACCCAACAGATATATCTTAGAAACTAATATAAAGAATTGAAGCTAAGAAATTATATCATTAATAGTACATATTATTACTAATAGGAGCTCTGAAAGATAATTTTTGCTTGCCTGTTGGTATGAGAACGGATTGTAGAGATTTGAAAAGTTAAAGAAACCCACTGCCTCCTCCTCCACTTTGCAGATGGCTGAGATGCTTTAACTTTCATTTCCAAAAGTAAATTAGCTCCTACTTAAATGAAAGTAAAAATTTAAAGCTGCCTCCACCTGATTGCAAAGCACAGCGGCCAGGCTGGGAGAATGGATAGGCCTTCAAAGAAAATAAAAGCCTTTTTAAGCAACTCCTCATATGAACGCCTGCCCTTGCAGCAGCAAGCTGTGGCCCTACTGCCGCTTTCCATTATAAATGCTAAATTGGGAAATGTTTAACATTCTTTGTTTAATCTTTGCAGTATAAAGAAAAAACAGCTGATTCTCAGAAACATGACAGCCTGAGCAACCATTAGTGATCTGCCTCCCCCTTCCTCAAAGCAGAACAGGCCATTTCCAGCCTCAGGAGCGACTGACACTTTTTAATCAGGAATGTATATTTAGATGGAACCTAGAACATGGGATTGAAACTTTGTCATTTTTTTGTTCCAGCGACGGAAGGAGCTGAAGGCAATCAGGATATTTAATAAAAAATGTGAAGAGAAAAACAGTTTAAGAAATATATGCAGTGGAAACTATGGACAAAGGTGATTTCTGATGCTTCCTGCACTGTTTTATGTTAATATCTTTTCACAATCCTTCCACGAAGAAGAGTGTCATTATTTATTTTGATTTAAAACATTATCAACTGAGTGTATTTTTCTCTTGTTCACAGTCAAAGCAGCGAGTCCATCTATTCTGCTGCAACCAGTCACATATAAATCAGCACAAACTCAGGAACTGAGCAATCCTCTCAGCTGCTTACACAGACAAACTCCCTTTGTATCTTGTCCCTGCAAGAACTTCCCTAAAGGGGTGAGTTTCATCACGCGTCCAAAAAGTCACACAAGTCAGAGGTTTCTTCGGTTGAAATTATGAAGTAATACCTCAAATCGAGTCCCCACAGAAACTGAACTAAAACTGAACTAACTGAAATAGTTAGGTTTTTTACAAGATTTTACCCTGGAGCACACTTTCCAGATCATCAAGTCCAGTTTCCTGCTCTCTTCTACTACAGATATTAAATGTCACCTCTCACGGAGTTGTTTTTAAGCCTCTGCATCAACAAGCTGAAGAGAGCTTAAACATCCTTCCCACCCCAGGCATGAGCATTCAGTAGCTGGCAGTGACGACACCAGGGAACAAATCCATCAGCAAACAAGGATGCTCTCCTTCCCCACCTGGGTCCTGACAGACAGCACCAAGCATCCTCTCGTGGGGCTCCCTGATGGAGGTGCTCAGGGCAAACAGAGCCCTTGCTTCCTTTAGTGGAACACAGAAACATTAACCCCGGCGCAGAGGAAAACGTCAAGGAGCATCCAGGTGCTGACCCTGCTCGAGGCACTGCACACGTGCCCACAACTCCTCCGCACCGCCGGACTTCAGTGGCCCTTCCCTGCCGGTGTCACGGCCCACCTGCACACACGGGTTAAACAGCAAGGGCAAGAATACACAGCTTCTCTCCGGGAGGAATGAACCAGCTGCGTTGTTTGCTGCCAGCGTGGAGGAGAATAGCTTTGAAAAGGAGGACTGCAGGAACATTCAGGGCAGCTAGGCCTGATACTTCTGTTACAATTACTCCAACAACTTTGCTTCTTGCAGCATTTCCTAGGGACTTCTGCAAGGCAAAAAGCCCAGCGAAACTACTGAAGGCACTAGCAATGATAGTGAAGGACACAAAATTGTCATAAACTTCAACTGAAGTGTGAGAGTTGCAGAAATGACTGTTCTGAGGAAGGCAGGGAGGGAGAGGGAGGAAACCTTGCAGAATAATTGCTAGATAAAAAGCCTACCATAGCTAATTCAGCACATTGCTGCATACAGCAAAATAATTTAGCTAGCTATTTTTCAAATATACCCAACCCCAAGTATGTGTCAGGGAAGAGAAATAATGAAATTTTAAAATAAAAATTAATGTAGAGCTCTTTTCATTTTTGTTGCTGTTTTTAAATCTTTAGGGTTCATATTTAACCTTTTCCCTAAAATAACAAACTTGAATTTAAGAAAACTAAGGCACAGATCTTCACAGAGACAGGACTCAAACAGCTTATGTTTAAAAATAAAATAGCAGAGTCTTTTTAAGTTGTGAAGTGAAGACTTATTCATTAAAACTGAATATTAACATCTCATTTCAGAAACTGTTCAAACCATCCCTTTTGCCTATTTTGCCTATGAATTTAGGCAGACAGAAGTTTCACAGGTTGCATGTCTAGCATCTGGTCAAGTCAAATCACCCTCTCCTCCATAAATTAAAATTAGATTTCCATTCTGCAGAACACACAAAATTCCCTCGTTCTGGTTGCTGTTCAACTGTGCATATATAACCAGAGTTTTAGCAGCAGGCATTTACAAGGGCTTTTCCCTTTTTAAATCGGAAAATACTCAGGAAATAATTAAATGTTTGTCTGACCATTAAGGAAGGTTACTGTCTTGCTAGTAGTCGACCCAAGCATACAAAGCAAAGCTGGGGACTGACGACCTGGGAAGTTAGGGGTAACCTTCTGACATGCAAAGAAATGCCTCAGAAACTGAAAAGCAGGCAGATGCCTTTAAGAGGGGAAATTGCTTGTCTGCCATTAAAAGTTATCAGGTTTTGTACACCTATTCCAAATAAGTCTCCCATTGCAATCAGTGCCAACAAAAAACTTACAGACTGAGACTCTGAAAAGACAAGCAGAAAGTAATTTTCACTCAAAGACAAATGATTACTCTTTTGATTAAGTCAAACACTGGACTCATTACTGAGCATGTTCTCTGTAAAGTTACACCATTTACGTCTTCCAAGCATTTTATGAAGGGCTGACAGCTATGAGGGACACCAGGATAAGGGATTTTAAGGAGGTTACTCTCCTCCACTGGATGCAACTATATTGTTAACAGCTATTGATACACTGATTAAGCCCCAGGTTTTCAGGCCCTATAACTCCTACAGAATAGTCTTCCAGAATTTAATTATCTGATGACCAAGGTTTTTTTCATTTATATATTATCATTACATTATATAGGGTTATTAAATCTTGTATATGGTTGGTGTCCACAGTTTGGTCTGTGTGGCAATACTGGCCTGAAATTTAAATAATTTTTTAACCTCTACAAATTATTTCAATGACTTCTCCCTACGTATCTGAATTGATTTTCTAAAAATTAATAAAATAGGTTTAGAATATTTCTGAAGGGCACAATAAAACAGTATCTGCCAGTATAATCCCTACGTAATTCTTTACTGAGACACAAATGGAGGAAGAAGTTGTTTTTATAGCCCAGAGCCAAAGCAAGGGCTGGTTTCAGAATCCAGGTGTTCTTATACATTTCTTAATTTATGTGTACTCCCCAGCAGTTTGGTGAAATATACTTACACAGCTTAAACATACTTACAGAGCTTAAAATATTCCACTTCCTGTTTTCACAAAACCGGGTTTCATTTAAAGTTTGTCTCAGGGTCACTGTTGAAAGATGTCAGCTTCAAATTTTTTTTCTATTATGCCTGAAGTGGGCATAATTCACACACTGACTAATTTTATGGCTCTTTTCTAATGCCAGTTATTTTAACATAACTGAGGATTGAGCCCTATAACTTTATAATTGACCTAATAGACTACTGACATCATATCAACAGAATTAGTAGCATTACACTGGGGAAGAATCTGTCCAAGAATGTGCACAAAGACAAGAACGATTTGTAAAGGGCAAAAGAAAACAAACCCTGGCACAATGCTTGCAACCACAAACAGGTCAGATCCTCAGAGGATACAACTAGGAATAAATCGGTTGCAATAGCTACAGGAACAATTTTCTCCTGTAGTATGAACAGAAAAAAAAGCATGAACTTTCCTTTATTACTGACCCATTTCTTCCCTTTCTTGAAGCCTAAGCATATCTCATTTTTTTTCCTTCCCCCCCCCCCTTTTTTTTTTTAGTTATTATTTTAAGCAGGGCTACATGTACTTTTTCTTGCATTTGACAGAAGCAAATTAAAATACCCCAATGAATTCTAATTAGAAGAATCTCTGGATCTTTATGGACATCAATCACTTAAAATAGAAATGAATAAATAAAGTTCAGCACAACCTAAAATTTCACTGTTCTTCTGCACTTGCTACTGTTACACAGAGACTGACCTGACACTTGTGTTAAGGTCAGGAGAGGAAAGGGAAAAAGCTTTCATTGTGTACATCCAAAAGTTGGAGGGCGGAGTAGAAGAGAGAGGAGGAGAGAGGCCGAAACACTGTACAGAAGGCAGGGATGTTCCAGAGCACACTGTGACAAGAAAATACTCAATAAGAATTCCTCCAGCCAAAACCGGATCTTAAATAGATCCATTGTCTTCCAGACTGAAGCCCTTAAAAAGGCTCAAAATTAAAGTCTGTGCTGTGGGCACCCAGTCGTTCTTTCCTTTCATCAGGATTTGCAGGTTTTAATACAACCTCTCGTCAGGAAAAACAGTAGAGCTGTACAGTCCAGAGAGGTAACAAAAGCGAAAGGCAGGCGGAGTTACATAACTGGCTTTTTACATAAATATTACATTGAGAGATATTTTGCTTTTCAGAAAGGAAAAAAGATTAAAAGAAAAAAAAGCTCGAGCTAACGTCAGAGAATTCAATCCAACTTCACTTACTCCTCGTCCCTCTTTCACTTTGCAACACGTATCGAATAGTTGAAGTGAGGTGTTTCTTTCCCTTTTTTCATTACAACTAAACAAATAACCAATTCAGCCTTAAACACTTCATAACAGATCGTCTTGAATTACCTGAGAAGTGCACCACATCATGGAAGCTGGGAAAAAGTCTTATTTTCAAGCAAAAGCAAGCCTGCCTTGCTTATCTGCAGCACGGGGCAATTAGAAATGACCATTGATGTTAAACAAGCTCGCCTCTGTACAGTCTGAGAAAAGGGAAAAAAACACCCTGCAAGTCTCCCCATCTGTTATTTCCCTTTT
>WBMY01014668.1:467418-516626 GCA_013397315.1 Donacobius atricapilla
AAGCAAAATTATGCAAGAGCTTTTGAATGTAAAGCCAGTGTGTGCTTTTTCCCTTTTTGTCTCTGTGTACACGGTATGCGCTATTGCGTAACCGAGCACGGAGTGGGCGGCGAGCATTTACTATTGATTTACACTACTCCTCACATCGAGGAGGGAGACACACACGCAAAGCAGCGCACAGAGGGGACATGGACGTGCATTTATGGCATGTGCCGTGGAGAGAGGGAAGCAAAGCATGTAAAAACAGAACCGCGCCTTTCTGAACTAAATGCAATTTTCCCAACCTTTTTGTTTGCATGCCCTCTGGGAGAAGAGCGGATGGTTAACAAAACCCACAAACCCCTCTGTCCAAAAGTAAGGTTTCCCTCCCACACACTTATGCCCAAATCCTGTTCGAAACTACAAAAACCTACCAATTAATGCCATTGTGACACTTCTTGTGCCAGGTATAAAAATGCCTAGCAAGCTCTTAGTGACCATGAGGTTCCATTAAGGTTACAAAGAGAATTTTTTTTTTTTTTTAGTAATACTATACATGAACCTTTTACTGATTTCTTTAGGACCTACTTTAGGCTTGCAGGAGCATAGAAATCATAGACACTATGCACAGTATGCAATACAAAGCCTTGGATTTTTTGAGATGATTGGGTGACATGGAAGTATGAGAATTAAGAGACTGGAAACAAGGGCAGTTCAACCTATTTTGTTCACTTATTAAACCTGCAAAAATATTCATGTTGTTCTCTCTTTTCCACATGCCCGGATCCATCAGTTTAGACAGACAGGTCTCTAGCTCATTAATGAGAGTATTTTTGAGTCAGTAGGGGGAATTGTCTCATTCACACAGGTGAATGCCCATCACATTGCTGAATCCTTTGCCTCCAAGGTGAAACATGGCCGTGCAGATTCTGCCTGCTCCCACTTGACAACTAGGTCCTACAAATCAAATCATGGGAACACTATCAGGCTGGCACAACACTGGACTCCTGGGCATCCATTTACTTATTGGGTGGGGGATTTCGCTAATAAAAGTGGGATTCCAAAGCATGTTAACATACTTTAAAGGATGCTGAGAGACTGAAGACTAAAAGGAAGTTTATTACAAGCCACAGCAGGCACTGAGCCTCGTACCAGAAATGGAGTGTGCTGATTAGGAAAAAAAAATATAAAATAATCAAAAAATCAAGTATCAATGCTCTTAAAACTTCTTTTGCATTATCTTTCCTGGAAGATACACACTCCCCCATATTACATTCTTCAAATTGTGTTTAATGGACAAAATGTTTTTTCTTCACATATCTGACATCGGACATTTTTACAGGTCCTAAAATAGCACAGTGAGCAAACAAAAAACTCCATGTTATAAGAAAGGCAAGCCCTATTTTAAGGAAATTAGACAGATATGCAATGTTTCTGAGTATTCTGTTTGTTTTTTTTTTTCTTTTACACAGGTCTATATCTACTAACATTAACTATGGTACTATCAGCCAGCACACAGTCAGGATCTCTGACAGGCTGTTAGGAAAAGAAAACACTCATTCACTGTCTTGCACATGCTTATTCATTTTGTTTGCACATAACTGGAATTGCACTGAAATTACCCAGAAAAGTTTTACACAAGAAGTCACGTGCAGCCTAACTAGTCTGATTTGTCTTAAAATGAAACTGACCCTTAAAGGAAAAGAATAAGGTCCTCATTAAACAGGACCTAGTCATGCAACCCGAATTAAGCACTTACTAATACAGATGGGGCCAGCTCAAGACATACTCAGGCATATTTCCTTTGCTCACCAGGGGAATGCTGGGGGAAAGAGATGAGACCCAGAAGGAAAATTCTACTTCCCTGTCGTGCAGCCACTAGAAACAGTGCTCCAAAAGCAAACTTTTGAGTGATGCTATGCAAGGTGAGTGTTTCATGAAGGTTGAACCAGAGGACCAGCACATCAAACAACGAAAACCTGCACTCTTCTGACAAGACTGCATATTAAAAAGAACATATTTTTCAGCACCATTTATACTCTCAGTCTGGATGTTTAGTATATCCCCACCTTATGGGACGCAGCTTACAAGCATAAAAAGCTTTACAGGATGTTATATAAAATAGATACAGAAGGAGACTTAAGAAATAACAGCTAAGGGAAACCAATCTCAGATATTGGTAAGGGCAGCTCCAGCGCTGCTGTGCTTGCTTTATCATTTTCCAGAGTACACCTATGTTTAAGCCCTTGTTAGCATGTCAGATTCTAAGCAACTAGCTGTGGACTCTATATATCAGGTTCAAACAGAGAACTGATTCTCCTAAAAACATGAGGCTACAAATAAGGGAGTTTAGATTTGGTATATTCTATTCTTGAGGGCTATCAAGCAAAGCTGAATAAAGTTTCCATTATAACCCACTTGCTTTCAATCACTCAAATATGTTGGAAACATCACTACGTAAATTTTCTGTTCCTAATGTTTACCTAATCTTAAATTTCATGAAAACTTGAATAAGCAAAAGTTAATATATTTTGCACATACAGAATGAGAGAAAAACATCCAGATATTTAAGAGAAAGGGGGAAAAAAAAGAGCTTAAACTATCTATAGAAAAGGCACAGAAAACAACAGAAAATACGAATGGACTCACAAAGTCAATACTGGCTAGATTTGTTTCAAGAGATAGCTTTCTACTCTGATGAAAATATTTAAGTTTTTAAAATTCCACACACCTACCAAATCCTACCAGACCTTTTATGAATACCATCTTGGATACACATTTAGGTCAGAAAAACCTAGAAGAACCCCTATGTGTGTGCTCAAAACCCTTGTATTTGTATCTAATTATATTTTACATTCTTTAATGTCTCTGATAGATGTTCTCCCTACAAGAGAACATAACTACAAAGCAACATTATTTTTCACTAGGTTATACAGCTGGTTTGGATAGATTTTTTGGGTTTTGATTAGTGAAATATATTAATGGCAGATGCCTTTCGCATGTATCAAAGATACTATAGCTCTGTATTTGCAGCAAAACAATGTGACTTCTTATTAAAGACTATCATAAGGGAGAAACTAAAGTTATAAACAAGTTATTACTCTAGGATTTCATGATTTTGCATGTAAGCTTAATGTTTCTCAAAACAGATTCTGTCTTTTTAATGACTGTAGGAGGACATAGGCACTGTGCTAGGTTGCAATGGGCTTTTAATGGCAAATTGAATAATAAAAAAATATTAAAATGACAGAGACAAAACCTAAATATGACAGGGATGTTTGCCAACAGTTCCTGCTAGTTAAAGAATCGATAAACCTTTGCAGACCTTGTGCAACATGACTTTACTTGCAACAAAAGTAATTCACAACAAGTATGCTTTTCTTGGCAATTCAGCTTTACTTTTCTCCTACCGACTTCTCTTTCACATGAACCTTTTGGACTCCACTGTTTTGGAATGACCATGACACAGCAGAAGTTGCTAAACTTCCCCCACCCCTCAGCTAACCTATTAAACATGTGTAATGGTGTTATTTCCTAATGGTTCCTACAGACTGATATATTTCCAAGACGGTTTTAGTTAAAATGAATGTCAGTAAAATTGGCAAAGACTCAGAAAGCAAAGTCCAAGGAGACTAGCAAAGAACTCAGTCAGAAAAAATGGTCTCTGGATATTTTTGCCATGTCTGCCAGAACCAAAAGAATAGAATATGTCAGTGTTTCCACAATAAACATCAGTTTTTGAGATTATAACTCAGCTGCAAAGATCTGATCCAGACTGAAATCAACACAATGTGGGGTTTTAGATCAAGAGTAATTTTTTTCCTTTATATTTATATTTCCCCTATTGCAAAAGCAATCTAATATTATAATTTAATCTGGTAAGTAATTACTAATTTATCAGAATTAGGGAGAAGAAGCAGAAAACAAAATTCAGAATTCACAGTAAATGCTTTCTGGGATTGCATAACTTTCCTTCCAGATATTCCCTATGAGATTTTGAAAAGACCGTATTTCTAAAGGAATTGTTGAATCAGTTTAATCCTCATCCAACAAACTTTAATATCTGTTTTGCTTTGTAAAAGCAACATCTTGTTTTGAAGCAAGTGTGACTTTTACACTGTGCAGCTGACGCAGGAAAAGACTAGGAGAGATTCAGAAGAATTTAAAGGATAGGACAGTTAATTTTTGAAGTACTGTAATTTATCATATTAATTCACCTTATTCCTCTCAAACACCACTCCTAAAGCACAGAGGTTTCACCCTGAATAACTCAAGGACATTCAGGCCACGGGTAGATCACACACCTGAGACACCCCTGAAGTGCAGAGGGCACGGTGAGGTGTGAGAGCTGTGCCCAGAGCCAAGAGCATGCTCCAGCCCAGAGGCTGCAGATGCTCCTGCCAAAGCCACCACGAGCTACAGCGCCTGAACCAAGTCTGCAGCTCCTTGTTTCATAAAGCTTTATCACTGACCAGCTCAGGGACAAGAGGAAGTGCCAAAACCTCCTGTATCAGTTAGGCATTCCCCACAGCTTCTCATTGTTCATATACATACGACTTCAAACTCCTCTTCGAGTTTAATTCAAGTATCCCAAGATACAGTAAAAACAGGCATCTTCACAGGATACTTTATGTGGCTCGTGATTTTCAGTAAGCGCCTAGGTGATAGGAAACTGTGGTGTAAACTGAGTACGTTAAAACATACCTGAAAGAATTTATTTTCAGGTATCAAAATATGAAAGCTGAGTAAAAAATGGCTTGCCCCAAAGGAAGTAATTCATTGAGGAGAAAAACCCAGATATTCTGAACTGCCTTTTCTTTTTGATCTGCAGAGAAGAATTATTTTAGACTAGATACTTTAGGAAAACCTGCATTACATGAGCTAAATACCACAGTAAGCCCTTCACCACTTGACATTTTAATTTTTGTCTTTGGTTCTGTTTTGTCATACTAAGCATGACTGGTTCGAAAATGAATACACACATGCTGGTGTTTGCCTTTCTTCTGCATTGCTGCAAGTTTCTCAGAGTACTGAAACTTGACAATGCACATCAGCTAATGGCATATTTTGAAAAAAAAATAAATTAAAAATAAGTGAATTGTTTGTAACACAACACAAAATATCATCAGCAGTATTTCCTACTGTTATCCCTTCATTTTTCCTCAGGACTATCAGAGCACTTATGATAGACTCTTATGAACATCCTGCCCTGTGAGCAGTTCCAGTGGAATCACGACACCAATTAACCAAACAAGGTATTGTTCAATTACCCAACTCTGTGACATATTTACTATTAATTCTACTCACAAATGGGAAAATATGTTAATAGATTCTAAATAATTTGTTCAAGATGTTCCTCTAAGCAAGTGGTCAAGCTGGAAACAGAATGCCAAACTCTCAGCTGCCAGCCTCTTGCTGTAAACTCCTCAATACTACCTGTATTATACAAAGAAAAATAAAACACAGCATTGACAAGTTTCAGGCATTTTCCAGCAACCTTGATTTATCTGAACAACCTCATCAAAGTACTATAGAATAAGAAAAAATTGACTTCTCATCCTCCTCTGAATAGCTGTTAAGTTTTCTTTATCTCTAGTAAGGTTAAGATTTTTCTGATTTTAACTACCTATATTGCAGCTATGGATTAGCCAAAGGTATATTGCTACAACAGAGAGAAAGATGAGTGCTAAAACAGGAATCAGAGATTCAGAAACAGAAGGCTAAGATACCCATATATGCACACACCCAACATTACTTCTGAAAGTTAATTTTGCACTTAAATGCTTTTCCTCAATACTCTACCACCCAAGTTCATCTGGACAGACTGTAGGACCTGAAGCAAAGATTTGTTGTATAGCAGAAGCAGAACATTGACAAGCACAGTGCACAATCCTTATTGTAAAATAGAAACTAGAGGTAGCACTTTTTCAGACTGTGGGTCAGGATTCTTATTTCATATACTTATTTTAAGGTAGAATTACAAATGCTATGCCCTTACTTCAGAAGAAACTACACAATGACTTGTATTAATCAAATTATTCGATACAGTAAATATTTTGTCACAAGTGCTGCTCATATTGGAAGGAAGTTTTCTTACCTTTTTACTTTGTTTGCTGGGAGCCAACAGTGTCATCTCCTTAGTCAGTGTCAGCTACTCTTTTATTTTACAGAAGGCAAGTGATAGCGAAACTGCACTGCTCTGCCTGCTTTCACTCTATATAGTGTCTATATTTATAGGCTTTTGCTTCTATCTGAATCTATATTTATCTGCCTTATCTGCCTACAGTGCATCTGCTTCTCGTACACACAGACATATATACATACACATGTGTGCACGCACACAAATACACAGACACACATAAACACACATACGGGCATACCCATGCTTACAGCAGGCTTCTGTTCCGCAGCAACATTTGTATAAATATAAACATATGCAGTGTACACAACATAAACCAAGGCATGCACAAAAAAAATCATCAGCTATTGCATGAATATGCCTCACTGGCTTTGGGAAGGTTTATTATTCAGCAGGCTGCCTAGTCAAGATGATTGTATACAATCAGTTTCCTTTACATTACTCTGCTGTTGTAGCTTTGCGAGCAGTAGCAATTTATGCTGTTATTTTGCTGTGAGGTTTTGTTGTTTTTTTTCCCATGTAAGCATAGTTGGCGTAGTTGTGAAATCACTGTCATCCTGTCAGGAAATGGACTCCCTGTTGGTACCACTAACAGTTTCCCTCAGGCTAGTCATTAAAAGGCAAGAGTTAGGCCACCCTATGCCAGCTCAGGAGAGCATTCCCTAGAGGGAAGGAAGAAGGTACAACCTCAGATCCAGGTTGATCTGGCAATTTTAAGACCAAACACTCCTTAGGCCCTAAAAATAAACACCATTTTCCCAAATTAACAGAGAATAAATGGAGGTATTCATCTTCACATGAGGAGAAACCATCATGTCACACTTTCCCGCATCACCAGACGGAGTTGCAGGTATTCTGTCCTATTACTTAGACTGGAGCTATAGCTCACCTCAGCCTTTTTGGTTGCTGGGGAGGCTTCTGTTAAGACAATGGGAGCTGTCAGGGGAGATGATGGAAGTGGAGTATGTGACAATAAAGATCTCTGTGTTACCATAATGTGATAAAGCTTCCATCAGGCCAGTTATCTAAACAGATCATAGCATGGGGCTGCTGGACAACTTTAATTCCATACTTGATTCATTCACATCCTGCCATCTCCAAGGAGGAGGAGGAGTTTCCACAATATAAGAGCAAAGCCAGGCAAGAGGTCACTGGAGATTTCTTTCTGTCCCCCTTATTGCAGAAGCTGCATTTTGGCTTCCCAGTTGTTCCCTTTCATAAGGCAGTGAAAATGGACTGCTAATTTAATACATGACCCATGGACTCTTCTGAAAGGGACAGAAATCCCTAAGCCAAAAACTACTGGGTATATAGGCTAAAGAAGTAAGATACAAAGAACCCTCTAGGTATCAAGGGCAGCTGAAGAAAACAGTCTGACCCATAATCCTTTCTAAATCCTGCGAAACTTCAAATAGGGTCAAACAACACATCCTGGCATTTTACAGGAGTAAAAAACTATACTGAATTCTAAAAATCCAGTCTCCTCTGAAAACCAGGCAATAAGTATATTAACTAGTAACTTGATGAATAAACAAATTATCATTAGGATGTGTTTAAAAACCTCAAACATGTTCTGTAACTCAAAATCAGAAAAAAGCCCCAACCCCTTAACATGACTTTTTATGTCAAGATCATGTTTGGTAAGTAAACCAGAAATACTACTACAAAATCAAAGACTTGAGGATAATTCTTTCATACACTTGATCACACTGAAGAACAGCTCCTGTAGTAATTTTATGCATATCCAGTATTAAATGGTCCATTTGAAAGGGTTTTCAGAAAATCTACAGACAAGATGCTGTTTAAATATAATACATATACTTTTCACACAGAATTTCTATGTATCTTCATTTAATTTCTTTTAGTCTTAATATTCCCATTTCTCAATCATTACACTGAACTGCAGCTACTGAAAAAACTCTGTTCTTGCTTTCCTCACTGTTAAAATTATCCTTACCCTGATGCCTGACACAGCCATTTCAAAATTTAAAAAAAAAATTCAATTCCATCATCTGTTTTTTTAACTGCCCAGCTCAACTTACTTAATAACAGGGAATCCGCTCTACTTGAACAGTTTTGCTGTTTTGCCATCTACAAATAAAATACCAGTTTGAAAGAAAAGCGAAAGGTTTTTTTGGTTAGCTCCTGTATTATCTAAGCACCATCAGTCTGGTAGGATCTGTTATGAAAATACTAATATCCTGCTAAAAATGACAGTTTGTGATTACTGTAATGACTCTACATTTATGATATCTTTAGCAGTGACCATTTAGCAACTAGTCCAATAATTTTTTCTCAGCAGGATATTTTATAGTTTTAGTGTGTTTAAAAGCATTTCAAAATTGGAAAACGTTATTTAATTATTCACGTGGAGGCAGATTGATTACAGAATACAGTTTTTCTTTGAGGGTGCCCTACAATGTACCTTTATACATATAAGAAATTATTCAAGCACTTCTTTGATGCACAAATGTACAAACTCCTACCTCATTTGTTCAGCATTCTTTGAAATTTTGTAGATAGAACATAAAAGGAACCTGTTTAATGCAAACTCTCTACTTTCTTATGACAGAGAGAGTGAATATTACTGGAGTTCAAGAAATGTATCCTCCTCTCTGTATATAAACACTGCATTGAAAAATATAGGTGGGGACAAATGTCTAACACATCTTTCATTGCTTAAATGAGCTCAAAATCTGACATACATCTATCCCTCCTCAGAAGATTCCTAAGAATCCTTCGACTAGATTTGCTAACTGATAGCTAGAATCTTAAACACACTGTACTTTTACTTGGAGCAGCTTTAATGGTTAAAATTGAAATGAAAGTAACACTTTATTTCCAAATAAATTAAAATATACAAATTTAGGCCCTATCCTTCCTTTCCCGCAAAAAAGGACTTATGTCATTTTATACTGATGGAACTCTATGGGTTTATAACTCAGTATTACATTAGTATAACCACATACATGCATGAAGTTGATCTGGTTTAATTACTTTAGCAAAAATATCAATCCTTTCACAGAGAGCAATTATATTAGCTAAAATCTATGCACATATTGGGCCTAAGTAGATGTCTGAGACAAAATGGTAAAGACCAGCTGTCCATTCCAATGTTCACATTCCTGAATAATCCTTAAAAAGTTGAAACTGCCCAAAATATGTCAGTTTAAAAGTAAATAAATTGCATGGGCCATGCACTAATTTGTTGAATCAGAATTTCAAGGAACAACAATAAGCATTTATATATTAGAAGAAAATATTTGTCCAATTTATCAACAGAAGAACAGTAATGAGAAATTATAAAAGAGGATTCTTTCAATGAGTTCAGTGAGACAAATTCAAAGAATGACATGGACACTGTAAACCAACCAAGTCTGTTTAGCAGCTCAGCATAGAAGGGGCTGAAATCTCATCAGGAAGGACTGATCAATGCTGCTTTCTAACAGAGAAAGTCTTGAGCCTCAGACACACAAGTGCAACTTGGCACCCTCATCATGTCTTTATGAAGTAGAAGCTTTGATGTGGCCAGCAACACTTAAAGATGGAAACAGGGTAGGAGCTCCTGGTTCTTTAAAGCTCTTAAATACTCTGTGGCTCTCTGAACACAGAAAACAGCCTGATTTTTCATTAGAAGCCAGCAGAAATAAGTTCTTGAGAAACTGAGGAAAACAAAAAGAAACGAAAAAATTGCTTAACTCTGTAGATCATCTTGACCAAAATAACTGGTTACCTCAACAAATGCTGACAAAAACTTAAGGAAATTACTATTTTAATCCTACCACTGTTAACTTAAATTGGTCATCCCAACTTTCTTGCAGAACTGTTGCAAAGTATTTGGGTCCTAACACAATGGAAGAAAAGTATCCTACTCCCTGCTGTAAGCACTAAAAGCTATTGAGATTTTTGTATATTTTTGTAGATAATTATCTCAGAAAGTTTTCTTGAAGGTTCAGGGGGAACCAAAGCAAATACCTGATGTGAGGCAGTAAAGAAGACCATGTTTTCCCATGGAAAGATGAGAGGATGGGCACAAATGGAAATATATGAAATTCTATTTAAACATGAAAAAAAAATGGGGTTGAGGGTACTCAAACAACTGCTACTCAGAGACGCTGTGGAACCTCCATCCTTGGAGATACTCAAAAAATAACTCAACATAGCGCTCAGCAATGTTCTTCAGATGAAGCTGCTTTGAGCTGAAAGCTTAGACTAGACCATAGTGGTTCTGTGAAATCTTTGCAGATAGGAATTTAGAAGCTACACCAAAACAAATTAAAATGTTTTCCTATGTATGACTTTATTTGACTTGGTCCTGCTGAGAAACATGAAGCTTGACTCCAGGCTGCACAGTTAACAGAGCAGATGGTAGAAGCATCAGTATGTTTTTATAATCCCTTTTGCAGCAGCAAAGGCACTTTCTTCACAATGTATTTTGTTTATGATAGCTGCTGGGGACTGATAGAGACTCAGATCACCATCATCTAATCACTATCAGATCTCCTTATCTCTGAATGACACCTTGCTTTAGAGATCAGATCTTCATTCCGTGTCTCCACAAAGCCTAAGGACCCTTTGATCCATCTGATGTAAATATGTCCGGGAAGAAAAGTAACAATTCTCCTTACACATTCAACCACATACATTTTTCTAGGCTAATAGATACTTCTGCAAATCCAACCTGTGAATGAAAAGACCTGACTCAACTGATTTACATCAATAAAATTAATATGTAAATTCTCAGCTACCCTAAACTCAGTTTCCAGAAAGTATAATGATACTATAAATACTATATAGTATATATAGCTATANAAAGTCTTAAAAGTATTTCCATTGTTTCTTTTTATTTGGTACAAATAAGAACTAGAGACAAGCAATTGCAGCACAAAAAAAGATGAAGCAGTAATCATTCAACTGAAGTTTCAAAGCCAGAAAGACAGGCAATACCAACCACCATGACCAGAAAACCTGAATCTGGAGAGCAACAACTGGATGTATATAGAGCTACCCATATTCTTAAGAATAAAAGCCAGTCAAAAACACCACACCACTGGAAAGAAATTTAGCAAAGGCCAGTTTCCTCTCTTACTCTTGACCTCCAGTGCTCTCATCTCCTCAGAAATACAGGGAAAAGTAATAAATGGTAAATATAATAACACAGACAGAATCCTTTGGCCATTCTACCAGTCTAAAAGATTTAATTATAAAAGACAGTGTTCTGAGGCATATCAATCTTTAAAAGCTTTTACTAGAGCACAACCCTACTGAATTTTCAGCTGCTCAGGACTGAAATTAATTTACCTTCTTATGATTTCTGTAAGTATCTATAAGTAAGAATTCTTTTAGATGTGATTGCTGAAAGATGTGATAACACTCTACAACAACTGATTAGAAGAAATGCTTGGACAGCAGTGTAACATAAAAAAGACTTTTTATCGTTATTGTCCAATTCTGTTTTAGGAAGAATTTGCATTTGGACCGTCCATCTTTTACTCTCCACTCAGAACATACAGATTTCTCACATAGCCAGTAGGTCATACTTTTAAGAATGCTACTTCTGAAGGTTTAGAAAATGATTAAGAAAGGCTTCAATAAATGCTTATTAGCTGTTATAAAGAATTCAGTGGAAGAATCCAATTGATGTTTATAATAACCTACAGACAGATCTGTCATGTGCTTACAAAACATGTAATACTTACTATCCATCTCAAAAGAGTTCTTAGAATGCTGATAAATCAACTATAAACGTCTATGAATTGTTTATAAAGTGTGTCATCAATGTAAGTGTAACTGGATAAACAATGCAAGAAAAAACGTGCAAGGGGGCTATTTTCAGTAGCTGTAAACACACAGAATAGTTCATTGTGCAGACTTGAGTACCAGTCTTCTGCTTTCACAAGGATTAATCCTTCTCATCCCTCAGCTGGTGACCCAAATCTTGTCTCCCCTTCCTGCATAGTATCTGCAGATATCTCAAACATCTAGGAAAACTGAGCAAATTTTACCCACAGAGACATATGGGCCAGAAACTCCCAGAGCATCAGTAGGGAGTATGGCTTCAGATTTTCAAAACCTTGGAGAAAATTCCACCCTCAGGAACACCAGGGAGTATACACGTAGGGGGAATATGCGAATCTCCTTAAGGAACTTAACCAGAGAATGAATTAATACTAGGAGCACATGCAGGTGTTATCTACGTAACAGTTTTTTCCCTTTACCCCTGTGTAACCATAAATTACGCATTCTGCTGTTAAATCAGTAAAAATCCTTTCATATCAGTCAAATGACCTCACATTTCATTGAAAGCAGAACCTGTCCTGAATGTCACATCAGTGAGAACACAACAAAATGGAATTCTCCTTTGAGAAGTCAGTGCAGAATTTCATGGCATACTAATGAAATCTTTCTGATTGTGGTACGGTTTTCATTTATTGACACATGCTAAATAACATAGACAACTATCAATCCTTGCTGTCTTTTTTTTAAAAAGAAATTTCCTGGTGACAAAAAAGGCCCACCCAGGAAGTTACACACTGTAAGGAAGTTCGCTGGAGTGTATTACTTCTTGAAAAAATATGAAAAATGAGGGTAGAATTGCTACAAATGATATTTCACCAACACTGGCACTAGAGCTAAATCTTCAGCAATGCCATTCCTCATTCATATTTCTGCAGAAATCATAGCTGTGCTTTAACAGTAAGACCATATATTGACTGTTTTCAGTAGAAAGCATCAAGAGTATCACGCTCCAAGTATTCTATGTTTGCAGTTCTACAAAGAGAACAAGATTTTCCATTTTTCATTGCTTATTGCCTAATTCTTTCAGACAGCACCGTGAACTACAACATCTGAAATTCAAGCCCAACTTCCTATTTACCACCACTGACTGAATGAGTGTGCTTCCACAGGTTTTCCCAGAAGCACAACTACAAAAGAGCGCCATGGTGATGCTCAAGAAAATACCAGTAATGTATTGGTTTGGGAAACATTGTCAGGTGAACACATCGCTCCACGTCAGCTCTGCTCATGTCAGAGTAGCACATCAGAAACACATGATGGGAGGGTAATGAATACAGGAACATATTACATTGAGTACAGGAAAAATCTAAGGGCATCCTATAAAATCTGGAGAGAGTGATTATATAGGCTCGGGGGGATACCAGCAATTATGAAAAGGACATTGCCAGCCACAACTGAAAAGCAAAGAACAAAGCCAACAATACAGTATTAGTCACACGCTCTGTCCGTGTATGATGCCAAACTATTCAAAGCACAGAATGTTCTTTATTCACCTCACTTTAAATTGCTTGAATGAACCTAGCACTTAGGAAAATGAGAGATTAGAAACATTGATATCAACCAACCTTTGGGCCAAATCTTACTTATTGATGCAAGTAGTTCCACTGATTTTAATGGATGTAATTACCATGGACTTCAACAGAGGTACTCACAGAGTCAGGAGAGCAGGATGTGGCTCATTGCATAACCAAGCTTTCTTGACCACCATGAATGGTGCCAACTCATAATTTCTGATGCAATGTCCCTGCTTTTCTGGTAATGGATCCTTTGAGCAGAAACAACTGTACACACCAAATTCTGTGACACTTTTTATGTGAGCACAGCACCAACTTGACTGAAATGAACCGTTTTACTTTCTTCTTCAGAAGCAACAGATAGAAATCCCTGACACCTACAACTGCATAGCATGGTTTTATCATTAATTTCTCCAATTTCTTATGAATGAAACATCTGTGTGGGGCTGAAATTACACTTCTGCAAGGACTGCCTATTCTGTAATATTTATGGTGTATTTGAAAAGGATAGTATAGACCAAACAGATTTACAGTCAGTCTCCTGGGCACAGGAATAGATTGCTTCCAGCAGGTTTCTGGTAGTGGACAGCCCTTCTGAAGATTAGACTTTTCCTGTTCTCCCTGCTTTCAGATTCAAATGCGGAGTCTCATTTTTGACCACACCGATTTTCTTCTGCCCTATCCCTTAGAACCATGGCTTAGAATGGAGGAGATTCAAGGGACAAAAAGATAGAATGCAAAAAACAACATGACTGAGACAAATAGGAGTGAATCACAGTTTTGGACATCTTAGGAGTGATGCTAAGGATGCCATCTTTTAGAGGCTCAGTCCTCTTTCTGCAGTCATACTGCTTCAATGCCAGAGGTGGGAACTATTAAATGTGTGAGACAGCATGACAGACATGCAAAACTCAGGAAGGCAGAAGCCTGGGACTCTTTTTTCAAAGACCTGAAGAGGCAGCAAACCAGCGTCTCATGGCAGTTAAATCCACTGGAATATACTATAAGCCAAGAATGTCTGTCTTCAATCCCAGCTTTCCACAATCCACTTCCTACAGCGTATTCTGAGTGGCTATTTATGGTAGACACCAAATCTAGTGTCTTTCTTATTTCATTATAAAATTTAAGTTATCTCCATCAATCCTAAATTCCTTTGTGGGCAGCTGAGATAAGAACAACTCTGAAGATGTTCTGCTGCGCTAGTTCTTACTCATTGTGGTGAGAGGTTATTCATTGCCCTCTGAAATTCCTCACTGGCTCCTGAATGTAGTTACAGACTCAAAGATGACACAGATATATGTATTTAAGGACACAGAGTCCAGATACTTTAAGAAAAAAAGTGATCTTTTTCTTGCAGAGCAAAGCTCTGCATGTAGGACATTATGAAATTCTTCCTTTATAGAAATAATACAACCAGGCTTAGGTCCTGTTATGTGCACACTTTAAAAACGATTATTATCTCAAGCACACAGAATAATGGTTAATATTTCAGATTTTAAAATAGAGTGGAGCCTCAATTATCCAAATTCAGTGAACCCAGACAAGGTTTTGCCCCTTGTCATTTATTAATTAAATGGTAAATTGCTTCTATTACTAATTATTTCCACAGATCCATGGGCATGCAGGGCATTCTGGTTACTGGTAAACGCGATTATCAAGCCCTATTCAGTGTTCTTCCCATGTTCTTTAGATAATTGAGATTCTGATGTGCTCTGAAACCAATTTAAAATATTTTTTACAGTGTATTACTGGGAGGGCCTCCAGGTCTTGTAGGTCCTCCAGGGTAGAGGCATCCCCAAGACTGTGGGAGGCAGGAATCTTGACAAGCCAAAAGACAGGGAAATGTGTCAGCCAAAACGTAACATAAAAGCAAAACTACTTCGTGAGTTCAATCTGACAAATTTCTAATCCCAGAAGTGTATTAGTTTGAATGAGTGGCTGGCTGAATAGGAGGCTAGCAACACAGATATTACATTAAACTTGCTCTTTTTGGAGGCTGGTCTTTATTTAAGAGAAGTTTAGCTTAAGAATCCTTTGGATGTGAGGAATCTGACATAGTAGAAATGCTTCTAACCAGAGAAGGTGAAAAAGATTAAAAAATGCTGTCTGAGACTTATTAAGAGTAGAGGTACAGAACTGTACACAGACCAGAAAAAGCAACAACTGTGGGTAAAACCATGACAAATCCGTATCAAAAGAACATAAATCTGATAAAAATCAGATATCAAATATAGGAAAGAATTGCCTCAACAGTCAAAACAAGTCTGCTTATCACTCTGAGTAGAGTATCTTAAACAGCCAGGACAATGCATAAGCACCTCAAGACAAAAGCTAAGGACTAAGAGGAGTGCCAAATTTATTAAAAAAAACCAAAAACAACAAACATAAGACAAGTTCAGCAGCTGGAGAAGATATTGTACATTGCAATACTAGGGTGCACTTCATAATAATCAGAGCAGAATGCACAGATGAGGGATTGTTGCTGGAAATTAAAATAGATATATATAAATAAGAGGAATAAGTAAAAATTAAAAAGTAACTAAAATCTCCATGGGTTTTAATTCCATGCCTAAAAAGAAAGAGGTGTTAGAATCATATCATGGACCATCCTACTAAAATGCTGATAGTAACTATGAAAAGCAAAATGGAAGACTTCAGAGGCAGAAAACCTAAGGAAGAAGGAGCAACTTTGTTTTAGTGATAACTAGACCTACTTTAATATGTGCATATTAAAGATCCACTTTGTAATAATGAACATAATGCAAGTAAATTCAGTTCCCTATACGATGGAAAAAATAACAACACAATCCACTATAGCAATATACAATTTCAGGAAGCAAATCCTATTTAAAATAAGGAACAGAGAAAAAAGGAAATTAAAAAGAAGCAGCTAAGGGTAAAATGTTTTAAGATGCTACTGTTAGAAGACATGTTATCAGAGATTCACGTCTCTTACAAGTCTTGTAACAGGAAAGCCTTTCCTTAGAATAGGTATAATAATCCTGACCCCCAGTCATCTGCCTCAATCATTTTGAGGAACATCTCAGCATTTTGTCTGGCAGACACAGCAAATTGCAGCCTGAGGTACTAAAGAGATCCCTAAACAGTTCTGACTTACCTGAATATGCTGGGTTGTAAACTGTCATAATTCAGTTGCCACTTTAGATGGAAAATCCTTTGCAAGAGGGCAAAAATCTCCAAGAGAAATGCATAATATGGTTCCTTTAAATGTAAGAACCTTGAATACTATCCTGCAGTAATTCATTTCTACTTAGAACACACAAAACAAATGTACAGCCACATGTGAAACAAGAAAATAATAGGATTTTTAAAGCAAGCCAAGTGAAGGGATTTACTAGAAGTAAAAAGACAACATTGAAAAAGGAGTAGTTATACTGAAACACAGAAAGCAGAAAAAAAAGAAAAGTGTATATTTTATCGATTTTTTTTAAAAGAAAATGTTAAAACAGGCAGGCCCATGAAAATCTTGAGGAACAACATTTAAAGCCATAAGCAACCTTTCTGGACACCTTACATAAAATCTGTCTCTGCCAACAGATGAGGTGCAAAAGGGTTGTTCACAAAAATACTGAATAAATTCCTAGCAGTTGTGTTCACTATAGAGTATTTTAAAATGTTTACAAGTTAAATCCCTTCTCTGGAAGGGTAAATCTGAGAAAATGTGCAATGGAAAGAATAAATGGTTCCCATCTAACAGTTAGAAAAGAAACTGTTATAAAGAAATTCAGTCATGAAGGAGCTTAACTAATAACTCTTGCACAACAAAAGAACAGAAAGTGATTTAATGGCAATAGTAAAAAAGGGCTTTAGGAAGATCCACATAGATCACTTGGTCTATAGTCTATGCCATAGAAGCTGGTAGAAATTATAATAGATAAAAACAGACACTTGAGTAGATAAAACAGGGATGATACAACATGAATTTTTGCAGATGGAAATTTTGAGTCACAAATTCATAGAGTTCTTAGAAGGAGGCAATGGGCATATGCTGCTAAAATTAAAAAAATATGAAAAACCTCACCAAAGTAATTTTCTAAAAGAAAGTTATCATGACATAGGAGAAAAAAAACCCCCTAAATATTCATACAAAAAAATAGGATTTAATTTAGCAATTGCTACACTGGAAGAACAGCATGGAATCCTTGTGGATATACCTATGAAAGAACCAGCTCAATATTCAGAATTGATGATAAAGGAGGAGAAAAATCCTTAAAAAAAACCCCTTAGGAATTATTAAGAAAGAGCTAGAAAATAGAACTAAAATCAAATGACATCCTTCTAATAAAATCCATCATAGATACTGAACGGTCTACGTGGGTTTCAACTCTCAAGACAAAAGAGGAAATAAGCAGCCAGAAAGATGCAGAAAAGGGCACAAAGATGTTCAAAGCACAAAACAACTTCTGTGCAAGGACAGATTAAAAAGAGTTGGGTTCTTTGCCCTGGAAAATAAATGATTGAGAGAAATATAAAGGAACTTGATAAAATCATAACAAACAAGGACAAGGTGAACTGTTAATTGCTCCCTGTTTCTCATTATATATTTCTAGAAAGCATCCAAAGAAGTTATCAAGCACCAGGTTTAAAGCAAACAAAAGGAAGCATGTTTTCACACAGTCCATAATTAAATTGTGGAATTCATCGGCACAGGATGCTTTTGATGGCAAAAGGAAAAACGGTTTCAAAAAGCAACCAGACAAAATCAGAAAATACAGCTTAGGCTTTAACAGCCCTTTCCATCGGGCTATTAAACACAATGATGCAAAAGCAGAAAACACTACTCCACACATTTCTGGAGAGCAGAATGAAGCAATCTGATGTGTATCAGACAGCAGCTAAGCTTCGACATGGCTAACACATAGATCACAGAGATTCCAGCTTCAAAATGAATTTATGGAGCACATGGATTATGGTTGCAACCGATGATTTACTACTGCACTGCCAACATACTAGATGTTGATTAATATCCTTCCCCAGGTACAAACACAGTTAAAGTGTATGTTAAGGACAAAATGTTAAGAGTGAAACTGAGAAATGTTTGGAGAAAAAGATATTCTTTTGGGAGACTTGTGATAGAGAGATACAACATATTTTCCTAACTGGATGAGATTCCAATAGGTGATATTCATTTCTGGGATGAAAACCACCAAACTTATGAACTTACCAGTGATGATACCCCCTTTGGTTCTAATGCCTATTCAGCAGTCACACTACGGAGTGATTTCTGTGGGAGCTGTACTTAGTCTATTGTGCATGTTATGCTCAAAAATGCCTTTTAAAACCAAGCAAAAACATTCAGGTCACAGAGCAAAGCACGCAAAAGTATGAAAATATCAAAATGAAGTCTGTCACAACAGCTGTAGTGTTACAATACAATCTTCCATGTTATGATTGTATATTTTGTGTTCTGTATAATGGATAGCATCCAGGAAATGAAACTAATTCAAATACTCTTTTTTTTATCCTCTCTTTTTAGCGTGTGGCCCCAAGCCTTGTTTACTGAGTGGCATCCAAGTCTTGCATGAAATAAGATGGGGTTTTGTTTCTGGATTTTCTCTGATACTCATCAATATAGCATCTGAATATCTCAACAATCTTGCTGAATTAATCCTCACAATGTACCTTCAGATGTCTGGAATGATTTTAATTCCTCATTGATGAATATTATGAGAGAAATTATGTGAATGTTTTTGTGGCCACACAGGGAGCCTGTATCAAGGACAGGAAGGACATTTAGATCTGTTCATTCTAAGGGGTGCTGAGCATCTCCTGAACTCATCTTACAGAAAGAGCACTCTGAGAATTCTTGCTCTTCCATCAGACCTGCGGCTCATTTGTAGCATAAACCTCTCCAGTGGGAGTGGGATACCATGGACAGGGACCTCCTTCCTACCACACCATCTTTCTAATCCTGTGAATTAGGAAAAGTGTCTCAAAGGATACATTTCTACAAGATTTGCAAAGCCCCTTGGAGGCATTCAGATCATTGGCACAATGAAGAGTAAAGTTATGACATTCTGTTGTTACAATCTTAGGCAGAAATTTCTCCTTCTGATTTGCATTCTCTAGGATTCTTGCCAGCATGAGGTATTTAAAATTATATTTTTCTAAAAAGTCTCAAGCAGGGGCAGTGGTATGGATGCAAGAAATCAACCACTGACACACAGACTGTTTCTGTAATGTTAAGGATTGCAATTTATAGTTATGTTGTAGTTTGTAACTAGGAATGACAACTTTATGAAACATTCTTTAGATACTGCACTTGTGTTCTAAGTGCATGAAAACACATTAAAAAAATAGCCTTATGTTCTGCTACCTAAAGGGTCTGTCTCACACCTACTATATCCAAGAAACTGAGAATAAAGCTCAGTGTCTGTTCCTCTATTGTGTTTCCTATTGTGCCTACATCTTGCAGCATTTGTGGTCTGTAAGATCATACACTGTAGGAACAACTTTCAGTTCTCTGTGACAATAGGGTGAGGCGAGGACAGTCTGGCAATGTTTGGAGATGAATTTCCTGCCCTTTGTGGGTTTCAGTTAGACTCTTAGCATTATTTGAACTTCTGTGGTTTAATTTTCTTTGTTGTTGTTTTAATTCTAATGGCAGAAAACAGGAGACAAAACAACATCCCTCTGGAGGCAGTGAATCTCAGGATCTGAGGAGTAAATGACCATGTTTTCTCCTTCTGGCATTTTAAGATACATCAGCAAACAGAGAAAAGACATAGTAGATCTGTAGAATGGCAAAGGGACGTAGAGTTTCTTATTTTTTAGTAAAGATACCAAAAGCCTTAGGATCTGTTCATGTTTAATGGTCTTCTGAAGTAATTTCTTTCCATTAGCATACAATCACAACCACATGCTCAGAAACTGCCCACTACCACGGGGCAGAAGGTTGTTGCATGAAAGTTGCCCTTCTCTCTTTACAGGTTTGAAAAAGAATCATAAACTAACTCCACTGTAAAAATAAATAAGTCATTAAAACAAATAACAAAGGGTTTTCTGAGAGGAAGAACTGCCAGTTATGGGATAACAGTCACTGACTACTGCCAGGAATTTTCTCAGATTCAGGGAACATCAGCATGAGAGAGCTTTATTTAGGTCTACCTTGACTAACATATGTAGAAAGGAACATTTCTGATTCTTCATTTCCTCATTCTATCAAGTGTCACAGCTTCCTAGCTTTTGTTTCTGTTTATAGTCACCTCTCAACATGTATTTCAGGAAAAGAAAATCTAAATAAAGATCATAGCCTGTTCCTTTATGTGCCCTTCCTCTTCTTCTTCTCCTCCTTTCTTGCATTTGTGCAGTGTTGTGGCACCTATTAACTACCCATGTTTTCAGAATGACATTATACAAGGTGCAGGATGTACCACTGTGCCCTAAAAATATCAACAACTGCATTAGTCTCACAATAATTAATGGCAGGCATTATGCAAATGACAACTTTTTCACTGCAAAATAATGACATTTCTTCATTTTGAGCAGAGTTATGCAAAACAATGAATTGGGGATGATAAATCACACAGGAGAATTAAGAAAGCCATAACGATCCTGCCCAGGCAGGCAGAAAGACAGACAGACCAACCATTTAGAACACATTGTTTGTTCTCAAACCGCTATTAAGAAATAAATAAAAGCATAGCCAGTTGGTCATTAGAACGTATGTATAATTTAGTTTCCCCCCTTTAGGCAACTGTGCATAAGGGAACGTTAAATTCTAGCAATCGAATTACTACAAGTCACAAGCAAATTTTTTTTTATTAACCTTAATAAGTCATTCACTCAGAGACTACAGTCATCAGGCAAATAAAATATATCACGTCATTCTCTTACACATTAACTAATTTCTTATGCAAACATCACAATGTATAGCAATTACCACTGCTCAAAAGAGCCCCAAAGTCAGTTTCAATTTATTTTATTGCTTTTGTGCATGGCCATTTCCTGTAGAGCTTTGCTCTCTATCCCCCTGGTTTAGGTACAAAATGAATGCAAGTAACAAGAGGCTACTTCTCTGAAATGTTGCTGCACTTTTTCTTCTTTATTGTGAATACTGTTGGAAAAAGATGTTGGTTAGATCCTCTCGTGAGCTTCAAGAATCTTCTCAAAGGTAAAAAGCCAACACTGGCTAGAGCCCCCTCCCTTGCCTATCCCTTTCTCCACTGCACGCTTCCCACCTCCTGAAAGAGCAGCCCAGCCCAGTCCTCCCAGTGCCTCTCGCGGGGAGCCTGGCGCAGGACAGTCTGTGAGCTCCCCGGAGCCACCATTCCCACACTGCTCCCTAAGGAGCAGGCTGCCCAGTGAGAGTGGGACTGGAGGGGAGCTTTGAACTCCCCCTACGTACAACACTCCTCCACTGTTCCTTACAGTGTCTCCTGATGAAGCGGAAGTAGCTCTAAGCTTTTAATAGACAGCACTCTTGGATCTTTCTTTTTAGTGATTCCTGCTGGGAGAGTCTGATGTATCAAAGAGTTACAGCGATTAAAGCTGGAGAGACCTGTGGTATTTAATCATTTAGTCCATCCTCCCACCTGAGCTGGGGTATTCCTTACACTGTTTTTCCTGATGCTCTATCTAGTCTAACTTTAGAGACTGCCAAATAACTGGGCTCCCACCTCTTCCCTGGAGAGGGAATTCCACAGTGACACACCATGAGACTGGAAATTTCCCAAGGTATTTGCTGTAATTTTACTTCTTTATGATTAGTTTTATTGAAAAGGCTTTAGTTTTCGGATTCCCAATACTGCCATAAGATTTCGTTTCTGTGTTAGTGTAGAGACTGAAACTGCACCAGACTTCCTCACATCCACAGCTCAGTGTGACACTTAACAAATGCTGTCTGCTGAAAAATAAAGCTGGATTCGGAGCACCTTAATGTTACTCCAAACCTCTTTTTATTCTTCATGGTGACTGCTGGCGAGAACCGGTGCGACAGGACCTTTACAGCCAGGGCAGTATTACCTGTCTTCCAGCCACATCAGCTGCTCCCTTCAGGAAGCACTGGTGGCCGTTCCAAACACACATAAAGCAGAGCATCAGCAAGGATGACATATTCCCCACAAGGAGGTTAAACTGCAGAACTCTTGTGAAGCATAGTGAGGGGCCTGGAAAACCCACAATTCATGTATCACAGTGAAGAGTCAATTCCAGCTTTATCTGAACCAATAGGAAGATCATCCATCCCTTTTTCTTCTCCCCAAATGTTAGTACCCTTGCCCCCAACAAAGACACCTATGTCACTGATGGACAGACAGAGAGCCCAGGAAAGAGAAGAGTTGTGCTGGAAGTAAATGGTGTCTTTGAAAACAAAGTGGTAGCAGTTGACCACTCCCCCTCCCACTATTTATTTCAGGACTTTTAGGATTCAGTGTAATTCACCCTGCCTTGGAACACTGCAAAAAATTCTCCACCTCCAGCCTCTCATCCGGAAGTTAATAACATTTTGCAGCTCTCCTTAAATAAAATCCAGCCCATCCTGGATCAATAAGACTGATGCCTATTTCCCTAATGGCAGCCGATTGCCATTTGCTATTCAAATCAGACTAGATAAATTACAGTACATGCCAAGGAACAGGCCAGTGAATTAAGACAGGCCTCCTGAGGACCAGTGATATTATTAATCTTTTAAGACACTATCATATTTCTTCTTGACAGTGTGCGTAGACTCTCAGACATGCTGCACTCAGATTGAAATATCAGCTGCTGCAAAAAATCAATAGCGTTAGAAACACAATAATTTTCTGTCTGCAGGGCCCCCAATAAGCAACACTTGTGCTTCTCCTCCTTTCCACATCTATGCTCCAAATGCATTTGTTTTAAAATCCAGGCCTCAATTCTGAATAGCCATTGTGGTGGACAAAGTTGCTTTTGTTGTCATCCTTTGCCACAGAAGCCACAAATGTGCTTCTCGATAAGGTTGTGGTTCTCAGAGACAGCCAAAGGTACTCCAGGGTCAGAAATTCACCCAGTATATTTTACCTTTTTCCCCACGCCCTCCTGCACAGCCTCTTGCTCTCTCATTGAAGGCTTTATAAAGATAGATATTGCTAGAGCTCCTGCTATCCCTAAGAAAAATGAAAATGGGGACCTTGGAAGTGAACTGACAAAAGGAGACCGTACATGACAAGAAAGGAGAAAGCTTAAGGGATTTCTCATCAGCCTGGCAACAGATAGGGTCAGTTCAAAGAATTTTGATCTCTTTAGACCTGTGGATGAATTCAATAGAGGCCTTGATAGTCAAGAAAGCTGCCCCTGGTTTCTCAACTACTCTTTATGCGGAAGGGTAGAAAGAGTTTACAACTGATAACTATTCCAAAAAGGGTGTTTTTTGGATTTATGAGACAAGTGGGCTTTAGGGAAAAATGTGTAGCTTGGGGGATTGACAACAAGATGTTAAAATGAGGTTTCTCCTCACCATTGACATGATATAGTTTATCTATGTGGAAAAGAAATGATTCTAAAACAGAACAAAATCAGAAGTCTTCACACAATTCTAAGCATGAAATAATTCTGCATATAGCTACATAAAAAAACCCAAAAAACCAACAAAACCAAACCCCCCAAAACCCCAAAAAACCCATTGACAGAAATGGAGCAGAGTGGATGAAGCAAATCCAGGTTGACTAAACTGTGATTTGAGATTGCCAGATTTCTGGCATCCCAGGTCAACAGTGACCAGGAAGAGCTGATGAATGTCCCAGTAGAGTAAGAGGAGAGAAACAATGAAATCATTCAAGTTGCATCACAATTAGCAGTTGCCTTCTGCCTTTAAAACACTGTTAACAGCACTGGCAGGACTCGAGACCAAAAATACCAACTCTCCTCTAACTTGCAGAATTGTGAGTGCTTCAATTCAGTTTCATTTAAAAAGTGGGGTAAGCATGACCCACGTGCAATATAAACATAGCCCTGACTTCTGATGAATGCCAGGGTGATGTGGCTGATGGACATGCAAGGCTGGCTGATGTCAGCAACTGCTCATTAGTAAATGGATGAGGAGCCCCTGTGCAGTTCTGGGGTATGCTTTACCTATGCTGAGCAAAAGATCTGGCTCTCCTCCTTCCTTGGGATTCTCAGCACCCCTCTCTCTGGTGCACAAAGTGACATGCTTAGACAAAGAGAAGAGTGAGCTGCTCTCCAGGCTTGCTGCTAGGGAGAGGGTAAGTTTAATTAACGCTGACCAGTGGATAAGAATTTTCTTCATTGGGTCAGAAACACCAGGTCTCAAACTCTCAAGCATTATATATATGAAAAAAAACAACTTGAAGGAGAAACTTGAAGTAGTTAAATTCCAAAATCCCTTTTATATGCTGCTCATTGGAGGTTTTCTGAAGCTAACTTAGAGATCCTGCTACCTTGAGACCTGCTCCAGATTCATTTTGAGTTAACTTCACCAAGTTAAGTACTGTGAGGACCCACAGAGGGCAATCCAGGAGAGACAGGGATCCATGCTTGTGTCAGGGTGGTAGAGGAAGGACCCTGATTCAGCCTGAAAAAATCCTGATCAGAGAGTAGGATGACAATCATGATAATCCCTAACTCCTGCAGATACTCAGTGCAAAAGTTACCTCTATCTCGGCACATGACAGTGAGAGCGAGAAATCCATCAAAGGCATTGACAGAAAACAAATAACTTCAAAAGCAAATTTCTCTAAGAAAGTACTGTGTATTAGATATACTGATTTTGTAACAAATGCCACAGCAGAGAGCTGCACAGGTTCTTAAGTCATCTAGAGAAAAAAGAGAAATGACTGGACCTTCAGATCTAGACCCCTGAAGTTATCAATCTCTACGTCACCAGAAGTGATCAGAAAGCTCTCTTCATCAGAGTCTTTGTACTAAAGCGAAAAGAGGGTGATAGGATGAAGTGCTCCCATCAGCACCATGGTGCAATTTTCCTGGAGCAAAGAAGGCTCAGGAAATACTTTAATGCTCTCTATAACTACCTGAAAGGAGGTTGTAGCAAGGTGGGGGGCAGCCACTTCTCCCATGCAAGTAGTGACACAAGAGGAAATGGCCTCAAGCTTATGCCAGGGGAGGTTCAGACTGGATATCAGGAAGAATTTCTTCACTTAAAGGGTGGCTAAGCATTGGAACAAATGGCAAAGGCTGCCCAAGAAGCAGTGGAGTCACCATCCCTGGAAATGTTCAAGAAATGACTGAATGTGGTACTTAGTGCCATGGTCAAGTTGACATGGTGGTGCTTGGTCAAAGGTTGGACTTGATCTTGTAGGTGTCTTCCAACCTTAGTGATTCTATGATTCTATAATTCTATAATTTTCAATTAGAAAATTAGCTACTTCCCAGTACTTTGCACACATTTGAGGAATGGACTTGAGATTCACTCTTGCTCCTGATTCTCCATGAGTTGGATTTGATTCATGCACCTGAATGGAACTGCTCCCACTATATACAAATCTCACTCTACTTCCAACAGGTTTTGGTTGTGCCATGTGGGATCTAGGAACGTGTTGATAACACTTCAAAGTACTTGTAAAAATGTCATCGTGAGCCATGTGCATGTGAAGCTCAGCCTAAACTGTGGGGCTAATATGAGCATTGGCACAAAACTATGCGTGAGCAAGCAATATGAGAGAAGGAGTAAATATGAACAGACAGCATCATGGGTGATGAAGGATGGGATTTGAGTCTTCTGCTTCTCCTCTCCAATCATCAGATCAGTCCTCTGCCAGCTGTTCCTCTTTCTCCTCTTATCTCCTCCTATCTCTGCTACATCCTCTAACTAAGGATCAGCTAACTATTTTTGCTGTTTTGATTTTGCACAGCAAAAATCATTAATTCACTCTGTACTATGGCTGAATAGCACCACAGTTTTGCAGAAGATGCCATGGTATCTAAGACAATGAACCTACAAATATCACTGAACGATAAAGAGAAGAGAAATTCACTTTTCCAGAGCAAGTAAGGGATTAAAATAATCTATACAGCCATGAACCTTTTGAGTTGGGTCTTCTGACAAGCTCCTATATCAGTCCGAAGAATGTGGTGGTAGTCTAAAGCTACCCCAGAACCTGTGCCACATCTATGCAGAAAGCCCCAGAGGTGTAGCTGGGCTGCAGTACAGCATCATGCACACAAAACTTCCCACATCAAAGCTTGTGAGAGTCATTAAGGATGCCCCACCTTTGTGTCTGTAAGCACACCAAACACCTGAGTATGAACTGAAGTCTTTAGAAAGATGGGAATTTAACATCACTGTATATTGTAACAAAGTGTTTCCACATTAAACTTGTACTCCACCTGCATGTATCTTTTTCCTCTTAGAAACTAACATCATTTATTCTGATCAATAAAGACTAATTTCTTATTTTCTTCTTAGCTACTGTTGTATGCTACCCTATGCCCCTCTTTATCCTCGCATTTAGAAAAGAAATAATTCCAATAGCAACTGGCCATACAACTCTTGTTCAGGTTTCCCTGGTACTTTTCCCGAGGGAAGCAAGACACCAGTGGTTGTTACAAGACCATGAAACTAGACGGACTTCTTCATGCTGAAAAATACTCTTGGGATTTAAAAGAGGCTGTGCACATCTTCCTTCTGACATTTCTGTTTCTAAAGGAAAGGATTAGATGGAGGGTGAAAATACACAAATAGTTTTAGGGCCATTGCTGCTAGTTGGAGCTGCTTCAGAGGAGATTCTCTAGACAGCCTCCTCTGGATGGATCCTGCTGGAACAGAATCTGCAGACTGTAATGTTTAAATACCATTCAGAAGTTAAAACAGTAGTGACAAACCCAGTTAGGTTTAAAGCCAGATTTCCATTGCAAAACACTCTGCATGCCATCCCTGCTGACAGGCAATGCCAGGCATTGCTGTCAGCCACAGGCTACAAAAAGAAGAGGAAGAAAATAAATGTGCTGCAAGTTTAAGGCATAGACACATACTGCTAACAACTTCTGTCTGATATCCTTCCTCACCCCCAGTCTCTGCTCCAAGACATTGCTCTGATTTTGCAGTACAGAGAACTGGTCTGTGCACAGAAATCTACCCACAGGCTACAGCTCCAGTTCACCCAGAGAGCATTCATCTCACCCCGTACTTGGCCCCTTCAGTTATAGGTGTTGAACAAGCCCTTTCTGTGAGGAGGAAGCAGGGATTATTTTCAAACTCCAGTTGCGATGCACAATAATCTCCCAGCTCATTCTATAAAAACAAATGGAAACCAGGAGTGCTTTTAGGGCAGAAGAGCTGGGAGTAAGTGTAAGAACTCCATTCAGGATGGGCAGGATAGAGAGTCCAAAGTGCAACTGAGATGGTAAGGAGTTGAGTGACTATATCATATAAGAAGGAAAAAGAAGATCTGTGTGGCCAAAAGACAAAGATGCAAAACTAAATGATAAGAAAATAATGTGAGATAAAGAAGGATTTTGAGGCGATTGGGGGAAGAAAACCTAAGCACTGAAAAGATGTCAGCAAACCCAATCACACTTAACCCAACCACAGGTTAGGAGTGCCCTCTCTAAAAGATGGAGCAAGATACAAGGTGTGTTTCCTTTTCTGGCCATTAGCATCTATATCTAGCAATAACTTGAGAACAAACCATTTTTGAAAGCTTTGCCAGCCGTATTTTCCACACCACAACCATAACCTCACTGGCATGGCCAGAGGAATAACTAAACAAAGTATGTATTCAAAACTTTGGCTCTCTTCACCTCTTGGTAACGATGCAGCTCTGCCGAGGTCAGAGGTGAGAGGAAGTCACTGCTGTGAAATGAGCCTGGAAAAGGTAATGAGCTTTTCCAAAACAATAGTTTCCATGGTACATTAAAAAGAAATTCTACTAACGCTCCCTGATTGCACCCTTAATAAAGGAGGTGGAGGGGAAGAAGGCCTGACATCAAAAGATCAGGAACATCCTAAATTTTCCCACTGCTTTCAGTGTGAGTTGGCGCAATGAGCTGCCACACAGCTGTGAGGGGTGAGCCGTGAACCTGTGCAAGGCACGCTGAGTAATGTGTTACAGAAAGCCATGGCCTCTTTCTTTGTCTGAAGAAACACTCCCGCCAAATCATGGCTAAATCCACTATGAGGGGTGGGAGGAAACATCTCCCACTGGGGCAGACCTGCTGCCTCTCTCACATGACTAAAAATACAATTTCTCACACTCACAGGACTCCATCCCTGTGCTGGAACCTCCAGTGGAGGCACTCCCAACTCAGTTACAGGTTTTAATTATGAAATGACAGTGCTGATGGCTGGCTTTGCTTGAACCAGCATGTGTCACCAAAGCTGATGGGAAATATGCAGGAAAGAGGCACAGTTTAATTAGCCTGAATATTTTACAATGATTATTTTCTACAAGAAAACCACCCCACATCTTGATTTGTCACATGTCAGGTTGCTGTTCTTATCCACCATGATCTCTCCTTGCTTCTTTGTGTCATTAAAAAACCAATGGTGAAAATGACAGACAGATGCAAACAAGATTTTGGTAATTACAGCCCTGTGGCTGGTGGTTGTTTGAACATCGTTTTATTTCTTCCAATCAAACAAGTCCTTGGACTTCACAGCCCTAGAGCTTCAGACAGGGGTGAAGCTGATTATATTATGACATTACAGCGCAGACTGGCAGATCAGACAAAGTGGATTTCACTCAGTAATTAAACTGCAGTATCTTTCGTCTAAAGTCCAGGACAGGATTAATTGAAAGGTAGCTCTTTATCGTCGCGATTAGTGCTGGGATTTGAAGAGTGACTCCACAGATTTCTGATTTGATAACTCGTCCTGGGTACCAGCTTATCGGAGCCTGCACATCTGTCTGACTTGTAAAAATAGCATGAGGTCAAGATCTATTTGCCAAGTCACATCGTTTCCTTTATTTTATTTTTACTTAGAGATTGATTTAAATATTACAGTGTCCTTTGGCTTTCTGTGGCAGGACAAAGATTTCCATTTAAGACTTCCTAACATATAATCCTACCCCTACCCTAAACTGTTTTGGATCTAGAGGACAGACTCACAATTTTCTCTGTACCTTTAAACTTATTCTTCAGGATCCAGGAAAACCCACCTGATTGTCAGAAACTAAACAGTACAAATTTTACATACAATAGCTTCCTAGCTGCTCTAAAGTGGTCTAGCAAAAGAAGTTTCAAGCTTTCAAGGCACTCCGAAGATTTAATAGATGAAAATAGAGTCTTAAGAATTTGGGGTTTTGTCAGTATTGTATAAAATCCCTAATATAAAGTGCCAGCTAATGCTTCTTTTTTTTTTTTCCTTAAGTTTCCAAAAAAGCTTTCAATGCTCCTGCTTCTCCTCACAAGGCTTATAAACACAGAGCTGGGAAAACTTTCTCAGTACAGCCAGACAGTTTCCTTATGCTGCTGGCTGGGGAAGCAGCACTCCTGGCACCTGCCCTGATTTACTCACTAGAGGAAGGAGAATTTCTACACGTGGAAGCAAGGCAGGAAAAAGCAATGGGTATCTCTTTTTATTTTCTTCTGCAAGTAGTCATACTGTTTAAGAAACAGAAAAATCAAGGTAATAAAAACAAAAACACTACTTCTCCCACCCATCAACAAAATACAGTTAGGAACCGACCTAAAATTCTGGAGATACTCTCTACCTAAAATCTCTTGCAGGCAATGCTGTTTTGAATCACACTCTATGGAGAATACCCTGGTAAGAATCCCAACAAATTCCAAAAGTGTATGGGAGTGGTTTGGCATTTGCCTTTGGGAAGTCATATACATTTTTAGGTTCCTTTCAACAGGTTTTCAATCCATGGCAGTTACAAAAACTGATGTCCCACAGGCCACTATTACTAGGTTCCAACTGTTCCCCCAACAAAGGCTGATAAAAAAAGAAATGTATTTGTGAAAACATCAATAAAAATTTTATTTGCAGCTGAATGAGGTTTTTGAAAGACAAATACTTCTACTGAAGATTGAAAGAATTTTTTTGTGGAAAGAAGCTGAAAATCAAAAGTATTCTATCTGGAAGTCAATTCTAAGCATGGTTTCCTTAAAATTTTTAGCCTTCAAAAAAAAAAAGGTCACAATTTACACTGTTTTGTTACATCAACGGAATAGTCCTGTCCCTACCACGTTCTATACAATTCAGAATTGCTTGGCCCATCTGTACAAAAGGATAATTGCCACAATGTCCTTTGATATTTTGCCTATAGCAATGTTTCCTCACATTTGTATGAATCTCTGATGTAGATTATGAAGATCTAAAGCAGGGGTAATCTCTTAATTTCTACCCAAACATTTATTAGAGACAGACCTGTTTGGGGACTGGGTAGTACTACAGTCCAAATAACAAACTAAATCATTCCCTAGGCAAACAAAGTATTTTATCTGCAGTTTTACTGTTATTGTTATTTTTGTAATGGAATTTACAGAGAAAAAAGCTGTATTACTCATAGCAATTTATTTTAAGTCTTGAAAGCTATTTCACAGCTCTTGGAGTCATGGAAGACCCTCAGTATCATGTAGTCTGATTCCCACATGATAAAGAACTTACAATTCCACCCAGAAATTCCCATAACAGTCCTAATGACTAGTGTGTATGGGCATGTAACATTCACTAACAGTGATGATCCTAATTTAAGGAATTAGACAAGCAGAATATCAAAAGATACCTTGGAAACTTGTTTTAGTAAGAACTTTCTCTGCCCAAACAGTTACAAGTGAGGAGAGAAGAGGAAATCTCGCCAAGCAAGCAGGCAGAAGCACAGAAACATCATGCAGATGAATGACAAACAGTGCATTTCTTGGTCAGCTAATAAAGACACAGATAAGTAATAACAGACAGAACAGTCTCAGTAATCTTTGTTTAAATGGCTAGCTAAATATGTAATAAATTCTCACTGCTATACTTGTTCTTTGTAGAGGTGTGAAGGTGTGAATTTTATTTTCCTAGTCCTGCTGCTGATACCATAGATACAGATTCAACTTGCATAGGGATTTCAAAGCTAGTATTCAGACCACAAAACTATTCCTCAGACCAAGCTGAAAACAAAATGCAAATGAACTGCTGCGGATCCTGGGCTCATGCTGTTTCCCTCCTGCCTTTCAGAATTTTACCCATTTTTCCTCTGAAAATCCTAAAGTTTTAAAAATATTATTAAACAATCAAATAAGCACCAGCCTTTATATTTATACTTTTTCACTCCTGAGTCTTTGTATTATGCTTTGATCATAAATTCAGTCTCTTCCCTCCAATCACGAGGACTAGAAACTTATTTTATAAACAAAAAAACAAAGAACTTGACATTATCTGTTTACTTCAAGAGTACAATCTTTAAGAAAAACATCAGGTATTATGACACTTTCAGTAAAACTGCAACCACTGCCAGCAAAGTGAAACATTAATCTAGGTGTACACATCCTTCTGGTTTTCACATCATGCATAAACACTGAAATTCCACAAAAAGAGCCTTGTAGTTGTGCATTGCTCTGGAGAAAAGCTGGATAGTGTAACACATCCATGACTTCACAAAGTGGTCAATCAGCAAGTGCTTCCCACTAAACAGGAAAGGGCTCTTATATGCCAAGTCCTGGCTTTGGTAATAGAGTGGTAAATTTCATATTAACATAAACCAGGGTAAGATTTGTCCCAGTGTAAATACAACCAGAATTAATGTTATGTTTTACGGAGTTCCTAAACAACTACAAATTTCTTCCACCTGGAAAGGGGAGAAATACACATCTTGCAGCATGATGTTTTTTGAAATGAAATCACAGCTGAAAGCTTGGATAAGACTAGTTATTAGAGGCAGAGAAATTCCCAGCCATCAACACAAAAAGAGACTGCATTTCTTCCCCAGACTCTAAAGATGCTGCCGGTATCCAGTTCTTAGGCCATATGTTTGTAAGATGAACCAAACTGATCCATAATCCTAACCAGGAGGTTACCATGAGGGCTGAAACTGTGATGCACTCAGTAAGGATCTGTTTTTCTCAATTAAAGAAAAAACCATAACTACTTTCAGTCGAGTCACTCACACTCATAATGTATCTAGCCTCAAAAGATATTTAACAACATATATTAAGTATGTCAAGCAGTCATTCCATTAATAACACTTTGCACTTCTATGCTACTTTTTATGCCAGTAGACCAAAGCACTTTGTGATCATGAATTAATCAATGCTACCACCACCTGTGCACTGGAAATAGTTGGCTGGCATCCACTTAATGACCCTGGATGATAGCTGGAGATGTGATCCTTATTTTCCTATCTCCCAAAGCAAGCTTTAACCAGAAGACAAAAAACCAAGTAATAACACCAAGCAATGATGGCTTCCCCAAATTCACCAAGTACTTAGCACAATCAAAATAAATCTGTCAGAGTAAGCAGAGATCATATACTTTGCCTTTACCAAGGCAGAGCATATGAAAAAGAGAACTATCAGAAATTAAAGAAAGAAAATGCACAGCTTGCAGCTTCCTAAATTAACATCAAGTTTGCGAGGATAACAGTTTCTTATTTCACTCATGACTGTTAGGCAGGTTTACATTCCCTCTCTCCTGTGCTATGCTTACAGGCAACAAATGAGACTGCCCATTGTGGAAGATTAAAAAAAAATTGGAGAATAAAATAAAGGAAATGACCTGGCAAATTTCTTAGTTTCATGAAACTAAACCCGTCATTGATGACTGTCAACAAAATCTAGGTTTCTGCAAAAGGTTTAAACAGGACTGACCTTATTTAAAAGCTCCTCAGATTTCACCAGCAAATAAATTTATTACTTCAAGTCCCTCTAAACAGAGCTCATAATCCTGAAATACTTTGCTAACTTTTCATTTGGTTTCTACTTGGGTAAAGAAACTGAAATAAATGGGAGCTTTGCTAGAATAAGATTGAGAAGAGAGTTTGCAAAAGATATTACTCTTGTTTTTACAGTAAAAAAATAGCTGCAGAAAAATATCTGTGCCTGAAATGGAAGAAAAAGGTTCAAACTTCACAGTGTTGCTTTTAATAAGGATTATGTCTTCAAAAAGAAGACCCAGCCGATCAGAGTGATCATATCTGCTTAGTTGATATATAACCTTATGTTCCCAGCTTAGAAAAAATAATGCCCACGGACTAGGACAAGATCTACTCACGCTATACACTATCTAGAATTTTAATCCAACTGTTTAAAACATCTGCTATCCACCTTGAGAAACTTCAGGTGATACATATTTTTCCTTTGTACTTCAGATTTTACCAAACTGGAGGTATTTAATACTTCCCTCTTGTGTCTTGCACAGATTCCAGTAATATGGATGTAAATTGTTTCTTACTTTTGTTTGATATGCCTTGCAATTAATACAGAGGTTAAACAAAACAGTTCCACTTCCAAGAAACTCTTCTATGATCAGTTGGCATGAACTTGATACTGTCAGGCATAAGCTGTATGCTAATTATTCTTAAGTGCCCATCACACACCCAGTACATGGTGCAAGTAGAAAGAGCATTTAAAGGTAAAAATTTTGGCCTATGGGCTCACCTAAATTGCCAGAGGGTAACTACTGTTATCAAATCAGCATTAATGAAATCAAGTATTCTTTATATTATACACCACTTTAACAGAGTCCAACATTTCATCTAACAACTGCTTTAAAAGGATTCGTCCTAAAGCACTCTATGGTAGGATTATCATCAATAAATCATACCCTAGATGTGGTTTCAAGTATTTAAAATTTGGGGCTTAGGGTTCAAAGCATTTGCTTAAACATGGCTTTCAAGTGGCATCAGAAAAGCACTTTGGCTCAACCACATTTGGACGTGGCTAGCAGATAGGACTTAGCACTTCCGAGATAAATATCTTTTGGGAAAAGCAACTGAAGGCCAGGTGATGTATCCTACAGCATCTCATGTGGTAACCAACACCCACGCTTGAGCATTTATTGTGCACCCAGTGCACCGCTACCTTTCCATCTACTCATTGCTTTCAGAACTTCCTATCCTTGGCAAAAAATGTAAAAAAGTAAGACTGCTTCTGTCTCTGGCTAAACATAAAAAAAAAGACATTAATGAAGAACTCTGCTCACAAAACTTCATTTTATGCCCTCCATGTCATGGTTGAGAAAATTCATACTCTGTCTCTAGAAATTAAACTGCCTATAATGTATGCAAAATTTCCTCTGAACAAGGGAAAATTTGGAATTGTAAGAAAGAACATCCCTTTTAAGTTTTATAAATACACTGAGGTCAATCCTGACAGGAATTCACAAACAAAGTCCTGACTGAACAAATTGTGTTGGACTGCATTTCCCCTGACTCTTGAATTTTCCTTTCAAGATTATGTGATTGAATTTTCCAGACTAGATCCGGAGTCTACACTAGTCTCTTCCACCAGCCAACAGATTTAACCCACTGATTTCAAATGTTTGCCCAAATGCTGCAGGAAGAAGGTATTATTTGCCCTAGTTCTTACCTTCTGTCTTCACACACGGTGAAAGCTACCAAGAAGACAAGCTGACATGAAGAGGCTTCTCTTGAAAACCAGAAATACCTCCCTGTAAAGCTCACACAATGCATTGTCAAATTTCAAAATATGAACTTAAAAACATAGAGACTTATCCATATTTATTCAAGATCTCACAGAGATGATAAATATGATTAGACAGGGATTTGAAGATAAATAATATCATCTGCTGTCTCATCTTCACTACTCTGAAACAATAAGCCCAACATTTGCAGAAGCATTCAAACTGCAGCCTATATTCTTAAAACGCTACAGTTTCTTTTTATTTCACCCGTATTTGCTTTTCTTTCGCTGGCAGTGGTGGCACTTTTCAATGGCTGTATTTTCCCCAATATGGCCATTTAGAACAAGACTTTTGGTTTGGAGCACTGAAACACTCGGTAGGGCAATGGGCACCCACAGAGGAGACATGGGTTTGGATTGAAAGCAGCCTCGGGGACCTCGGTCAGTGGAGCACAGACATGCTATAAACCACACGTTTATTGAAATGGGAGACTCCTCAAGCAGAGTGCTCCTGTTGAATTCTTGAGTGTTTTTCTTTCAGGGGCATTATACTGTCTCTGAATTCAACAAGAAATCAAATTAGGACTCCTGGGTTCCATTTCTGGCCTGCCACTTACCCATGATAAGATATTGGGCAAATCATTTAGCATAAATAAGCTTCAGTTTACAGAGCTGAAATACTGCACATGGGTGCAGTAAGGCTGATGAAAAGTACCATAATGGTATTATTAAAGTGCTTTCTCACAGATTTTTAAAATTCCTTATCAAAGGTTGTCTTAACCTGCCTTGCTGAATTTTAAAGCCTACTCACTTTCTTAAGAATCTCCTTTTCAAAGGAAAAAATTTTCGACTGTCTAAAGATTTCCTTACAGACATTAGTATAAGACTTTAGAATAAAGCTATATATGGTGCAAGTAGACAAAAACAATTTAAGAAATTATTGCCTTTGAGTTCCAACATAGAGTAGGATAATATGCTAGCATTTCTTTACATGTTTTTTTTAATGATTTTAGCTTATAGTTCTGGGTATGTGACATAGGGCAACTGTCTCCCTCTCCGTCATCTCAGTTCTGTCTCAGGAGCTGTTCCCTTCCACATGGTTTGGTCTGTACTTGAGCTCTGTCAAGCAAGTATTGGTATGTGTGACTTTTCCAAACCAATGAAATTAACTTAAATTCAGCCTTTTAATGCACAAATTAATGTTCACCAAAACCTTGGGGATCAGATGCAGCAGATTAGAAGTACTAAGGGGAGCCCGGCTACATCAATTAATATTTAAGACCAATCATTTCATATACAGCCAAGTTCAGAAATAGTGTAAGGTACCCATGCTGAGACATTTCGACTCAGCGCTAATCTTTACACATTATGTATGTGGGAACTGAAAAGAGCTCATAAAATGTAAATGTAAACCATTCAGGGCCCAATATGCAGTTGCATAATTACAATTATCTACCCAGAGAAGTCCATCTTCTCATAACCTGCAAACCTGCACAGTGCTCCCCTTGTACACACAGAAACAGAAAAGTGAAGACTAATATCTTTAGGGCAACTCCCTCATTTTGGTTACTAAGCTTGTGACAACATGCATAGAAGAATTCCAGATAACTTTTGAACTGCTTACAGTCTTCATCCAGATTTTATAACCTATGAACAGAAGTGATCCCTGATATGAGGAAGTATTTCAGATGCCTTTTCTTGTGACAGGCCAAATGACACCTCTAAGTGCCTAATATTCTTTAGCTGACTGCAAAGGGAGCCCAGATGAGGATGGAGGTACCTGCACCACGGGTAACTAAATGCCAGCAAGAAGATCCTTTGACCCTGGCTTTCAGAAGCTCTGAGCACTTCTGGATTTTCACGAAATCAACAGAACCTACAAGTTCTTAGCTCTTATGTGAACCAAAGATACATAAAAAGAAGCTTTCCGGAATTAACACACAAGAATTGGGAGATCATGTTGTGAATTCATTAACAGTTTGTTAATTCAAAACACTAACATCATAAGCACAGGGTAGGAGTCTTACTGCTTCTGCAGTTTTTGGTTTTTTTTTTAAGATGATGTCATCTCCCCACTCCCCAGCAACAAATAATACAATGCTCAGACTGCCAATGAGGAAGCCTAATATAAAATACCCCTCTAGAGACACCGTGACTTCAGCCACAACTGGACTTCTAGCACTACCAGGAAAACTTTCTGATTAGCTATTCTGCTGTGATAGCACACACTGTACCTGCTTTAGCACGAGAGCATTCTTCAGCAAACAGGATTGTCACTGAGGGACTTCCTTCAGCTTTTGTGAAAATTTTGCAATTGTCTCTTTTTCTCTTCACCAGTGTACTTTTTCTTCCTTTCCTCTTCAGTGAAAAAAGAAATCTGATCTTCACAGATGGAAAATTAAGTATTGCCAGGATGGTCAATATACCCAACAGCCATTCAAACTGGTCTGATAAATGAAAGCATTTAAATAGTTGCAACCAAAATAAGCGACAGAAGGTGGGAAAAGAAATGCATAATTATGCCAGCTTCTAGGGTACTGTTTATGTTTTATCCTTTGGAGCATTACGAAGTACAGAACACAAACTATTACTAGCATTTTTGTATACCTTAACATCTGCATATTAAATCACAGGTATGTGTGATACACAAAATTTAGGAAGAATATAAGCCACCTTAGCTTCTCCAAATGATGTGCCAGGGCTGTCAATGGGTCATTTAAACCCACTGCCAGGAAGATTGCTCAGTAATACAAAATGGCCAAAGCAAATCATGACACGACACAATCCCTTTATGTTAACTCTGTTCCTTATGTGCTACTTCTGTGTTTGCAGGCAGCACATCCTGGAAATACCAGAGATGAGGTAAACAAAATGACACAAATTAACAGAATCATCCTTCTCTTTTACATGTCACCCCAACCTCCAAGGGCCCAAGTAGCAACGAAAAGACAAAGTAGTAGTAGAGAGAAGGTCTTCACAGCTGTCCTTTCTTTCCCCTTCACTAAGTGACTTTTCAGGGACTTTCCTGCATGTTAAGCATCTTTTTTGCATTGCTTAATATTGTTATTAATAATTCATATTTTTGTCTTTCTCCTCTCACTCTGACAACTTTTATTTTTAATCAATGGGCATGTGTCAAATTGCTTTGTTATTTATTTATAATGTAAGCTGACAAAAGAATGGGATATGTGGTACAAAGATGAGACAGTGTTTCTTTTCTACAGCTGATATCCTCAGTAATAACTATGTGTCTTGTTCTAATCAGTAGGGTCCAAAAAACTAATTTTGCCACAAATAATGGAGGATGTATTTCTTATATTTGTACAGCTGGAAGTCTCTCCTCTGTCCCCACAGTCATGCACTGACATAAAAGTTGAAAATGTAGATTTATTTGTATGCAGGCACATTGTCTTTGAGGAAGAAAAGGAGTGCACAAAGGTGTTAATAACAATGTGCCAAGCACTGATGTGCTTATTCAGACAAATGTATTACTAAGATCAATGTTCTTTGTCCCCTAATGTATCAACAATTCTCACAAGTTGTTTATGGCAGAAACCTTCCTACTCTTTTCAGCTCACAAAACCCAAATAGAATCACTAGCTCACCTAAGACAGAGGAATTCAGTGGCACAACGCCTGTTTCGGCCCCCCTTGCCACATAACACATGGGAAACCCCTTGTGGCAGAATGCATGGGGGAAATGCATCACGAGACACCTTCCCCCATAAAGCTGGGAAAACAATTAAATGCTTCCTCACCAAACGTGAGAAGAAAGCTGTTGATTCCAATTGGCTTCTAAGTTACACACGTAGAATTTGACTCCTACACCCCTTTCATGCACACATATTTTACCTCAACTGCTACTTGAGAACTCATTTATTTTCTCTCTGCATTTATTTTTGTTGAATAGCAGAAGTGTCTCTTAGTTCCAGCTGAACGGAATTCACTGTGGTGACGGCCTTGGTGTGTCCCAAAGCAGGAGGCAGCCCCGTCTGGACTGTGGGAAAGGGTTGGTGGAACTTGGAATTGTATTCCACAGCAGTGTGTGTACCTGCTAGACAGGATATTGCCATACAAGGCGTAACTATTGTAAAATAAAATAAAACACAAAGCCATAGAGGGGAAAAAGGCATTAGACACTTTTTTTTTAATAAAAAGGCTACTGTGCCATGTGACTTCTAATTCAAAGGAGGGTGTAGACTGAGGTTGTCTACTTAAGAATCCTTCTTCCTGAAAAGCTCCTACTTCCATTTTTTCTATAGTCACCACCACGTGTTGTGAGTGGGGGTGTGTTCGAACTTTCTATTTCAATGTCTGCTGAGACTGTTGGTGCAATAAAGTGACATCCCTTTACATCCTGTTCCAAGCACAACGTAATATCAGCAGAGTTACCTGGTGTAGCTCTGAAAGCCAACTAAGCAAGAGGACATCAAAAATCTCAAAGCCACCATATAGGCTGCCCAGTGAATTTGAGGGGGCACATCAAAGAAAGCAATGTAGAGGATTTCATTGTTAGAAAATTATGTTATCAGAACAATGGCTTGCAAGAGGGAAGAATTAACTTTGATTTTCAGAATAAATTGTCATAGTCCACACATACACATTTGCTTTTATTTTCAAGTTTTCTGGTGTTTCATTCTGTTTTAATTTATCCACTATGGAAGGGAGAGTAAAAACTGAAGCATTTTCTTTGATGTTATCCTAGCCTTAATGCTTTCTTTCAATTCCTGCTTCACCATACACATCATGCTGAGAATAAGCATGGCATTCAAAGTGAGGATTGTCCCTTCTGATTTACAGCTCAGAGACAAAAGAACGCAAATGTCTACTTCTTATGCTTGAAGACCAGTTGGTAACCAGATCTCCTCATCTTATACCTTCTTTTGATACAGTTATTAGAGAATCCAGACTCTAGTGTGGCCATAATGAAAGTGGTCAGTTCACATATTTTTCGTGAACACCATCAGTGAATTTCCCCGCTCTACCACTGAAGGGACCATGCAGATTTTGCATGCCAGAGGAAACTATGGCCATTTAACACACTTTGAACAACAGAAATATAGTAAAATCAGGATAAATCTCAGTTACCATAACTAACCCCGTTGCATAATCAGGTCTCAGGCACATATGGCATCTCGACAACTCAAGAATTGGAGAATGATGTCCTGGAGGGTGTTGCCCTTATCCAGGGAGAGCAACTGAGCAGCCCGAAACTTGTGATACTGTTGGGTAATTAGTCTGTGATTTCAGACCTCAGAAGTCAAGTGCTCCCCTCATCAACCTTCTTTCCCAGAAGAACCTCACAGAATTAGCTTTTATTTCTTCTTGTGTTACCAGTTAGGAATTGCATAAACAAGCAGAAAGAGAAGAGTGTTCTTGTCTAGTATTCCCAACAACTCTGGGGATTTTAAAAGGGCAGAGGAAAATCCTCTGGGTGCACAGATGAGGTGGGTTGCAAAAGAATTAAAAACCAAGCAATTTTTAAGTAAGGCTAGTGTGCTGGAAAGCACCAACTGTCCCTGGGTATGAAATAATGCTCATTTCTGTTCATTGTCTTTTCATATCTTATTCAGAAACACTAAAGCGAAGGTGTGTATTAGTTATTCAGTTGTTGTTGGAGTGTTGTGTGGTTGTTTTTTTTTTTTTTTCTCGTTCGATTTTTTTTTTCATATGAACCTAGATTTATTTAGGGGTGAGATTTTCACAAAGTGGAGTATTGGTCTATTTCATCTAAAGTGCATGGTAAACCACTCATTGACTTCCATGAATATAAAGTAATTGCTGACTCTTGAGGAGCTTACCCTAAAAAGAAAAAAAAAAAAAAAAAAAAGGCAAAACCGGCCAAACAAATAGAAATCTAAAATAATCATTAAGTGTCAGTATGTATCCAATGCCTATGGGTGGTTCTCTTTTCGCACCATAAATTTTTCATTTCCTACCAGCTGAATCTTTTACTTTTCCTTGATTTATATTATCCTTGACTAACAGATGTAGTTACAAACTGAACTGATATAAAAGTCTAAATGTCTAAGAGGGGAAAGGGATTGCCACAGATATTATCATTACCCATTCAATACATACTGGTGCACACATATCCATATGATTACAATTTGCCTGTAACATGTAGTGAATGCAGTTCCAACTGTTGCTTCACATGTATTCAGTCTAAAATCTACTAGAGATTAAAAAGAAAAGGAGGCTTGCCATGGTAAAGAATGGGAACTACCTGGGATTACTGATTGAATGACTTGGATTGTGGAATGGCAGAGTCAAAATAGTTGGATCATCTGAGTTATACTGAGGCAGAAAGGAAAAAAATCAGCTTGAAGTCTATGGACACATGCGTGCTTCTAAGGATTATGGATTTTCTGGTTCAAACAGAGATGAAAAGGTTAGGGTATCCAGGGTATTTTCTTCCTCAATTGCCACTTTATTTGCTGTGCGGCCTGCTACATTTCTGTGTCACAATCTCTAAATCCTTAAATAGAAAATGTTAATTTGTACACAAACACCAACGCCTTGAGATGGTGTGGTGCATTTTGCTGAAGTTCTTTTGCCATTGACTGAAGAGTCTGGTGGGTTTCATGTAAAAAGTAATAGTGCTACTGCTGTTCTGAAACCAAAGGAAGTTTATCTTTTCCTGTAGTCACTTTTCAAAATATTTACTTCTGCTCTACAAGCCTGCCTTATGCAGCATGTACATTTTGAAATTAAGTATACTAAGAGGTAAGTCTCCTGATTATATTTACACCATGAGCCAAATTTAATCATGCCTTATACACTGAGTAGACACTTTGACCTTCAAGAGATGCCAATCAAGACAGAATTTGTCTCAGAACCTTTCTCTGCCAAAGTTTTCCACAATCTTGCTCATGTGTTTTACAGTAATAGTTCCTTTTTTCCCTGTTCATTAACTATTAAAATAAAATATTCACATGACAGATTTTTGCCTCAGTTTTCCCACAGCAATCATATTTCCTCACCCAAGAGGATGTCAGGAAGCTTCATTAATTGTTTCTGAAACATTTACAACTTTTCATGGAAAAGGTAAAGCATCTGTCTCCTAAAGGAGAAAAATAATTTCCAAATGGATGAAGTATTGCAGCTCCTCTCTGAAGCACACATATTTTAATTCTTCACTCAGAGATAAAGAATTCAAGAAACAGACATTACAATCAGTTTGTCAAGTTCATGTGTATTATCTGAAGACCAGAGCTTGTGTCTTTTTCCCTCCAACTCCTCCTTGATCTCAAAACTGAGTTTCTTTGTTGAAGTAGTTCCGCAGATGTTGAGAGGCAAAAGGTTATCTGATTAAGCAAGTAATCTCACAAGTAACAGCATTAGTGAGGCTTGGTTTCTTTAACATTTGGGTTCTCTTTCTCTCTCATGTTCTGGCCATGATATCCTTAGTCTTTCCAGTTAAGAATGCCCTCTCCCACTTCTTCCATCCACACTCTTTTGCTCTTCACCCTGGCCAACACTCACAGCTCCTCCAGCTCCCTCTTCCACACTGAAGGGCTGGCATCCAGCAAGGGCTCGGGAGGAGGGAGCACCAGACCCATCGGGGAAAGAAGACTGGCCCAGCTGGAAGGACGACCCTCACACTGGCCTCTGAAGTGCAACTGCAGCCTCTCTTGCAGGCAGGAGTCATTTCTGACTCTGCCTCATTTCTGGTTTCAAAAAAACACCTGTAGGAATTGGGCAGCCTCTCCACTTCTGCCAAGCTTGCTTAAAACTAGACAGTTTTAAGCTGACAAAGGAAGAGGAGAGTGGTCTCCCAGAAATGAGGCATCTTCTCCTATCAGTAACTTGGAAGTGCAAACACACCTGTCACCTTTACTTGTATTTTTCTGGATTCATGGATTGGTACAACAAGTTTTTTCAGGCCACAATGGCTAGCCTACGAGAAATACAAAGCCCGCTTAAAGTACAAAGAAATTACCAGCTGGCAGCAGCTTGCTTGAGCTCATCTTACATAAGAGTTTTTTTAGAATTTCTTTTAAAAGCTGAATTAGAAGAACAGAAATTAAAAATGAAAACTTTGTAATATTTCTAAACAAAAAATCTAATGTAAAAGCATCAGCAGTTGGTGCAAATACAGAAACACACTAAAGAAAGAAAAACAAAAATAAAAACCTTTGAACTTAAAACATATCACTAGGGATACACTATCAGAGAGGCCTACCACAAGTTTGAATGCTGTATTGTCCCTTTCAGAGGGGAAATATACTTTCTTTCTCTCTACACATTAGAACTGCAGCAGTATTTTAACACTATGTGAAATTAATAATAAAAAAACGATAACTTGGGAATGAGCTCCACAGGTATGCGCTGAAATAGTTCTCTGCTGCCAACGAGAAAAATGGGGATTGAAGATGGAAGAGATTAGGGGTATCTCAGGATTAGGGGAAAAAAAAATGTCAGAAAGCTATGCCTTCAGGATAGGAAGCCACTGGGAGTTTGGGGAGGATACTGAGCCACTGTTTGCAGAGAATTTGAATTAATGTACTAAGCCTCAGTAATGATCAACTCCAGTGAACATATCCAGTCTGAGATCCACTGAAGGAATGACTAGCACTGAGTTACAGACCTGAAGGCAAGAGGACATCGTACAAATATTACTCTGCCTTCACGCATAACAAAGGTCCTAATGCCCTGCCTTCTACATGCAAAGCAGATGAGCCCCATGGGAAATAAAGATCCACTGGGTTTCACTCGGTCACACTGAGATCTCCTCATCCCACCGCAGCCCTGCAGACCCCCAGTGCAGCACAGCACCACCTGTGCAGGACCCCTGGTGCCCCTGGGCTGGGGAGGAGCCATGGCCCTGCACTGCAGGACAGCTGTGCTGCCCAAAAGTCCCCACATTCCACGTCCTTGCCGTCCTCTGCTGCCATGGGGCTGGTCCCATGCAGACTCCTTGGCTAACCTGCTCACGCCTCAAAGAATGAACATTCTCCTGACCCCTCTGCAATGTGACCCTGATGCACAGCTCTCGTGTGCTGGGCCTGAAAGCAAACAGTACATTTGGGGAGTCTTGGATTTATTTCAAAATAGATGAAGTCCTTTTCCAAAAGAAACAGGAACATTAAAGTCTCTGTAATGGAAACAGTGAGACATGGGTTTCAGACTGATCAAGCTAAAGCAGTCTTCAAGGCAATCCTTTGTCACAAACAAGCAATATTTTCACTCCACGCCCCGCAGCAGACCCCTGTGATACATTTTATTTCCTTTGCAAGTGGCATCAAATCATTTTCCAAAGTCAAATACATCTACCTTCCTTGCTTCCCTCTCTTGGGACTCTTTGAAGGAGAAGGAAAACATCCAGACTAGGCTGTGTTGTGGGATTAAACATGTCAGGAGAGAAACAAGAAGAGAAAACAATTACAGGCATGATACATAATACAAAATAAATTGGGAAAAGTGTGAGAAAAAGAAAAAGCATAGCCAAATCATCTGAGCTGTAGCTGCACAGAGAATAAATCCCCTCTATGATTTGCCCACTCACCATCCCTTGCCTTAGCATTCTGCTGTACTCTGTTTCACTACTGTCTATCATTCACACGCATAAAACTAGTGCTGCTTTGAGATATTCTGCTTGATCATAAAAAGTCCTCCTACCCCCAACACCTGTCCTCCTGCCAGCACATAAATCCCAGGTAGATCTGCCAAGCAGTATCACCTCCCGACAATACTTGAACTTCTGTACCCCTGCACCTTTTATACATCTCACTTCAAACATCATTTTCTGAGGACTGACTCACACCACAACTTCCTTTATTTCTAAAACAGGATAATCTGCCCTTAGTAGAAGCATCCATTTTGTCCGATTTCTATTCTTCTTGGAATTTCATTACGTCACATCAATTCTGCATCACAGGAGAGTAGGTGAACTGATATGAGGGGGAAGATCATCATGGAAAGAACTAATGCCTTCACAAAAGGACACCATCACTGCCTTAAACTGATTTACATTTCAGATGTCATCAGAGTTTTGAACGGCAGCTGTCATTCTATCTCTGACACCTCCCTTATGTGCAGATGTTTGTGGCATTTCTCTGCATTTCCTGCATCATTTATGCAATAAGCTAAGTACAATCCTAAATATATCCATTCTTTCGCTCTCCTTCAAAACTCCTGCCCCAATAATCTGAAACCTCCATCCCTGACCACCTTTCACATCCAAGGTTAAAGAAGCTCTCTGGAACTTCTGCTTGTTTGCATTTTCCACATCTGCAGAGGGAAGGGATTGTATCACCCGAGTGATGCCTTAAACATGCAGAAAAGAAGTAACACCTTTGTAATGAAAAGGTGAGTGAAAAGGTGAGCCTTCTAGGGAGAGAGATCATATCCTAGTAGTGATGTGCAAAGAAATGTTAAAGCCTCATTACTACTCACACCTGTAGGGAGATCTCCTTCAACTCAGCTGATAATTATGTGAAACAGGAGGACCAGGACAACTATGGCAATTTGCCTGAAAACAGGAGCAGGAAAGCAATCTTTCCTCTAACAGTATCACAGATATTCACAGTTGGCTACAGTATTTTTACAACTCAATTCTCCAGCAAGACCCCATCTTTTAAACAAAAGCAGAAAAAAATCTCCCTATTACTTTCTTTTCTCCCAACTCCTCAAAAGGTTTTCCATTATATTCATCTTTTCATTTTAACTTTTCAAAATGTGTTTTAGCTCTTATGACTTGTTTTTCCAATTTTTATAAACTCTGCTCCAACCTGATGACTAATGGAAAAATGTTTTTACGGAAAATTTGAGAGCATGATGCACCAGACTCCATAACTCCCAGAAAAACTTTTACATAAGATTATTGATCTATATTACTTTCTTATTTCTGTATTCAGTAATTTAAAAATGTGATTATGGTTATGAATCTGTTTTCTATTTGGACTAAACGCAGTGCAACACCTTCCTTGCAATCTAGATTTTAAAGATGTTAATATTTAATGCTTGGGAAAAAAGAGCCATGCTTATTATATGCCCTTCCCTTGTTTCTTGCTACTGGCTAAAATTCTGATTAGCCATCTTCCTAATTTCCTTTTCCTTTATTTTGTCCCGAAATAGAAGACCAGTACTCCAGTACTGACATTAGAAGGCAAGAAGTTAACATCTGTGCTTTTTCCACCTCTGGCAATGCAAAAACCCTTCTTTTGTTGACTGGTATAAGTTACTTGCTCCTGCAAGGATAACTCTTCAGACCTCTGGACTCCACTTCATAGTCCTTCATAGTTATATGAAGACCAAATGTGATTAAGAGCACCTACAACAATGAAGTGCTCCCAGCATGGATTCAGTAAGCACACCCCAGGGATTTTCAGTTGGATGGCTCAAGCTTAAGATCACAAAATTAGGGCCTAATGATGTTATTAATAATGAAGAATTTATATTCTCATTCTCATTCTGAATTAGGATTTATGACAGTGTGAGCAAAACCCAGTATAAATTACATCTGAAGTTATCAATAGCTGCAGAAGAAGTGAAAAAGTGCAGACATAGCTCCCTCACCACTGGAAGGCTGACTAGATATGTCATCTACTCCACATTAAATGTGTAAGATAGCACAGATGGGACTAGAAACAGGTAATGGTGATGATATGATTTTTCTTTCTTTGTTAATGACCTACATGTGTTGTTTTGCTTGAGGTATTCAACAATTTACTCTCTGTATTTCAGAAACACGCACAGAGTTGACTCAGTATCTAGCGTTTCAACATTAGGGTACACTTTTCCTTCCTTAGCCTTTCCCATACAGGGTTCACAATGCTCTGTAGAAGTTACTCCTCTGCTACTGTCCTGCTTTTGTGTGAGAAGCAGACATGGAAGAGTTTTGCAAATCACTCAGCTTGTCCAAGGCCATGATGAAATTCAGTGCAGTCTCTACCTTCCAGCACTCTGCTTTAGCTGTGAAGTTTGCCTTGTTCTTCGCAAGGGATGGCTACTTCCAGCATACAAACATTGTCCCTGCTCAACCTACTGTAAACATGATTAAAAATATATATGTATTTGGACTCTAAAGTCCATCTTTTGGCTGCTTTTCGTGGTTTTTTTTCCTGGTTTGTCTGGGAAACAGAATTTTTTTGCTCTGCAGAGTCTGAATAGGGAGCTGCACCTGTTAGCTCTGCAATACCTTAGGGCTCTCTAGTCAACCATCTGCTTTTCAAAATCTATTTGTTCTCTCTTGGGCAACAAGGAAGGCATAAAATATGTTTTACCACCTCAATGCCGAAAGTGATCATTTACACTAGAAAAATATGCCATGCCAGGTAGAATTTTGACTAAGGAAAAAAGAAGAAGATTTCCGATGGAAGGCAGGGAGAGGCAAGAAAAGGAGGTAAAAGAGGAGTGAAGGAGGGTGAACTGAGAGGAGAGGAACAGGAATAAAACTCACTTGCTTCCAGCAAAAGTCAACTCGATATGCTCTGCTGTGACCCGGGGACCTCCTATTACATATTTCTATAAAATGCCTCTATTTATCTGCAAAAATAAAAAGATAAGATTTGACAATCTAAACTGAAAAAAGCTTTTTTTCCCAGACACTTTGAAGTGACTGCTGGTCTGAAGTTAGGGCTTGAAACACATTTCAAAGGAATGAAGTATCCTAGTACCACCTGAGGAACGGTCCCGGGCTTTGCATGCTTTTTCCAGTAAGAGCAGACCAATGACTGATTCATACCTCCATTATATCATAATTGTGCTTTTATTTGGCACCTTCTCATCTCAGGCAAGTCACTTGCAGATGGTCTAGAAGCCACAGAACAAGCTGTACTTCCTTTCCATGTCAGCCATCGCTATCTTATGGAATCTTTCCAGTTTGCTGCACACAAGGTACAAGGATACTTCTCCACAGATACCTCTCTTGACTTCAAAAATTACCACTTTCTACAGGATTCTGGAGCTAGCATTTCCATTAGAAGAACCAAAGAAATAATTTGCACTGCTTCCATCTCCTGTAGCTTGATAAGTTCACAGAAGCCAACACAGTAAAGGAAGTGGAGAGACTTAGTGGGGCTGTTCAGGGCCTCACACTAAACAACAAGGGGTCCAAAAGGAAATACTTCTGAGACTTCCATAATGTGGTTACATAAGTCGCTGTCTTGCCATCGCTTTGGGTTTTGCAGTCAGTGCTGATCACCCCATCACAAATAGGACAGAGGAGAAACAAAAAGGGTTCAGAGAGTAAAAGACTCATTAAAACCCTCAAGTGCTTTTCGTATGAGAAAAAATTAGAAGGCGTCAAAATTACAGAGAAAACAAAGACTGCATGTAGTGGAAGTGATATAAATATAACTGCACAGAGGAAACAAGTTTTCCCAAGAAAAGAGGGAACAATCATTAAAAGGCAGAACACTAAAACCAATAAAAGGATTTTTACTTTTCAATCACAGCTATATTATAAACTTGCAGTCCTCTGTATCCCAAACCTCAGATGGGCCAAGATTTTATCAGTTTAGAAAGGACTAATTATTGCAATAAGAAAGGTCTTTATAATAATGAATATAACATAATTACAGAAATAGCATAATACTGAATAAACAGAATATATACAATTATGGTACAATAAACCATGAGGACTAAAAGCTGACCAGGTTTAAAGACCTAAGCCAATTCTAATTTGATACCTATTAATGAGAAGCTACCCCTGTGGTAAAAGTTAAACCACCATAATTCTTTATGGGGAACTTGGTAATTTTTTTCTGAAGGATCTGGTACTGTGCTCTGTGAGCTTTCTGTGTGGCTTTCCAGAGCTGTATCTCCAACACGCATATGCCCCCATCAATCAAGTGTTCAGCTTGTTCACGGCCAGTAGAATCAAAATAAACCCCCTGTAAAATCAAAGGAACAGGTCTGCTCTTCAGGAATCCATGCTGTTTTCATTAACTTGTGAGAAGTGAGATTGTTCTAGCCATTACTTTTAATGCACATGATGAAATGGGGAGAAGAAATGAGGGACAGCGTTCCGTAGGTTTGGTAAAAAATGGCAGTGTTACAGTTTTATTTGATGATTAAGATGTGAGTAAGAATCATATTTTAAGACAAAATATTCTTAACCACCTATACATCTCCATGCCCTTTTTTAGTATTAGAAAATGAAGTCTGCATGTGGAATAAACAAAAATAAAATCCTCCGTAAATTTGAGCCAGCTCCTGAAGAGTGAAATGAGCCTCCAGTGTTATGGATTTCTGTCAAGAGTTTTGTATCTGATGTATAATTTTGAGTTTAATTATGAAGCCGCCTGTCCCACGGAGAGGCTGTTAGAAGAACTTTTCCCCCTTAAACAGCTGTCTACGTAAAAA
>WBMY01014668.1:524695-562791 GCA_013397315.1 Donacobius atricapilla
TTTTTTTTTTTTTGTCAGAAAGTGTCAGGACAAGGGGAAAAGCCCATGCTTTTGTTCTCTTTTTTGAATTTCATGCTCTGGAAAGATGTCAGTACGTCTACACAAGTATGCATGTGCATGTATGTATGTCGGATTTACTAGAATGGCAAGGAAAAAAATAAGGCGATCTCAAAAGAAGCCAAGAATCTGGGACTTTGAATTCTCTGACTTCAATAGTGTTTCAAGGACTTGGAATGTGACAGATACTGGCATATTGTGTCTTGCTGTGAATGAAGGGTCGACTGAAGCTTTACAGTGTCTCTGTTCCCAAGCAGGAAAACACATATGAGGCACATCTGAAAGCTCGGGATGTGATGAGGCATTCTTGACCCCTCCCTTTCCAGCAAGCAGTGCTTACCCCAACGAATGCCTGGCCTTTTACTGACCTTTAATTTCATAATAGGCTCATGTTGACAAAACACTTCAAAATGAGATCAACACAGATAGGTAGCTTGTGCTGTGATACAGAAAAGAGTTTTCAAAAGCAGGGGAGCAGAGGAGATAAGCAGTAGTGGCATACATAATGGGAGCTACATGTTCAGCTGTTTGCATGTGGGGCTATCATCCTCAAGTACTGCATCATATTATTTAAGCATCTTTTTTCCTTTTTTTTTTCTGTAAAAGCCCATAAAACTTTGTTGTTTATTTTTCTTCTAATTTTATTTTTGGTGGGGCTTTTTGTTGGTTTTGTTTTTCAAATTTCATTTTACCTAGTCCTATATTCCACTCAGTTCTATTAGGCAGCCACTTCTGAGTCAACAGAGAAAGGCAGATGGAAGATGGAAAGAGTCTGAGAGGAGAACCAGAACCAAAGAATTTTGAATTTGAGCATCAGTCCACATAAACATCCATTTTAGCAAAGTTACCTTGTCTCCCTGCTCTTTGAATTTCAGGGCAAATACTTAGAACGATAATTTAGCCATGGAATGTTTGTATTAAACAGGGGCCTCCTGCTCTCAAGTTTCTATAGTTTACAACAAAGAGTTTATTAAACACAACTCTTTCTGTCTGACATTCAAATCCATCTCTGCAACACACTCTCCTCTGGATTTGCGCCACCGAATGAAATGCTTTGGAAAAACAAAATAAACCAAAACCCTGCTGTGGAAACAGGACAAATCTAGTTTCACATCCCCTGCAGAGAGAGAAACAAGACGGAAGTAAAAAGCACCAAATGGAGCTCATAAAGCTTCACTCTGATCTCAGCCTCCACATTCTGGCAGAAAGCGCTACCTAAGAGATGTGCTCTGCTTCAAGTGAGAACAGCCTCTGATTGCACCGTGAGCACAAAAATATATTGTCTGTGAACAATTACGCTGAACAAACTCTGAATAAGGGAAATCTGACTACAGAATAAGGGGAAATGTAGTGGGAGGCTGGCTAATTGTCCCCCTCCCTTGCCAAGACCTTATCTTGCACACCAGCCATCTGTAGTAGCTACAGTTTTGTGGGCTACGCTGAACCTCATTTCCACAAACTGCACCACAATAAGGTGCAATCATCTTGCCCACCAGACACTATCCACCTTGGAAGTGATTTGAGTGCTGTAACAAAACCAGTTTCTCACGTTATGTTCATTTTATCACTGGTGGTTGCTCATATTCCTTATAAAATTCCATGCAGCAGTGCATAAGTGGAAGGAAACACATCCTAACCCACAGGTGCTATGGGGAGTCAATAAGGCTAGTGTTAAAATTCATTACTTCTTTCTCTTTCAGCATATCTACAAATAAAAAAAAAAAAAATTTGGAATTCACTGCCCAAAATACAAGCAGATTCTGAACACTGTGAGACCAACATGACAGAAGGAAAAGAATGCACACCTGACTACAGGCTTTCTCCATTCCTGGATCCCGGACACCTCCTCTTTAATTACATTTTGAGGACAACCAGCAACTTAGAGAGAAAGTGCATGGTAGGTCAGGACTCTTTTTCAGGTTTTTATTTTGTTTTCTCCTTTCCTCAGAATCCACATGCACTTTGGTACATATACAGGCAGACAGTAAGGAAAAAAACACCCAACTAGACACAGGGAGGCCACCTGGTGATTAACCAAGCTCTCACCTTGCTCATAAAACTACTCCAAAATTTAGGTAGGAAACAGCTTTTTCAGCACGAGAGCACAGCAGAATGCTCTGCCCAAATATGGGAGTTTCTGTAACACAAAGCATTGCTGACAGCTTTCTTGTGAACCCCCTAGGATCACATTCACTGCTGGGACTTTGAGTTGGCTTTATTAGTATACTGGGCACTCTGCACATATTCATCACTGGGTTTGTACAGCAAGAAGATCTCCCATGTCATATGACGGTCTCTGTTTTAGACTTCAGTCCTTTATTCCTTCAGAAAGCAATGTTCTGCTGGTATTTCTCCTTTTTTTTGTTAATTAATTCATTTGAGACTATTCCTTAAATTTTCATTTTAATGCATTTTCTGTGGGGGTCTATTAGTGACTTATGAAGCTGCATAAAATTATCACTGATTTAAAGTCTTTATTACTATACATGTATGACTCTTGTTTTCACTATATGTGCACATGTATGTATGTACATGTCCATGTGTATGCATGGATTAAAAGAAAAAGCAAACCAAAAAACCTTTCCAACTGCATCTTCCTCCCTCCTTCCTTCTCCATTCTGAGCAGGTTCCCGCTATCAACTGCTGGAGTGTGCTCACTCTACACCTAGAGCTATAATTATTTTGCTTTAATTTTACAAAACCTTTTGTTCCATTCCCACGAGCCCACCTGATCCTTATATTACACTTGCTCTATTAAAACACTCATGCAGAACAAAGCACAGTTGTACTGATTCATAAGTAACTCACCCCCCACCCCTTCTTTTTCTTTCTACTAGGCTCATGCATCTTACCACAGTTTCATGACACTGTCCCTGATACCACTCCATGGTCCCATTTTTGCCTTTTTTTTCCTTTCTTTTAAACTGTTATTTTTATGTGCTTGGGGTCCAATTACACCATTGTGTGCTGCTGTTTTGAATTGCTGTTGTTCTCAGTCATTTTATGTTATGCTCTTTGGCACAACCAATACAATGCAGAGGGTGTTATGGAATTTATTTGTGTTATGGAATTTATTTGTTGTAATCAGACTCTAGGATTCTTTATTATTATTATTATTATTCATATTCATAGAGTACAAGCATGAGGGCTAGCCCTACCTTTCCTCAAGGCAAATCAAAGGCCATTTGTGGCCAGCCTCTGACACCAGCCTCCCCTGTCTGCAGAAAAAGGGCCTAGCAGCAGCTCAGATCAAGGTGATCACTATTATTTGGGCATGGCCTGCACGAACCACTAGGCTTTACAGCAGACCAAAGACACCAGCAGCACTTGTAATAGGACCTCACAAAGGCTCTGGTCATTTCAGATTTTAAAAAACCAAACCAACCTCTCATAAATTATTGCTGAAAAATGGAAGGACAGAGTACAGCCTGTCAGTAAAGGTGGGAATAATAAAAGAGCTGTTTCATCTTGTCCTGTACGACTTCCTTGACTGGAGACAGCCTTGATTTTCTGGCTTATAAAGCACTAAGCATTTTGTTAGGACTAAGTAGCAGATAAATAATCATCAGCCAGAACAGTGTATGTGAAGGCAGTGCTAGCAAAGAGCAACTAAAGCTGAGCTCCTGGCAGGCGCCTTCTAAAGATGGAGAGCAGGACATTTTGCAGTGCTCTACTGAACACCAGAGGAGGTAGGTGAGTACAGGCCAGGCAAAGGGGTGAGAGAAGGCAACACGAGGAAGGAAAATGGGGTATGTGTATGTTTTTCTGGGTGAGATGTAATGGTGAATACCAATGCTTTCAAGCAATTAAAGAGAATAACAAGGAAAAAAAAGGGGAATGTGGCAAGGCACAGAACAAACACATCTGTACAGGGTACAATCGAAAGTTGCAATTTACCAAAGAATAACCATTCTGCACATTTTATGTAGCATGTCAAATCTATCAGAATTTTCTCTTATTAAATCATCATTCTACAGCAACAATCATTCTCTCAATCAATCCCCCGTGTTAACAACTCTTAGTAATGACTAACTTGGCAGGAACTGATGTTTACATATATTTTAAAGTCCTGAGCAGTGTTCTGTATTTTTTGGATGTTAAATTTCCTTTACATTTTTTTTCTTATTTTTCAACCTGATTTTAAAGGATGGGTGCATTCAATTGGAAAATAAAGTTTTGTGACACACTCAGATTATGTTAGTTCAGGAAATTGGCAGTGGGATAAGAACAAAACCATTCACCTCCTGATTGCTGATTCAAATCTAGCCCAAGTGAGATAGTCACAGAAGCTGTAAGCCTCCCATGGTGGCTCTGTGATTTGAGATTATTTTTTATGAATCTCAATCTACTTTAGGCCAAGAACCACAATCGCAAATCCACTGCCTGAATGAGCATTAAGTGGCATCACTGCACACAGTAACAAGGAGATGCCAAAAACCAAACTGGTTCTGGGGACAAACTTCCAACCTTACCCTAGGAAACAATCATTAAAAAGCAGGGTATTTTGTTCCTCACAAATGTGGAACACAGGAAATGTATATCCACCTACCGGACAGAACATACCCCCCGTGGTCACATCAGCTGGTTGCTACATTTACCTGAGGTGTCTTATCTTGTGGCCCCGTATCGCTTCAGTGCTGAGAGACAGGGAGGGCAGAGGAGAGAACACAGCAAAGATTTTCTGTCATAAGCCCTGAAGAAGAAGCAGCAAGCTCATACAGTCCTTCTACCTTAAAATCAAAAGACCCTCAGATCTACTGAAGGCTTTGGTCATTATTTGGTCCATTTTTCCTTCCCAGATAAGAGACACAAATGAGGCATTTAATTTTGCGAAGACCAAACCTAAGGAGGGCTGTGTTGTACTTTCTATTTTATTTGGGACACAACTGACTAATGAATCTATTAGCAAAACCATTTCACTAAACAAACATCCTATAGCACGCAACAAAACAGTGATGCTCGCATATTTCCCATGGCTCCTTCTTTTAGGGAGCATGAATCATTAAAATCACTTGGGAATTAGCTATTCGTGCTTCTTCTCTTAGATACATTTGCTAACCTGAGAGAGGCAAAGTTCTCAGGACTTACAAGTAGATTTAAGCTTTCCCACTGTTCATGCTGAAATGGAGCCAATGCAGATTCTACCTTCAGATCTGCACTCAGGTGCCTCTCAGTTACCTTTCATTTCACATCTGTGATCTTTATTCCTTAGAAACAGGGAAAACGCACAGCTGACACACCATGTTTGCATGCAGCTTGGAATTGTTCTTCAGTGGCTGTAGCTTGGACACGCACTCGACTATTCAAAGGGAAGTGAGATGAGAAAAAGAGCTGCCTTTTAAATGGCCAAGTATTGCTCATTTTACATGGGGAACTTTGGGAGTAAGCAGTTATTCTCAAAGTTTTCAGAGATATTACTGAAAGCATTCATGTACACAGCAAGAAAAAGTTGGTGGGAAGATCCCCCATTTTCTCCTTCCCTTGTTCTTCATTCATTTTTTTCTTTTCCCTTTTTGGCAAGAAGAAAAAGGAAGACATTGACAAATGGGGGAAAAAAAAAAAAGATGTATTGATTTGATAATCTTTGTCCAAAATAGAATTTTTGAGAAGGAGTAACCTTACAGATTGTAAAGTCTAGCTGTAAATACATACACATGGATTTAGAACATAAAGTTCCAGTAAAATGTATAAAAATTCTAGATATACCAAAGCAGATAGACTAAGTACAGTTAAAAATTCAGCTGCTGAACTGGAAAAAGCAGACAAACAATAGTAAAACTATTAAGAATTAGGAAAAAAAATCACATCTTTTATATGATTTTAAACTTAGGATGTGACACAGAGAATGTTGATTTAATTTAGGAGTCATAAGGTTAATAATGCTGATTCACTGGCAGAGAATTCAAATACACATTGCATCTTCTTAAACCTTTTAAATTGTTTTGAGTATGTCTTGGGAAGACTTCAGAATGAGCCAACTTGTCAAGGAAACCTCTATCTGAGTGAAAGCCAGTATTCAGTATATGACTCAAAATCATAAATTATGAGATGCATTAGTCCAGCAGAGCAAGGAACCACTATTTCAGGGAACAGATACGGCTTCACTGAAAAAAAAAGGAAATAATTTTCAGAATATGCAGTACACACCCTCAGCTCTCATTTAACATGAGTTTTGTAAGGACACCAACTGCACTTCAGGAAAGCACTCGTGGACTTGCTCAGTATTTTCAGGAAAGATGAAAGCACCAGGAATCAGAGAGAACTCAGATCTAAGTCTGCTTCAATGTGCCTTGCCTATTGTGAGGAAAAAGGTAGTACTCGGCAAGCTCAGGTGCAGGAGCTGCACACGGGCCCACAGTGATATGCTGAGCACTGTGACAATGTCCTGTGCATTGCTGTGCTTTTCAGACTGATTTTACACGATTGATCATTTCGATCTGTGCACCTGGACTCTTGGAATTGTTGGTCTCTGTGGAAGGTCAGATTCTTACCCAGAGCTGGTTTAACTTGGTAGATGACATGTTGGGTTTCCAGCACTGGCATTTAACCAAGGTCTTCAGGGACAGCATGTAGGCTGGAACCAGACCATCACTTTGTACCAAGTGACCTGCAAGCTGAGAGCCTTTACCAAGAGTCAGAGGACACAGATGTTTACTGTGACATTCCCATGACAACACGTTCACCAGTATGGAGAATAAAACAACAGTAAATAAAACCCGTTCAGTTATTTTCTACAGGAAGACGTCTCAGATGAAGAAAGACTACCTCAAGTGAAGATGCCATCACTTACACATACCAGATTTGGCCTTGACATACATACTATGTGAACCTACATCAAGATTTGAAATTTACAATTAGCTTCACATGCTCAAATTAGTTTCTTGAGCTGCACAGAAAGCAGAGGAAGCTCAATAGTAAGACAAGAGTGAGCTTTTTAAAAAACATTATAGGGAATAATTGTGCTCTGGAGAATTTATTTATTTACTAATGCAAACAGTACACACTGAGATAACATCTGGCAGTGTTTATTACAATGAAACCCAATCAATACTTCTGTCTACTACAATATCTGTCCCCAAAATAGTCACTCCTCCTGGCATCCACAAGAAATACTCAACTATCTATTACATTAGCCTTTGTCAGCAAAAACAGAGGTTGACCCCCTAATTTTTCTATTAGAAAGAATTCAATGTACCTAGACACAAGAATGATGGTGAAAACTTGGAGAGAGGGATGTAGTTTGTAGCATCACAAAGAACATTAGAAATTAATAAAATTACAGAAATGAAATTTCAAACCTATGAAATATTTTGGGTTGGAAGCGACCTTCAGGATCATACTGTTCCATCTTGTTTGCCCTGCAATGGGCAGTGATGCCTTCCACTAATGCAGGTTGCTCAAAGCCCTGTCCACCCTGGCCTTAAACACTTCCAGGGATGGGGCATCCACAACTTCTCTGAACAACATCCCTAAAGAATTCCAAAAAGCAACGGATCCCAGATCTTTTTTCTTGTGCCTCAGGGGAGGGTCCAAATCGATGGAAAGTTGAATCTGAGCCAGCAGTGCCCTGGCAGCCAGGAGAGCCAACCCTGTCCTGGGGGGCATCAGGCCCAGCATCACAGCCGGGCAGGGGAGGGGATTGTCCTGCTCTGCTCTGAGCTGGGGCAGCCTCACCTCAAGTCCTGGGGGCAGTTTCGGGTGCCACGATGTAAGAATAATATAAATCTATTAGAGAGTGTGCAAAGGACGCCTTTGAAAATGGTGCAGGGCCTTGAGGGGAAGCTGCACGAGGAGGGGCTGAGGTCACTTGGTCTGTTCAGCCTGCAGAAGAGGAGACTGAGGGGAGATCTCACTGCAGTTACAACTTCCTTGTGAGGGGAAGAGGAGAGACAGGCACTGATCTCTTCTCTGCAGTGGCAGTGACCAGTGACCAGCCCTGAGTGAACAGCCTGAAATTGTGTCAGGAGAGGTTTAGGCTGGATATCAGGAAAAGGTTCTTCCTTCAGAGGGCTGTTGGGCCCTTTCCCCAGGGAACTGGTCACAGCACCAAGCCTGGTAGAGTTCTAGAGGCATTTGAACAATGCTCTTAGGCACGGGGTGTGACTCTTGGGGTGTCCTGTGCAGGGCTGAACTCGACAATCCTTGTGGGTCCCTTCCAACTCAGGATAGTCTATGATTCTCTGATTTTTTTTGCTAGTGAGCTACTAGGCCTTTTGAGGCATTTTAAAGCTATAAGTAAAGGGAGAAAAACTGACTTCTCATTTCCTTTTGAAGTCAGGATTCAAAAAGAAGTGATACTGAACCTTTCCACATAATTAAAAAGCCAAAAATAAATTTGTTTTGAAAGTTCTCTGTATTAGAATTTCCAAGTAAGCCCTTTCATTTTTTGCTATTTCTGTATTTGCATTATTGCACATCGCTGTAGAAAAACTAGCAGTATTTCGTGCAATGAAAAAAGTCACTAAGCATTAGCCTCGTTCTTACTGAACCTTCACCTTTCTGAAATCTAAGTGCCTCTTGCAGCCTGACAAACAGATTGACGTGCAATAAGATATGCATTACTACTTACTTATCACAAAATTAAGCAAAAAATAACAAAGCCACACAAAACAAAATCAATACTATTATTTTTCCTCCTTACATTTTTAATTGCTATAATTTTGCTTTTGTTGAAACAGTCATTTCCAAAGAAAAATGATATGTCTGATTAATGTGACTATACATAAAATAAATGCACATTTGCCCCTGTTTAATTTCACATTTTGCTGGCTCACTGTTCAAGGCATTTCTATTTGTACAGGACCTGGAGGTGAAATAAGACCTTTTGTGCTACACCAAGTCCTGAGGCATGGGCTATGTTCAGAAGTTATTGTGGTGATATGTTACCTTTTTCCCATAAAAACTTCACTTTGACAAGATAATTGGGATTGTAGTTATGAACTGGGGAGAGCTGGAAGAAGAGGGGGCACAATTTCTTTTCATCTCTCCTGGTCTAGACCTACTGGGCAGAGGAGAGTACATTTTAATTTGGACTGGTACACTGAGCAGCCACTTATAGTGCCATTACATGGTAAGATTTGCACTAGGATTTTTTCTTAAGCTTCTTACTATTTCTTGCCCTCCACACCAATAATGTCTTACTAGAACCTAACAGTTCTAACAACATGGCCATTAAGAAGGAACTGGGGAGGAATTATAACAATAGCGCTGTATTGGCAAGGTGGTGAAAGAAAACAAAACCTGACCTTCCAAGCACTGAAACTGGTGAAAATCCCACTAAAGTAAACAGAGTCCCTAAAGGGAAACAGTGCCACCCCCACTGCTATCCATTTAGCCACATGAATTTGTGCTACACTTGCAAATACACAGAATATTTGACCTAGCTTTAAGTGAGAAGATTGAGATTTTAAAAGTGCAGAAGAGGCTCCATTATCTCTTTCTATACTTAAAGAAACACAGGACAAATGCAGACTTGGTTTTGAAAGCTCTCAACACTGAGAAAGATTGGTGCAGGAGTTTCCACTTGCATATCGGTGATGCAAAGGAATAAAAAGGTCAAACCAGGACAGAGACTGGGACTTTTACACCTGGATTCAGGGCAAGCAAGGGCCCAATTCCAGTTCAGTGAAGAACTGGCTTGTCTGAACTGTATATGAAATTTGCTAGTTCCTCATCAACTCCACAAACTGAAGAACTGTTTTGTAAATTACTATTAAAATTGAGCTAGATAAAATGGAGGAAGGGAATAATTTCTAACCATTATGGTCTTGTAACCTTTCACAAAAGAGCTCCAAACCACCTGAAAATAGGAATAAATCCAAAATAAACCTTCATTTAAGCACTACTGGGCACCAACATGCATGTGACAAATTTTATGTCACTTTGGTATTAAACCAGGATAAATCTAGCTGTTTCAAGGAAAACAAAACAAAACAAAAACAACAAAAAGACTCTCTAAAGAAAGCAGGACGTATTTATTTTACCACTTTTTTTTTTACCAAAAGGTAAAACCCTTTCCTCCTCATCAGTTAAGGAAAGTCCTGCATTTCCAGCAGGGCATCAGCCAGAGCAGCTGGTGTCTGCCCCTCACCAGGGGCAGGACTTTTAGAGAGGAGGGGAAACGTTGAATACAGAAATGCATCAGACATACCATAACGCAACCCATGTAAAGGCCCAGCTCAAGCATTTATGTTTGCAATGATTCCTGTCTCCACTGAAAGGAATGTGGAAGAATCCCAGAGACTTTTTTTGGGCCAGGATTTGCCTCTTTATCTGTAAAAGAAGTGATCAGAAAATGGCGGCAATTCATCCAGAAATGGTGTGCAGAGCTCCGGCAGGAATCACAGGTGATAATTATGTTTGCATATGGGCACCACAAAAAATACTGGCTTTGTCACATTGCTTATCTGCAGCCCTGAACTTCTCCCAGATCCACAGCCCTGAGTTGCCAGCTCTAGGAAGCAGCAGGGAATTACAAAGTCCTATCCCATTCAGACACCGGGATCAAGTACTGGCAGCAGTAGAAGTGAGACTTAAGTGTTTCATAACACAGATATTCAGGCTTCCTACCATGTCAACAAAGAAAAAACAGGGAGAAAAGCCTACTATCCTTTTTAAATTTCCACCAGTGCACCCATGATTAATCACAACACAGTTCTGAGAATTAGTTCAGCATTAAATAAAGAAATTCTATTTTGTTATACAGTATCTTTTTTTACAAGAAATAGAAGCATAAGGAGCTTAAAGAATATGTACTATATGGTATATATTCTAAACATTATGACATAGTGTAAGAAATTTTTAGAAATTAAATGCTTTTAAATGTAATTAAGTCATAGTGAAGACAATCACATAGAAAACTGTGCCACTGACAGTCTGACAATGCAGGATTGTTTTCCACCATTCTAAGGCACAGGAAATTTTTGCCTATCTCATGCTGATGAAAGGCAAATTCTATAAGGGGATAAAAAACACATTCATAAAAGAGTAAAATGTATCTAGCACATCTGGAATTCTCTTGGATATGAATGGATTGCAGTAAGGAAAAAGATCTTGCTGGTAAGAAATCCTGTCCATGGAAGAATCACCAAGTCTTTAGTCTCTAGGGCTTGCCTCTGGTTGCCTCTAGGCTGAACACCATCCAACAACATGCTTCCCTTTGCCCTTGATACATCCCAAGTACTGGACAAAGCCCCTAACCCTGGGGTTTGAATTCCACTTGGAGTTCTGCACCTAAATGTTAATGCATCTAGCTTTGGACCTGGTAGCACAGTGTCCTCTCACCACCTATTTCTGTATCTTTGCAATAGTCTGAGAAGAGACTGATGTTTTGAGAATCACAGCAGCTCAGGGACCATCTTAATGCAAAGCTTTGGTTCAGTACCAGTCAAAAACCATATCTATTTATTTTTGTTATAGAATATAATCATAACTATTAGTTGGGATTACCTTCCTACACTAAGAATTTTCCTGAACTCTTGCCAAAGGACAATTGCCTGGACAGGGCAGGAAAACACTGGAGGCAACCATGACTGATATCCTGAAGAAACTAAGTATTTGCTAGACATCTAGAGCTGTACTAATATCTGAATGTTCTCTTCAGTGCCATTCTGGAGCCATGAGTATCAGCAGGTAGGCACAAGAACATCACAGCATAATAAAGACTGTTAAAGTGATCAGGAGTTTGCCATGATAAATGTGTTCTTGAAAGGGAAACACGACCAGAGGAAGGGCAGATGTAGCTGTAAAAAAGCAGTATTTTCTAAGTCACATCCACACACAAAGAAGTTGAGAAGTAGCAATACGCCGATTTTTGACACAGGAAGAAAACACAAATGGGATTGTTTCTGGAGTGATGTCACATGGCCAAGAGGCACCAAGACAAATTAAATTGCACCAAAGCCCTGACCAAAGTAGAAAGAATAATCCCTTCCTTCCTGCAGTATTGAAACAGTTGTGGGGAATCAAAACTTTTACATTCAGGTACCATCCGTGAGCATCACCACCTATAACAACCTTGCCTGTTGGCTCAGGGATTTTTCCACTTCTAATCATGCTATACTTCCAGTCGAGTTGATAGACTAATTCATTTCTATACCTTCCTGGCCACCTGGGTCCCTCAGCATCCTCTCTCTGCATTCCTCAAGCTTTTGTGATGCCCTGGCTGTTGGAATTTCCCTCTGGTTGCTAACAACATGCAAGCTAAAACTGTCAGTAAGGCACTAAATTTTCCCCAAAGGATGATCATTTTAGAGCTGTTTGCTTTAGGAATCCAGCATCACTTGTTCTGGGGAAGTGACAGCCACTCAGACATAAGAAGGTTAGTTGTGTATTAAAACAGGGCAACAGACATGACAAAACAGATTATCCTCTTCACTTGAAACCCTAATGAATGGAAGAAGGAACTGGGAAGAGACAAGAATTCATCTGTTTCTGACTCCCATTTTTCCACTGATGGTCTGATCTTACAAACTCTATACACAGGAGCTGTGCCACTATAGCCCACCTAAATGAACTGGGGGTGCATGATTGTGATCTAATCTGGTTTGTATTCAGAGAGGACATGCAGTGATCTGATGCAACTGCTAACATTGCTGTTGAGAAATATATATCTTATTTCTTGAAAAGGTTCTGCTGGTAAGAGTCACAGGATTCTTGATTACTTGCTGCAAATCTTGGAAGAAATAACACTCTTGCATTCTACAAAAGATTTTAACTATTCAAAAATTCAATAAGAACACTGCATGAACTAGAATGAAATCTCTAAGGAAGTATGAGGAAAAAAAAAATCTGCCAAAGAAAGCAACAGGTTCAAAAAATTGTTAATGCAGGTTTTGACTCAGAGATGCCTTCAGTTACTGCTGACACCAAAACATTTTGCACAGTCAAATACTTCTTTTTGGTTATTGTTTAAAGATAAACAAATAAAACAAATATTCTGATCTCTTTCATGCCAGTGGAAACTGTTAGAAACAACAGACTAATTTTGGCACAACAGATTAAAATCTCTTCCCAGTCTATTATCTAGATACTTCAGGGCTAATAGCAGGAACAAGGGCAGTAAGAACAAGATCCTCTATAGTAAAATTCAGAGCTGGACTATTTAGCCTAGTGAAGAAAACAAACCAGAAAGCTCGGGTAACTTACATTCATCAGACTGCCGCCCTACATCAGACTCTGGAATTTGAAATGATTCAGCAAGAGTATCCTCAGGGACACTGATGTAAATATAGAGTAACCACAATGACTTTCTCTGAAGTCCCTCCCATTATACACTGGTTTAGCCAAACAATTTCATTTCAGATTGAACAAAATAGGAGTACTTTGGAAAAGGCCAGGTCTGCGTTGCCTTTTTTTCCTTTCATATTTTCTCTGATGACATCTCTGGTCTGAGATAACCTTCCTTGCTCAATAATATTTAATCTTTATTTTATCTTGAAGTAGAGTAGCAAATGCTTTGATAAATGGAGCGAAAGATTTTCCACTTTCACCGTAACATCTTCAGGTGCTGAAGTGTTTTACTACAACTTGCTACAGCAGTGCTACTCAGGGAATCAATGCTTATATTCCCATGCCTTTTTAACATGAGTGAATCACAGCCCCTAGCCCTTTGTATACTAAAACAGCCACACACCAGAGAGCCATTTTCCTATCCTCATCTATTGTGGCCACTATTCTGCAAAAACAAGAGCTGCCATCTATGAAGAAAGTCATGACGCTATCCATTTGTACACTACAGCTGATGCCCTTAACCTCAAGACCTACAACATACAAACAAAGCCCCACACAACCCATCCACCTTCCAAAAAAGTCCCTTAAACATTTGTAAGAAAACAAAAAAACTCAAAAGACACTTAATAAAAAATAATTCCCAACTCCTTTTCTGTGCTAAGTTGTGAATGAGACTGATTAAAACCAACCTAAGAAAATTTTCTTAGTTCTTGGCCAACTGCATTTTGAGATTTGCAGTTTCATTAAGTGAAAACATCTTTCTAGGATGCTTGCATGAAAATTCAGAAAACAGAGGCAATCATAAGAAGAGAGAGACAATTACAAAGCTCTTAATCTCCTGAGACATTTACCTTTTTGTAGCAGGCTTTACTCCAGCCTCATTACATATTTGCTCTGATCATCAATCCTATTTGCAACTTTCAACTCTCTCCATGTTCTTTATCAGAGGAGCTTGTATCAGGCAATACCTGTAGTCTCTCCATTAAGCCAAATTTTAAAAACCAGTAACTGAAACAAATCAGTATTTGTGCATTGACTGGAAAGAAAGCCCTGCAGACTCACCATGACTGAAAATGTCTTTCTGTATCTATACGACTTCCTCTTCTGTTCTCTAAAAAAAGAGGGGTCAAAGCAAAATGCTGGCAGTCCAGTGAAATCTTTGAAGACACAGTGTGCTTCAGTTATGAGAAGATGGAAAAACGAGAACCCTGGAGATCTTTTGGGAACATTAGGCTTTATTAATCAGGAATGTACTCGCCACATACCAACATTCCCAAACGTTACACTGCATCAGATAAATGCCAGGGAGTAACAGAACCCATCATGTTTGGTCTTCAGTCTCATGGGAAGTTCCAGCACACTCTGGGAGGTGGTTTTCCAAGCCATTCCTTTAAAAAAGAAACCTCCCCTGCTTCCATAGACATATGGGTTGTGTGTTCCAGCACTTTACAACCCATACAGTCAGAACATGGCTCCTAATAGATAACTTGTTAATTTTCACTGCTCGTTGAACTGATTTCTTTAGGTCTTTCTCCCAATGGACATGAAGAACAATTAATCACTGTGCTCTTGATTATAAATTTTCATTCACTAGATTTTTTTAAATTTTTTTTTCTTTTAGTATATTCTCCTTAAGGTACAAAAAAAGCAACACTTTCAAAAGCATATAATGCCAGGTAGGGCTCCTACGTATCCTCTTGCCCCTGGGCCAGATAACAACCAACCAGCGTCCGCCTTCTCCACAATTTTAACTCTAGGACAATTTCTGCCTTGACAAAAATGATTGACCTCTCCACATTTCCACTGGAGTTCCACAAGTAGAAATCAGGGCAGAATTTATCCCCATGAGCTTCAGGATTAATGCCTTGGTAAAAGAAGGGGAAAAGGCAAAATTAATTCTCTTTGTTAGTGCTAATGTTATTCCTCAGGGATAGTGGGCCCCAAGACACTTATCTTTGTTCAAAGCAAGTACACTTCCATACTCATTTCCCATTTGCAGCACAGCTTCTACAAGCCAATATTTGCATCAAAAAAAAAAAAAAAAAAAAAAAAAAAAAAAAAAGGCTTAAATTCCTGAGAGTCTACATTTTATCAGAGGACCAGGAACTTGGAATGGACTCAAAGCCCATCTTAGACCTGAAATTCTAGCTAAAACAGCAAGTTATAGGAGGAAAGGACAGGTCCCAAATCTATCAAGAATCATGAGGATTCTTGCACTGTAAAGAACATGGTAGTGCATGCAGTGCTTGTTTGTTGCTTCAAAACTCTTCCTTCATCTAAAAGCAGTGCTGTGATGGACGAAGGCCTTCCCAGCCCTGACATCCTGACGCTACACATGCAGCCTGCACTCTGGGATGCCAGCTTACTGTGTCATATTGGCTTGGGTTCTGCCTCTTCCTTTCCTTATGCCTGCAAGCTCAATTGAACTTATGAAAATTCAAACTGTCTTCTGTCTGTTTCGTACATCATCAGCAAACAATCACTAGACAAAATGAATTTGCTCTCTGTAATTTGGAGGTTACACAAATGCCTCTGCCATATAATGCAAAAAAAAAAAAAAGGGAATAAAGTTTGATATGCAAGGTTAACTCAGCATGGAGGAAAGTAGCAAAGAAACAGAAAGAGAACATGAACAATAAAGTACTCAAATGTGGGGAGAATGACATGAGAAATACTTCTGTAAATTGGAGTTGGCCTTGCTACTTTTGAGTGATGGGATTAAACAAAGGCACAAGCACGTTGTGAAAGATCACCCCCAAGAGTGGCTATATTTCCATCCCTCATGATTTGTCTACACAACGCACCTATTAATAATAACAATGGTTACTATTTTTCCCCTAAGAGCTCTGCAAACACAAATTCACAAATTCAGTCATGTTCACAGAGCTGTATCAATCTGAATCAGACTGAAAGAGTGATCTGCTGAACAAGGCACAGTGAGGTTAAATGATTTGTCCAGTGCCACTCATTGATCCAGTATCCATAAAGATTGGAACACTGGGTCTCTTGGTCAGTGTTCAGATCAGGCTGTGTAAAGCTGAAACCTTGACAAACCAACCTCTGTTCTGACAAAAATAACATGCCATATACTCCGTATGGCCCTCAGCCCATGGCAATATAACTAAAACTATTGCTTTGAAAGCGCGTCTTTTCCTTCCACACACAGTGTGTGGGCTGTCATTGTCTCATTCCAAAATCATGCAGACACTGAGTGTGAGCAGAGGTACCTCCTCATGCTTGACTTGATCCTATTTTGGGTTAGTTGCAAACAGCAAAGTACTAAACCACATCCTCAAAGTTAAGTATTTGAGTAGTCCCGCTGACCTCAATAGATCAGCCTATCAACCCACATGACTTCAGTTCAGAGAACCCAGCATAGCACAAGTCCAGCCCACATATCTTTTGCATTAGGAGAATATCTGTATCACATTCAGCAAGTGGAGTTTTTCATGCAAGTGTCTGACAGATGTTCAGGTGATGTGTATCTTAATGTTTCCTTCTAATGCCATGTTCTAATATTTTTTATGAGACAAAATTTGGTTCATCTTACATTAATCACTCACTTTAGGGACATCCCTACATTAAAGCAAGATTTCCACCCTTTAATTAAAGAAGTAAATTACAAAGCTACCAGGATATGGCTTGCCATTTCTCTTTGCTGTTTTGGGGTTCATACAAGAAAGCCCAAATGGCAAGTTCACCTTTTTAAGGATCTTACAATTAGGAGCACCTGATTACAGCAAACATCCAGGAAACAAAAGAAATCCTTAAAGATAACCTTCCTCTATAAAAAGTGCCACTATTTTTATTGTGTCAAGCAACTATTTACATGGCCACAAGGTATAGCAAGAACCACATCCTCATTTTACAGGATATATGTGTTTATGTAAAACTTTCCTCACCTTGTTCTTCTGTAATCCAGAGACAGGCTATGCCAAGGCTACAGAACTTTAAAAGTGGGGGGTTTGTGGGTTTGTTTTTTGTGTTGTAATTTCTTTTGTTTGTTCGTTTGTTCATGTTTTTTTAAGCTATTAGCACAAGAAACTCAAGGACTAAAAATATGGCCCTTTACTTCATGGAACGGAAAGAAGACCTAGGCAGTACAGTCTTAGGAGTCATGATCCCACACTCCATTCCCAGTTTGACAACTGGTTTACTTGGACCTTGAGAAAGCTGCTCAACATTTCTGTGTGGATGCACTTGACACTCTTGATAAAAAAAAGGAAACCAAAAATATTTCCTAAACATGAGTTTTACACTTGTGTATTTATTCCCCTTCAAAATCTAGAGTCTCATATAACACAAAAAACTCATCCCAGCCAGCACCAATTGCTACTCTTGTTTTGTTTTGGGCTGTCCATGCAGGACTTAGTGACCATCTGGATCACAAGGATTCAAAGAACTTGCCTTAATTCACTCTTATGCTGCATTTTGGAAAGAGAATTACTCCTCCTTTCCAACAAAAGTTTTCCTGGTTGTTCACGCTAAATTGCAACACAAGCATGAAATTTGGTGCTCATAGATTCAGAAGAGTTCCCCCATTTTTCCCTGAACATCTCCCTTTAAATTGCTGCTGGACCCAGCAAATCCACAAGTGTTTTCAACTTGGCTCACCAGTGTAATTGCAAGGTTAAACTCTGATGGCCAAGGAAGCTGCTCACAGTCAGCAATGAAGAGCAGAAAATGTTAAATAGCATTCACTGGCCACAGCCTGCAGTTAATACACAATATTTAAACAACACAATGGCATGGCCCTTGCCAGTAATGTAAAAACACAGTGGAGTAGAGCCAGAATGGCACAATCTGCCTGTCTGAGTCATGCTTGGCACTGTGTGCTGGAGGGGCAGGCTTTAGCTGCCCACAGTGTAACTGTACCCTCCAGCTACTTTACAATAAAACATTAAAATGTATTTTAAAAAGGGAGTGGGGAGGTGGTGGAAAAGGCATGATAAATCCCCTCTAATAGCTAAAATATTTTAAAACTGAAGTACAAAAGTACTACTTTGGAAGAAGGCAATGGATTTCATTACACACTGCACATTTTGATCTTAAACAAGAAAACAAACCGACTTTGCTTTGTAATATTCCACAGCTTTGTACTGTGCAACTGAAATTGATCTTTTTCCTTCTTTCTACAAGCTTCTGGATTTTTTTCATATATCATTTCATTTGATTAAGAGTATCTGAATCTGCTATATTTTCCAATCCTCTTTTGCATGCCTGTTGTTCAGTTACTGAAGTTCCAAATCTTAATTATTAACCCAAATGCATTCAATAAACAGATTCTAAATAAGGGTAGATCAGAGTGATGTGCAATCTGACTTGCATTTATGGGATAAATATGCCGTTAGAAAAAGACTCCTTTTTTGCTGAGACGTAGATGTTATTTTGATTGTTTTGTTGTGTCACAGCAGAGATGAATTAGGCATTTCTGCCTTCATCCGCACCCTAAAGCAGCTGAAGTCCCCTGTGATGTCATCAGAAAGTTGTTTGTTTTTTTCTCATACAAAGGAGAAAAATTTGTTACGACATCATGAGAAGAGAATAACCTGTATTTTGTGCTATAAGGAATCTTCTGCTACTTTCTGTTATCTCTGCACCAATGTGCAGAAATCCTCACTGACAAAGCGACAGCAACTGTAAGTCAACAAACAGAGACGCACAGTATTCCTAATACTATTCAAAACAAAGCAGGAGAGAATGATCTATTCAGTGCTCTGAAATTAAAGATCTGCAAGATGTAAGTTCCTTTTTAATTTTTAAATAAAACATCCTTTGAACTTCTAAATCCCATTGAAGGGGACTCTGACCTTTATCCAAGACCAGCTACTGTGCTAACACTCTGGATGCATATAGAGGAAAAATACGGACAAAAGGTACCGGAAAAGCTTTTACTTACAGGAATGCAATGTGGCTTAATCTTTTTGTTTTTAAGGTGCAGTGATTTCAGCATCTACAATATAACTTCAGGCAGTCTGAAAAGAAACAGGTTAAAATCTCTTTCAGTTATAATTGGTATTTCAGATTTAATTAAAAATTAAACTTTCATAATGTTTCACCATCCAAAGCAATGCATTATCAGTCAAGCGTAGCCTTTTTTTTTTTGTTAAAAGAAGCTCTTCCCAGAGTAGTTTGCAATGAAAGGAAAAGGGAAAAAGGCAATTGAGAGTAGCAAAATACATTTCTTCAGCAAAAGATCTCTGAATAATTTGGAAAGAAGCCTTCTGCCACTTAATTTTAACAATCAACCTTATACTAATTAAAAAAAAAAAAAAAACACACCACAATTAAAAAAGACAGAAAAACACCACCACATACCAAAGACTGTGAGGATAAAAATGTTAATTTCAGCAAAACAAGGACATTGCTAGGACCAGAACATACGCACCAAAAGGGAAAATATGGTTTTACATAATGCCAGCCAACAACATTTTTTACGAATTCGTTCTACAGCATGCAGCACTTTCAGACTATTGCATGGAGGAGCAGAGAAAGACAAGTTCAAAAAGAGGAAAGCTGTTTTTAAAGTGTATAAGGCAAAAGGTCCTTTGCAACCTTTTGTTAAGGGATATGAAATAGCTCTTCTATAAAACTGCACGGTTTCTTATCATGTAAAATAAATGTCACATTACTGGGCAAAACAGATGATTAGGAAGTGGTAGCTGTAGACACAGCATCTGAACAGATGTAAAAAAAAAAAAAATTAAAAATGCAGTTGAAATAGTTGGAATGACAATAAAACTCCAGGGGTTGTACCATAAATATGAGTTTAAATGTTAGACTGGAGTTTAAAACCTGTGGTTTTAATTATATCTAATTATAAAGGCTCCAAAACCAGGAGAAACGAGAAAAACAAAAAAATATTAATAATAAATTAAAACAATTTTGCAATAAGTTGTCAGGATTTGGCCTCATAATAACAAACCATACAGCAATATACACAGACACATACAATGTACCAATGACTCATTAAAGGAACAAATCAAAACTTCATTAAATTTTATTTTTAAAAGGTGACAGCAGAACTTGCCTAATTTACCCCATTCAAAGTCAAAGCTATTCTCCTTCACCAGAAGCACACTCACAAAGATGGTTAAATAAATCCCGGATGCAAATCTAATAATGTTTTTAAATGTACCACAGGCTGGGAGCAATTCCTAACTATAATTTTACTTTGTTCTCCCATAAGTAAAAATCCAATTCCTCAGACGTCAGTGTGATATGAGGCTTCTCAATCCATCCTCATGGATGTTTAAAATAAAACACACCATTTCGGACAATATACTGTCACACAAACATGTTCATACACACACCAACACCACAAACAAACAATGAGCTCACAAAGTTATTTGTAGGTTTAAGTTTTCTACTCTGTCAAAATCAGAGGTATTGAAGAGTAGGAGGGAAAGCAGAGAGCATGGAAGGGGACAGCAGAAAGAGTCAGAAACAATTCTTGAGCATTTGAATGAATAAGAGCCCTGACAGCGGCACTAGGATGATGCTGCCACAGGATAACCTTCATAGCCTTGGATGAAGTTTTTCCTGAAGGAACTATCTTCCTTCACACATGTTCCTCTTCCTTTAGACAACCTTATGTCAAACAACTTTCCTTCTTTCTCCTAATTGACATCTAATAAGGTAGACAAACAGTGAAGAAATCCAGGCAAAAAACTGGTAAGCCCATCAGCAGCAGGCATCAGCACAACTGCCACATAAGTGATAACAGCTTCAGCCTCTGAACTTCCATTTCTTTCACTTTCTTCCCCTCACAAATTTACCCCTTTTTCTAACATCTTCAGAACTGTAATGCTGGCTTTCTGGCAGGGAAGGAGAGGGGCAGCAGTATTCAAAATCCAAAGCTATTTCTTCTAATGAATGCAGGGAAAAACTGACCTCAACTGAGAAAACAAAGAGCATTCACTGAGGGTGAAATGTATCCCTGTGTAGAGAGCCAGCATAGAGACTGCACCACTGAAGCCCTATTCCGATGACCTAAATAGGAATAAATTGGTGCATGGACTTCACCACAGCAAATTTTGTCCAAAATCCCCATTTTCTTGTAGAGAGCGAGGAAACACATGGCCCTCTCCTGTCAAAGCACAAAGACATAACACCTCCTTCCCATTCTGGGCACAATCCTGACAACTGCTCTTCAGTCTATCTTCCTAGTAGTTTTAACTTGAAGTCTTTTGTGCTTTGCCCATGTTCTTCTGACTGGAAAGGGAAAAGAGGGAATGCAACATTTGGCATTACTCTGTAAATTAGCCTGAAGACATAGTGCCTGCAGTTAAAGTGTGTGCTAATTTCCTCAAGGCAGGCATAATTAGCACACACTGTGATTCTTCTAATACAAGAAACAAAGCCTCGGAAAAAGCTCTCTGTAAGAGTCTGCCTTCCTGTGCACAGGTGAGGATGCTTAACACTTGTGGGGCAGGAGATCATGATTGTTGAGTGAAAGGGGTGCCCTAATCCCCTTGTGGAAAGAAAGAGACATGGCTCAAGAACAGTTAATGAACTTTGCTTGAGAGAAGCCCAAGAGCTGGAATTGGAAGAATGAGGAGTTGGCAGGTCAGGAATGAGGCACATGAGTAAAGTGTTAACAACAGATCAAGAGTTACCTCTTAGTAAAGGCTTTAAAACAAATATCAGAAGGTGAACAGCTTTCACTTTGCTTTCTCACAATTGCTTCTTGCCATAAAACTATATAGAGTCTGAAAACTGTGAAAGGAAAGCTACCAACTCTACGACTGAAGTTCATTAGCAATATTCCAAGACTTGCATGGGCCCCTGACTCTACTTTGCCTGACACATGTTTATAGTCAAATTCCCCACTTTGATAAGAATCAGATTCATTCAATCTAAAAATTAAAGAGAAGGAAAAAAAGTGTAATTTGTTATTGGGAAACACTTCAGAAGATGTCAGCCATCTGCAAACTCTTTGCAATAAGGAAGTTCCATATCTGTAAGGCTTTGATTTTCGTTGAGTACCTTAAGTCAGCTGGATCAGGTCAGTTAGAGTCATACATAGCTGATTAGTTATGAGGACAAGGAGAATACAGTACAACACTTTTTGATATTGTTAGAAATTTCTAGATATAGAAATTACAACCTTAGTCAATTGATCTTTTTCAAGTTCACTTCTTGAACTGGAAATCAACGATGAAGCCACTGCCACAACTGTTCAAAGAAGGTAAAATACTGATGTCCTTACTCAAGAAAAAAACCTCATTGATAGTATTAAGGAACTTGTCTTCAACAACTAGGGAATGAGGGAAAGGGAGAACACTGAATGACAAAGGGACACACACAAACAAAAAAACAAGCCCTTTACCTTTAAGAGAATATTCAAAAATACTCATGGGCCAGCTAAGAGACCTCAATCCAACTTCAGAATCTAAATAATTACTTAGGATATGTCCCAGAATAATTATGTCACAGAAACGAAAAAGGAAAGTCAATTGTACAGGCTCCTCATCTAACAAAAAATATACAGACTCCAAAATTGGAACCAGTATAGACACACCAGCACAATGCTCTGTTCAAGTTCACTGGTAAAACAAAAGAACAAATCTTATTAACACAGATATAGCATTACTTTATTGATTTTTTTAGGTGAATGCACTTCAGTTGGCATTAGGTCTTGATAAACAGCTTTATTTTGGTCACCTCTCCCTTGTGCTGAGCGGACAGAATAAAAAAGAAAAAAAAAAAGTAACGCCAGTGCTTGAAAAATCCTCCCAAAAAGTTCGAATTGGAGCTCTTACTATGCTTTCAAAAATCTGCAGGAATTTAGGTTATTTCCAGTTCTGCCTTTGAACTCATAGTCATTTGTGGCTCAAACCAGAGTCACAGAGCTGCTAATGGGAGAAACTTGGGGGGGCTTTGTAATTTGACAGAATGGGAGCAGAGGACAACCTACAGCATTGCACTGGGATCAAGGCTTCCTCCCACTGTTGGAATGGGCATCGGGAGATTGAAGGTTTCTTTGTCAAAATGGTAAATCTCCATCTGTTATTGCTTTACTGCAAAGATGAGCGCCCACAGAGATTTTTGTCTTCCTCATGGCATTCATCCTTTGAGTTTACTTTCTCAGTGAAGATGACATCCATTACAAATTTTAATTTCCAACCCATGGCCGTTTCAGCTAGAAAAGCATTTTAATCAGGAAAAAGGTGTATTTTTGGCTAAAATTCACACACCCCCCCCACATCCCCCAGTAGTATTCGAACTATTTTTGTTCAGGTATGATAAAACCTGCCTTTGGGCGAAGACTAGGACTCCTTGAAATCTCAGCTTCAGAAAGAGACAATCAACTGTATAAAAGCTGCAATGCATAACCCACTCTCATGGTCACTTGGAAACAGGTACTGGATGCAACTTCACCACAAGGGCCCTCAACCCTGATAAATGTGTTGGATCCCTTAACAGCACAGTCCACTCCCCTCATTTATTCCTACTGCTAACAGAGCAAAGCAACAAGCACTTGAGAAGCCCAGCTGTGAAAGCAGATGAGAAGCTGAACTTCTCAACCCACAGAAGAGTTGGTCTCTATAACTGCACTTAGGATCTGACCTGGACTTCTAACTTTTAGGAGTTTAATGGATAGCTCTGTTATAGTTAGGTGGGACCCAGCATCCTTCTAAATACCTCTTGAAGCTTTCCTCCTACGCAGGGGCGATGATGGTAATCAAGTTGGCTGCTGAAAACCATGATATTCCTTATTCCAACTGTTTTCTTGCACAAGCTGTCCCTAGATCCTGTTTATGTTCCCAAGGAACAGGAACAGTGACAGCATGCAGCTTTCACGAGGCCTTGCCCAAACAATTCTTTCTCTAAAGATACAGTTTTTTTGTGAAGCAGCTCTGAAGCTGATATTCACTGAGCATCTCTTGGAATACAGCTTGAAGACTTATGCCCTTTACAAGCTATTGTAGCATATAAGCTTCTCCCACTTCTTTTCAAGGTTCATAATGCTTTGATCTTCACAGCCTCACTGCTCCTGCTGAATGGTGTCATCTCCCATCGCTCATATTATCTTTAGTGCATAAAATGATAATACCTGTTAAGAAGCAGACTCTATCACATAATCACAGCAGAACCTTCACATTTATTCTGGTTTAACAGAGAAATTTACATCAATAAATGTTTCATTGTGTTGGGTATTTCAGTGTGGTGACAAACTGCGGATAAAGGAAATATGGTGTATATAATTTGTTTGGATTTTAGCAAGGCCTTTGACACAGTACCACACAGGAAGCTCATAGAGACACTAGAGAATTATGGTCTGAATACTATTACAATAAGGTGGATAAAAACTGTCTGACAGACAGGAAGCAATGAGTTATTAATCAATGGTATTACAAAAGAATAGAAAGAAGAATCTACTCTGATGCTGAGCAATAGGTGCTAGGATTATTGTTATTACATAGATTCATTAAGGACAAGATAAAAAATGTAAATATTGGCAGCATCCAAAACAGATGATTCAGAAAAAAGAAATTTATCAAATGTGAAAGGTATCAGAATTGTAAGATCCAAATAATGGAGACCTGCACGAGCCAGAACAATGTGGTATTTAATGTATCTTAAAATTTAAAAATTATCAAAAGCCAATGGAGAATTCTGTTTCAAACTCAGAAATAGAAGGTTTTCACTGTTTGCCTGACTTCATCATGTTACTATGCATTGCTATGGTCTAGTTGTGAAATTGGCTCCCCTGGAAAACAAAGTAAAAAAATATATTTCAAGTCACTGTGGTAAGGGATAATCATCTGGCCTATTTTCTTAGAATATCAGTACTAATGATTAAAATTTTAAAGTTTAGAGTAATCACATATGATATCCTTAAAGTTCTTCTTTGGAAACAGAGTACTGCCTTAGTTGTAGTCCCTGAATTTCCATTGCCCTGCACAGCTAAAGCCATTTTGTTGCTGATTTCTAGTACAGGAGATGACACTGAGCTATCCCCACAGAGACACTGTGTACACTCAAAGTTTAATGGGTACTACCTCTCCACTTCCTTCACAGATCTGCCCCCCAAAAAATCAGCCAGACTCTTACTTGTAAAAGGGCAAGATCCTGGATGAAAGGTAATGTACTTAGCTGAAATGAAAAACTCCAGGACAGTGCACCTAAATCTCATGGGACATATGGCAGAGAAGGTCAAAGTGATAAACCTTTGTTTGGAAGTCTAGATATCCCTAAGTGCTGAGCAATTAAGCCTGGCAGTTGACTATTTCCAGGATAAAATCATCAATATCAGCAGGATGTGAAGTTCACTATACCCTGCCTCTTTCTCTTTCCTTGTGTGGAGAATGCACCCACCCAAAACCACAGCCTCTGCTTACCTGTGCCTCTTCAAGAATAAGGCTTAAGTAACTTTTTAATGCTCTCTTTCTTGAGACAGCAAAACTGGGTTTGTGAGTGAAAGCTACACGTTTTCAACTGTAAGAAATTCAGGAAAGTTGTCACAACTCTTCCTCTTGACTTATTGTCATTGTCTTGACATGTGACATCAGGAGACTGTACCTGGTAATCTTAATCACCTATGAAATCCATGATCTATGGTTTTGGAACCTTTGATCTTCTCCCAAGAGCTCCAGTATTTCTTCTGTCCTCACACAGCAGCCTAAGCCCATCTCCTCCCCCTGACCAGCACCGGCTTCTCTCCCTCTTCACTGTGAGAATCTGCCTTGTTCACACTATAGAGCTTCCATTTTCCCTTCTTGCTGCAGGTAAAGAAAGGAACAGCATGAAGGTGTGACACTTACTTGATAGGAAAAAAGAGACAGTGAGGCAAGTGTATTAGCAGAGACCCATGAATTTGTGGGTGTCATGTCAGAGAAGTGGAAAGAATCAGAGGTAGCAATAACCACATCAGGTCTCTGGAGCAGCAAGTGCAAGTGTGGCTTCTGTGGCTCTGATAGACTAGATGGACAGCAGGTCCATCGCTGTTATGCTACCCTAAGCAGAAGCCTTATCTCCATCGCCTATTTTGGGAAGAACTGGGGATTCTGATGTGTAAGAAGGGCCATGCTGTCTTTTAAGAGTAAATAAAATTAATAAAAAGCAAAGTCAGGACGACAGGCTAAGTTTGGGCTTCATACAAGCAGGTGCATCACAAGTGGTATCAGGACTCTTCCAGATTGCACAAGGACAGATTTTATTCCACTAAATGCAGAAGCACAAATCAATACAGTCTTCTACTTCAGCACAATATTTATGCTTTTGCCAGAAGGCCATTAACCTGAAGCCCCAAACCAGCTCCATCTTGCACAATGTCATGCACAAACCATGCCCAGAAGTTTCAGATTATTTCAGTTTATATAACTGCCATATTAAGCTCAAGGCCTAAGGAGGATACTGAACAATATCTTATTGTACAGGCTATTGAGATTCAATATTACAGGGACAATGCTACCAACCTCCTCCAATTTCATTCATCTCAGAAATCTTTGCAAATTTAATACCAGAGAACTCCGAGACCTTTGGACTGTACTGAAAATCTGCTGCTTAAACTTTTAATGTAACACTGATGCAAGCTCTCAACTATCTCCCAATAAAGTCCATATATGTAATTCTTGTTTAATTAGACATTATCCTACAAGAAGAGAAATTCAAACCCAGCTGGAACTATATAAAAGTTCAGGGAAGTTCAGTTCCTGCACTGTGTTTTGGCAAAGCTCTATTGTAATTTTTTTCCCCAGAAACAATGCAGGAAAAAAAAAAAAAGAGAATGTATCAGCAATGATTTGAACCGATCGCTGTGTCAGGACAGGAAATAATATCTGGAAGAAAAAAGGAGAAAACAATCTTCCATTTACTTTCAATATTAGTAAAAACAATAAAAATATTTTTATACTGTCAGCCACATCCTGCAAAATCTAGGTAATAAAGCAACACCATAATGACTAGATAAGTTTAAAATGGATTTTAAAAAAAGAATGACTACGATTTTCTGAAGATAAAGTATATCTAAATACATTTCAGGACTGGATTCAGAGATCTCAGCATCCCATTGGCCTGGTCCAATACAAATTACATTTGTAGTTATTCCAGGGACCCTGAGATATGGAGTGCACAAACTTAAATCTATGTAATATTTATCTGTGCTTCAGATACTTAAAATGAAGAGTACATGGTATGAGCTCAGGTTCATGGGGCTTCTGCAACAATTGAATTGCTTGAAGTTCAAGGCTAAAGTTCACTTTGGCTCCATTTGCCCTACAAAAAACCAAAACACACCTAACACAAACCAGAATGTTATTACCTGAAAAAAAAAAAAAAGGTTGGGTATTCAACTAGTTCCATAATCTACGTTTAAATAGATAAGATCAAATATATCCTCCTGGTGGTCAACCAAACTACAGAATTAAAACTGGTGTATAATTTTTTAGCAGTAAAAAAAATTCTAATAAACCCCCTGTATAGAAAAACACAAAATTAAGTTCCATCATGTTAACACTAACACTGGGCAAAGTCTGTAAGACCTTATGCTAACTGCATTCCAGGTAAAGAAGATGAGAAGTTCAGATATGCAAATGCTAACTAAATTTCTAATAAAATAACAACTTCAATCTTTTTCAAGTCTCTTCCAAAATACCAGAAGTGATTAGAACACATTATGGACCAGTCACTTGCCAAGTGTTGTGTTTGAAATCAAAGCTGTTTTAAAATTTCCTGAGCAACAAAAAAAGCATTTTAAAACTGGTAACATTCAGTCATGGTGATATAAGCAAATACCAGCCAATCTGAATTTTGGAGCATTCTTGATCTAATGCCTTTATGTTGCAACGAAGCCCAGAACAATATTTCAGGCCCAATTGCTGAGACAGTGAGAATAATATTCATAAATAAAAAAGGATCATTTACATATTATACAACTAAATTTTTTATTTCTTCAATATACCTTGAAAGAATTGAAAGGATAGATCCTTCAGGACCTTTGTTGTCATAACTGGGATGCATCTCCATTTACCCCATTTGCCAAAGATGAGCCCACCTGCAATTTGTATGGAAGAGCTAAAACTCCTCTTTCTTCCCTCCTCTGCACCTCCCACAGAAAGAACTCAGCACTTTTCAAGCATTTTCTCTACAAATAACTATAAAAAGGAAGTGGGTCTATCAGGGAGGAACTGTGTAGTTTCTTTGCATGTGCTGAGGAACTCTCTCTGATTTAATGCAGGCCAGCACTATCTCAAGCTCCACTGCCCACCCTGTCCCATCAAACAATGCATAAGGACCAAAATTTGAACCTGTACCTTCGACAGTAAAAGCACTTGTGAAATACATGAAGGATACAAAACACCAACTGCTATTCCATTCTGTGCTACCTTTTTAAAGACTGCTGGCTAATTATTCTAATGTAAGCAAGCAAAAGAATGAAATATGATAAGAAGCCAAAATTTAGGGCAATAGTTTACAATAAAAAGAACAACATTCTAGGAGCCACATGTACCTATAAATTCTCATTATCCATCTGTGTGTACTAATAGAGAATATTATATAAAATACCATATTATTTAATGTCAAGTGAGTGAAGGTTTGATTTTAATTACATGTAGTCAACTGTCCCTATAACCAGTTGGTACAATAACAGGGCTAACATTTCCAAGCAAACTCAGCCTTTCCTCCTTGAATCTCAAAATTCTTTGGAAACATGCTTTCCTCTCCATTAAGAGATTCAGTGATGCCAACAACAGACACATTATTCCCCCAGTAGATCTGAAGATGCTGGAGCAGAACTCTGAAGTCCAGCTGCCAGATCTTCTGCTGTAGCCATCTGACACAAAACTCTCCCTCATGCATTTCTCTCTTTTAGCTGAAGTTTTTACTCTTTAACAATGCCCTATGACATTAATGTCTCTATATTTTCTGACTGACTGAGCCTCATATTTGGGCAAGAAAGAAAATTTCCATTTCCTGAGCTATAACTGAAACCAGCCTAGGGTTTTATGTAGTCAGCGATCTCCTTTCTGTCCTGATTGACCAGAAGTCTGCATTAAATATACTGCAATAAATAACCAGTACAGTAGGGCCCTGATGTTCACAGAAACAAATAAATATATATCTAATGTGAATTATAGGAGAAAAGTTGTATTTTTCTTAGTTCTAAGGCACATTAAATCCAAAAGAAGGAACTACTATGGAGTAAATGTGTACAGAATTATTTCCCAGCTCTGCAGGCTGCAGAAAATTCCATCTTACATAAGATAGTACCAAGGCCACTTAAACATATTAGCCTATTAAATCTGCATCCTTGTTGTTCTTAAATCCTAATGAAATGTTCCAGACCTCTATTTGTAGGACTTCTGAAGAGTCATGCATTACCACCATTTCTCTGAAAGCGCGACAACAGTCCACATACCATTGGTGAGACTCTTGCTGATGGCCTGCAGAAAACTCATTAGTCACACTGCTCTGGCTCATCTTATTCCCAGTTCCTAAACTTCATCTGAAAACAACTTCACCAGCACCACCCCATGCCCCACAAATACAAAACCACAAATCCCCTGCAAAACCAGCTAAAAGCACATTCAAGATTTAACTTTGCACTGGAAGCAACCCCAGTTAGTTCCTGAACAGAAAACGACACAAGCCAACCTGGAGAGGAGAGAAGCCTCACATCTATGAATAAGAGGAGAATTATCTCTAATTTCCTAGGATGTCTCCCACAATAAGATGTGTCCATATCAGGAAAAAATAAAGAACCCTATCTTTCAGTTTCTAAAAGTACAGTTTCAATTAGGAAGTGTTCTTAGCTTTGAGCTACCACTGTGCTAAAAATAGAAATGTTCAGGAAATGCAATACTTTTGAAGGTGATTTTACATACAATCTGTAAACATGTCGCCCTTTTAGGTAAAATGGCAATTGTTTGAAAGCCAGAAGCCAGAAACATTAAAGTGGAAGAGATCTTTATAGACAGTTTGCAACCTAAAAAATTGAAGTCTGTTCTTTTTTTTGTTTTCTCTAAAAAAGAGTTTGAAAGGACTAAGTAAAGTAGAGATGAGCAAACAAGAGGATTGAAAAGAAATTTCTGCACTTTTGCCTTGGAAATTTTTGTTTATACACACATAGATATATATACACATATATAAAAGAAATGCAGGTGTTCTTTTCTTTTCATAACAGTGTAGGCATCTCTTAGGGACAAGATTTGTAGTAATCCCAAATTTTTTTCACGTTTTATGCAAATTTCATTTTATCATTTTATCGGATATGGCTTTTAAATGAAAACTTAAAATTCACACAGTTCAGATTACAAGTATAATGCTGTCATAGTTTCCTTCACTTTTTTTTTATTTTAAGGAATCCTTATTTTTTCTTTTCTCTATCCAGACCCAATGCAGTTTGAATGCAACAATACTATTTTATTGGAAGGTATTGTGGACAACTTCTGGTTTGGTGGTGCAGAACACTGAATGATTATATCTAATATTAAACTTGAAGGTGTTAAGAAACAGAGTGATTTTTATTCTTCCAGCTGGTCAAAATACTGTTCGTTAATTTTCTAGATGCAAGTCCTTAAGCGATGCTTGGAAAAATATGGCATTGTTAAGAACCAACTGTTTGAATACACAGTGGTAATAGCTAATAATGATTAAGAACTATTTGCTATACATATTGTTAATGAATGCCAGTCTAGTAAAGATTTGCTTTTGAGCTTTAAGCTGGCTTGACTTACCAGTCTTCTAAATCCTCGTTTGCTGTAACTGATGCCAACACCCAGCTTCTCACTGCATGGCTCATGCATTGCATCCCATGATCAAAGAAGAAAAGAAGGGAGGGACTGGCTCCAGCATACATTACATACAGGTGACAGGAATGAAAAAAGCCTTCATGCTTTACTTTTCACAAATCTGCCAGCGTATGACCAAAAAAACAGCCCAAGCAAGTAAATTTAAGTAATTTGTTTTTCTTGCAGCAAATTTCAGTAAGTCACAGATAGTACAGGAAGAGTTAAACAAACGTCTTCTTATTTTCCAGATATTTTATTAATGGAAAGGTAATGTTCAGGCAAACCTTTCAATCCCACAATTGATCTTAGGTCTCCTTTCTTCAAGCTGCACAGTCCATACCCAAACTGTCCTTGAATCAGAAAAACATTTTCACCTGCATTATTCAAACAGCAGAACCTGCCTAAATCTTTCAGTATGAATCATTATCAAGGCGAATGACAGCATATCTTCAGAAAATATTGACAGCCTGTTTACCACTACCTTCTACCTTTTCAGTATTTGGCAATAAAGAGCCCTGAGATCCTCAGTCAGGAATCTGAAAATTACCCTCATCCCATGCAGAGATCGATTCAATCAATCAGTATTTTCTTACTGTATAAAGAGACAAGTGGTTTGCCAAAGGTCATAGATCAAATCATTGGTTGAACCTGGAATAACTAAAGATATCCTGTCTCTGGACAGCAGCTTTTTCTCTTGGTTTCCTTAAGGCTAGAACTGTGCTGTCTGAATACATCCTCACACTAATACTCTTAATTTACCAATTTCAACCAGATTTGCTTTTTATTCACCCTGAATAAAAAGGCTGATTCCTATAAACTTCCTAAATTAAAAAAAAAAAAAAAGANAAAAAAAAAAAAAAAGAGGAAATAAGCAGGGGTAGAAAGAGACACTATTAATTTCCCCCACACAGAACCAATAGTACAAGTTCATACCTTAAGCACCACAGAACTGGATTTATAAACCCCTCAGAACCCAGGAAATACTCCAGTGAGAGGTCACACCTTCCTGTAAGAGAATGGACAGGGTAGAACACAACATGATCTGCAAGAGAGGAGGTGCCGCAGGATTGAAATGCAGCCCTGGAAGCGACCAAGTTTTGAGTGGGGGTCTAAAAGAATTGATTGGGAGTGAATCTCTAGTGTTCTTTCCACTATTTATGAGATTTTTTGCTTATTTGTGTTGGAAAAACAGGCTATGTGAAATAACAGTTTGACTTCTGTGTTGCCTCTTTTAGGCATCATCAACCATTTCAGGGTGTTGTTATAAAAGACAAGCCTAAAAATAATTTTTCTTCTCTGACAAGCAGTATGATTGCTCCATTAGCCAATACCATCACTTTTCCAGAAGCTGTCAGTAAAATGGCAACTGATACCTACATAGGAAATAACTGCAATACCTCAGGTCACACAGTGCGACAGCGATGTGTGAATACTGACTACTGTGTATACCAAACTTCACTTTACACATCCATATTTCTTTCCTTTTCCTTCCTAATCATGTGACTCAGAGGATTGCAATGTAGCAACCCCCAAGCTGATAACACATTTATACCTTAATCAAACCTACACCACGCAATTCAAGGTGCCCAAAGAACTGGAAATTAAGAAGAAAGAGAAAGCCCTTTCCGGGGCTTCTGCCTTTTCCACTTGCACTCTGGAAGAGTACTGTGTGGTCATCCCTTATGATTGAAGTATCTGCAGACAGTTTTCCTCTCTGCTTATTTCATTACTGAGACCAAACTGCTGGCACATCATCCCATAGCTCCTGTTTACACCCAATACTGCAGAGCTTAAGCATTTCATCACAGAAACTGCTGGCCTTCCATGCAACCTTCGTGCACGAAGTGGTGCACAGGTTCTGAAAAGCGTAAGCACAGACAGAGAAATGTATTCCAACCACGCTGGAGAGCACCCTTCATCATCTGAACAGTTTTTTTTTGTCTTTCCTGTGCCAGAACGCTACTACCACCTGTGGATTAACCCTCGACAACACCTTTTTCTAGGAAGCAGGGTTTCTGCAGAGCATCTTGCTGTGCTACAAATCTTAACAGGCTCATCAGACAGGTAGTCATGACATACCCTCTTACTGTGCTTTTTCTTTCCCATAATTAAGCTCCCTAATAATAATTTGGGTAGCACTGGTAAAAGACTGAAGGAAAAAAATAATATACTACCTCCTGCACTAGCAGGATAACATTAATTTAATCCTCAGGCCAAATGAAAAAATAAAAAAAAGTATCTGAATATCCCCATCTAGTACAGAAGGTTGGTATTTTATCTGAGTGTGAAGTTGGTGGCTCAGGTCCCTCTGTTTTCATTTTCTCCTGTGCTCTACTTTACATCCCAACTGTGACTGCGTTCAGCAGCACACATGAGTGATTTCTAAATCATCAGCTCATATTTAGTCCCTATTTTCAACTGCACACTAGAGACCTGCACCTATTCCACAAATAGAAAGAATCCTAATGCTTTCCCCTAGGCTCCTGCTTAGGATTTCATTATTAATTATATTTGAAGGTTATACAGTTAAAATACTAACTTTTTTATTTGAACATTTATATTAAGCTGCTGAGATTTCTAGCAGCTTAGCAGCATTATTTCTGTATAAGAAAATAAGCCTCTTAAATTCTGCACGCAGGCCTCTCGTCTAAAATGAAGATTTTAGAAAGGCACTGAAAGGTAACACTGAGTTAATGATGCTTTTTAGACTGAGACCTCCAAGACTGATCCCACAGAACTCTATCACTTATGCACCCCCTTGACCTCAAGCCCTTTCACCTGCTCTGCCAACAGTGTCTGAATACAGATAAAGTTAAGCAAAAAGTTACTTCCAGAAGATGCCTCTCAGATTCATTGCTAGTTACAATTCATTACATGGGTTTTGTATTTCCAATGCAATAAGAAGTTTAAATATTTGGTAGCAAATCCCAGAAGACTGTATTTAACTATTTTATCCAGAGATAATCAAGGTTAGGCACAAGAGTCATCCTTCAGGAATGGTTCATATTATGGACCATATCACGCAAATTTTTTTGCAACGTGGATTTTGGCAGGCAGATCAGATGACCTCAGCAAGCGGAGGTCAATGCCAACCAACTCCTATTTCACAACACAAACTGAAACTCCCAAATTCTCGATAACTGGAAAATTTTGATTTTAGATATAAGCTAGAGTAAATCCAGAATACTAACACTTGTACAAAAATCCAGGATTATTTCTTATTTATGACTGTGTAAGAGAAGAGAATTTGTTTCACTGAGCCAATTTAATTCCTAGTCTTCTTTAATCAGTGGATATAAGCAAAGAATTTCATACCTAATGGGTTAAATGCTGAAAAAAATCTAAACAAAATTGTAAAATTGTATCTGAAAAGAATGGACACAATTTTTTTTCAGATACATATTTTATATTTATTAGTGACAATAAGACAAGCACCATCTTTCCATATGTCAGAGACTGAAATCTAACCCACAGATTTTTTTTTTTTTTTGTTAACCCTTTTCCTCTCGGTACAACTCAAATAGATCCTTGCTCTTGGGACTTTTTGCCCATGCTTTTGATTGTGATGTACAAAAAGGCTCATTTTCCTAGGTCAACTTCAGATTTCACAGCTGGACCTGCCTACAGACCTGTACAATCTCATGAGAAGTTCCCACCATTCACTTCCTCTCTTTAAAGGATTCTTGCTGGTCTGCAGCACTGAAGGTGCCCCCTAATCACCACAACCAGCTACAAAACCAAAAGTATCCTGATGGCATTGCTTTCAAGATGACAACACCATAAAAGCACCCAGCCAACTTTGAAAAATAAAAGCCCCTTCAAAAAATGAGTTAATCCTCATACCTTGATAAATGAGAGTACACAAATACACAAAACCATGCTCTCTTCACAAGATCACGGCATACTTTGTACCAGGTGACTGAGTCAAAGCAAAGGTTGCATCATTATAACAACTCAGCAGTTACAACTGTATTATAGTCTGGAAATTCATCTCTTGGAAAGTATTACTGGAAGCATTAAATGAAATACACTTCATACCTAGAGCTTGTTATAATCACCCAAACTCTACATAAATACTAATTAATGACATCTAGTTAAAATGAAATATTCAATGTTTAAACCTTGAAGCACAGCAAAACAACACTGCATTTAAATCCCATTAAAGGAAATGTATACAAAGCCTTTGATCAAATTTTCTCCATGTAAAAATAATGAGGAAGAGGACAGATAAGTTAAATAAAACTTTAAATTAAATTATTTCCAAATTTAAGATGTGCAAGAACACCAAGGGGCTCCTTCTAAGCAAGGCAGAATCCAACAACACAATTTTTATCAAAGGCACAAAATGGTGGGACTTGTCCTTGCTCTCTCTTGTCTTTTGAAAGGAGCCGTACACACCACTTGTGCCTTTTAACACTGTCAGGAAGCTGCCTGAGGACAGCCTAAGTTTCAGCATAACTTGCAGAGACTCCATCTCGTGTGCCAAGTTCCAGCCTGGAGTGAATTTTTAACAGTAGAGTTATAAACCCGTGAAAATGGGGGCTTACAGCTGAACTGCCGACAAACCCTTCACTGCGTGGTGCACACGGCGCCAATAATAGACAAAACTGCCCCATTTTATAGCACGCAAAAAGGCTGGAATTCAGCTGTTATCAGGCATAATAATAAACTTCTGCTAGGGACTCAGGCTCTCAGCCTCAGATTTACATTCCCTCTGTCACTAAGAGTTTTTAAGTTAAACAATTTTACATGAAAATGCAGTACACAACATTTATATTACTGATGGCATTTGTTCCAAGTGCTCTTCTGCTAAAATGCTGTGCAACTTTCCTCCTGCTCTCCACCTCCTCCTCCCTATCCTGAGACACCAGAACTGGGTATTGACCCGCTCACTCCTTCTACTCTTAGGCAGGGCATCATTAAAAAAAAGTAAAATAAAATAACCCTCCAGATTGCCTTCTTGCTGCACTCATCAAGCCACTCCAAGAAGGAGGGAAAGAAAAAAAATAGCAGCAAAATAGCTGTAAGTTCAAAGTTTCCTCCTGCAAAAGAGCTGAGGTCAGATAATGGAAAAACTAGGGGGGAAATAAAAAAAAGGAGGCTTGCTTCTTATGCAACAGACATGAGGGAAAAAAACCCCATCTGGTCTAGAGGATGTAAATGATCTTAAAGAGTTGTCACCCAAGCTGCCCCCAATCACCAGAACAGAGATCAGCTCTTCAGACAAGTTTTTAAGCACAACTCTGCACTCCTTTGAAGTTCCCTTTTCTCCAGAAAACTATCCTTCACTCCCCCTAAGGAACAGAATTACATCAGTGACCACCAAGTTTATATTTATCTGCCTAACATCTATATTTTACTTTTGAATCCATCTCTCAGGAACAGCTTTTAATGCATTTGGATTTTTTTTTTTTCTGTCATAAAATATTCTATTTATTTCCCAGCAGCTGGTGTCAAAAAAGTTGTTGTTTTCTTTAAATATTACTCTTAAATAAATAAAATCTGTTTTCATATCATGTAAAATTAGTTTTGCCTGCTGTGAGTCTGTGGCATTATGAAGTGATCATTTTTCCTATGAATTATTCAAAATTAGGATAAAAAAGGAGAATAAAAAGATGATGGACAATAGCCCGCCATTCAATTTGTCTAAATGCTGCAGCCATACTAATAGTTCACTATGCGCAGCACAGATGAAACACTTTTTCTTTGTCAAATGTAGCCACTAACCTTAATTTAGTATTTCAGAGAGAGGTACTGAAAGAGATTCATTTCATTCCTGTGTCCCCCTATGACTTATCTAGTTGGGCAAATAAGAGACATGTCTCTTTTTGCCAGCAAGATATCAGTATTTTGGACAACAAGCTTTTGCTTGGTTATCGTCTGTTCCATGGCTCGACTAGTCCTTGATGGCCTTTAAGTCTTTATTTTATTTTATTTTATTTTATTTTATCCTATTCTTTGTTTAAACCTCTGGTTTGACAGTGTCTCTCTGTCTTTTACGAAAAACTATCAGAATTGTTAACATTTCCTCTGGAGTCTTCATATTACCCTGTCTTTCAGAACTGCTGTAACTGCACAGCTGTAATTATTCTTCTCACTTTGAATTCTGACTGTCATATTTGGAAGGGGATGAAGGGTGGGATTTTAATAAATCATTCAGGCTCCCCAAGGCATATAGTATCTCACCAAATCTACTGAGAACTTTTAAGGGAAGGGCTTATGGACTGAATGTATAGATAAACTAAGACATAAAAAGCCTTTTTGATCAAGAAGAATGAGAAAATGATAGCAAATTTATGGGTAAGAAAATTCAGTTAAAAATGAGTTAAAAATGCTATTCAACTGGTTTATCACTAAGATCTTCCTTGTAAGGGCTTGAAAGCAGAATGCTTTTATGACGCTTCAGAATATGGCTACTGAGTAAAATAAGTCTACTCTAAAACAGTAGGTTTGAGACTCATAAATTTTATCAATCATTAGAACACAGAAATCAGTTACATTCCACTTCAACTTCTACAATCCATACATTATGGCAATTAAAATATTTCTATCACAACAATGCCTGGAGTCAGATCAGAAACAACAACCCCTTGTACCATACAGAAATAGGGATTCCCTACCAAATATTTTTAACACAATAATAATATATAATATAATAACAAACAGCAGCCATCCCTTGCCATCCTCTGAGCAGGAAGAAGTTTAGATGTTCAGAAAGAAAGTGAGGATTTTTTTGAGGGAGAAGGAGACCGGGTGGGGTTTGTTTTTCATTAATCAGAGTAAATCTCCCTCAGAATACAATGCAAATAAAAGAAAATCCTGGACCTGGAGATTGGAATCCTGGACTATTTTCTCTGACCAGTATCATAAAAAGTGGAGTGTTTCATGCAGCAATGGTATGTTGATCACAAAGTCCTTCCACAATAAAGCACAAACATGCCTGTTGTCAATTAAAAGCAAGATTACTATGAAGTGTCCCAAATTCCATTATCCCATAGCTACAAGCCATTACTCTTTTTTCCAATTTAATTTTTTAAGTAGGTCATTCTGGTATGCTCAAATTCTTTTTTT
>WBMY01014668.1:565567-630402 GCA_013397315.1 Donacobius atricapilla
AAAAAAAAAAGGCATTGATGAGATTTTTTTTTTATGGCAGCAAATAGCTGATTTTCAAGTCCTACCTGAAAGCTAGAGCTGAAGAAATAAACAACCCACTAAATATCCTGCTGGGCACAGCATCAGAGCTGGCTTCAAGGGAACAGCACCACCTACTGAATCACTCCCAAGGGCCCCACCAGTTATTCCTGGTGATTCTCCTGACCAAGTACTGACTGACCGGCAACTCTAAATAAATCACACCCCAAGATGGCGCAGCTGCAGGCACTCAAAGTGATAAGAGACATTTTCCATTCCTAACTAGCTTTAAATTTTCCTTCTACCTGCTGTAAATGGTTCAGCTTATAAATGCAATCATTTTTTCTTGATGTCACTAAAACTATGTTTTAGTTACAGTTACAAGCAAATGTCACTCATCTACACACTCTACCTACTGCCTGAAAACAATATGATTTAAGGAGTATGTCAGCAGTAAGAAAAGACTCTTCCCACTGGATTAAAAATGTGCATTTTAAGAAAGGAAACACTTTTAGAAAGAAGGAGAGGGAGTCTTCTGTTTCTGTAGTTTATTTTTCTGCTTAATGAAACAAGGTTTCCAGCTTCTACAATAGCAGCTGCAAAGGCACTTCATTAATCTCCTGAGTGCACTGCCTCTCCCCACATACCTGTAGCTGCCCTGCTCGAGACTCCTGAAAATTATCTGTTGGCATCGCTTCAACATTCTTATGAAATAAAAAAAAAAAAGTTTAAAAAAGGATAAAACTACGTCAATTCTACAACTTTCAGAAAGGACACGTTAACCAACAAGTTCATTCTCTGAACTTCTCCTGTATTTTGAAGACATCCAGCAGCACTGAACTCTAACTTGCTCCCATCAAGAACAAATCAAAAGACCGTCTGTAGAGATCTCCTCAAGTAAATGAAAAACAGGGGAAGAAGGTATTACTGCAATCTCAACACAGACTGCGTCAAATGCCAGATGCTTGTTCAGGCCAAAGCCTTCAGGGATGATTAAAAAAACACACAAGAATTTTCAGAAATGCTCAAGTATGCTAGGAAGACAAATGGCATGGGAAGAAAATACTGCTCATGTCTTCTAACATCATCTAGATGATCGGAGAACCCCACGTGATGAGATTTGGCCCAAGGATTTAGACAAACTCAAGTCTTCCCACCTTGTTCCGGAGTATTTAACTTGACTCACCTATTGAAAATGGATGGATATACTCACATTAATGCCCTCTATTTTTAGAGGAAACAGCATCAGTGAGTCCCAGACCTCACCATCTGGGGTTTCTTAGTTTAAAAACTAAACATTAATTATGCAAGGGCTTTACAGGGTTCTCAGATCTGTAATGGCAAAGCTACATAGAGGAAATAAAAAGCTGGCGACAGGGCAGTACTCACAGGTCTGATTACTAATTACATTTGCTTCCTTATACTTGCACCTGCCATAATTATGATAAAGGGTGGAGTTTCAAGTAGAGTTGATAGGGAATTTTATGACAGAATTCCCTCCAGAACATTGGAAGATACCACATGTTTTACAGCAAAATATTTGCTAAAAACATAAAGATCTTTTGTGTCATCCATGCCATGGCTAACCCACAGCTCAGTGATTTCCCTCACAGATGACCAAAATGGTCTATACTGTGCAAAGTTTAGCTGACTCCAAATATAGAACTCTGTAGCAGCATGGAATGGAAAAAAGTTTGCTTCCAATTAATTTCCTATAGGAGTTTTAAAAAATAAAATCATTATCCCACCAAGTGAAAATTCTGGCTTGCGTTCCACTCAAGGTTTGGAGAACGAAAGGGAAATTAATATGTACCCTTGCATCTATTCATGCAGTCAGATTTTAACTGCTCAGTATCATCTCTTCTTCTTCACAATATCACAATATTTTTCCTAACTGAACTCTGAGCTCGAGCTTCACTTCTACAGAAACAGGACATACTGTTTTCCACACGCATACAGTGTACATAGTAATAAGAAAATCAAACTAAAACTACAGAAGTGGCCAAAATGGAGATGAGATTGAAGGCTTATTTGCTGATGTATTTTTTCTCCACTGACAGAGTGACTTCTATAATGAAGTCCCTTCATTTACTAAAAATACTGCTCTTCATTTCAGCATCCATTCTAACAATAAAAAACTGGGAAAGTGCTTGATAATACTTATTAATGCAATAAAACAATAAATACCATTCTGGCACCAGAAGAACAAGGTAGTTAAGCCCATTACTTTATTTTCTAATTCATGGGAAACGCTTCCCTCCCACCACCTACCTCACCCCCTCCAAGAAAAAAAAAAAAAAAAAAAAAAAAAAAAAAAAAAAAAAAAAAAAAAAAAAAAAGGTAAAGAAAATAAGACCTTAGAGAATGGGCAGTTGAGCAGAGGACTAACATACCCCATGCATCCGGCAAAAGTCTGTTAAAATATTATCTAGAACGACAGCCCAGCCATCGTTAGTGCTGCCAAAGCACTGCGTGTTCGCTGTACCTCCCCAGGTCCCTGGTGAACAATACACTAAGCAGATTAGACAGAGACTGATGTCTCCTCACTGCTTCTACCTCCGCCGACCACGGCGCAGCTCGGCGCTCCAGAGCACGGGCGGGCAGGTAAACCCACGGAACAGGTACTGCGTGTTGGTGGGGGCGGGGGGCCGGCAGCTGCTGCCAACCACCAGGGCCTGTTTATTATTTAACAGTTGGTATTGCTACAGGCCTGGCACTGCAATAGAGCAATCTCTGTTTCAGCAGGAGAAAGCCTGATTACAAGAGCGCGGGAGCCAAATCGTGTTTGCCATCATCGGCGAGAAACTCAGTGCCCCCAACAGGCACTTACAGCAGCGTCTGTCCGTCCGTCCATCCTCTGGCTGCCTCCCTGGGGCAGAGTAAAGAAGACATGGCAGTCCTCATGTGGGACAGGGAAGTAAATTTTTTGACAGGATGGTCGTCAGAACAGTAGGGTACTCCCTGTACTGGCACTGGGAAGTCCATGTCCTCCTTTCCATTTTTATGAGCCCATACGTAGCCTCAACTCACCACCTCAAGCAGCTGATGTCACCCATGGCTAAAAAAAAATCTTCCTCCTCTGCACAGGGCAGGAGCCAACAATGCTCTTGTGCATAGAGTCTGATTCACCTCCCAGCAGGGCCAGTGTGCCACAGACAAAGCACTGGAACGGGTCCCCAGGAGGTTGTAGATTGCCCAACCTCTGTCAGGTTCAAAGTCAGGTTGGATAAGGCCTTGAGCAGCCTGGCGTAATGGGAGGTGCCCCTGCCCATGGCAGGTGAGGGGCTGGAACTAGACCACCTTTAAGGTCCATTCCAACGCCTTGTCATTCTATGATTCTATGACTTCACCAGTGTAAATCCTATGATTTAAAGAAAGGCAACACTGACATGTAACTTAGAATTAAAAGTTTTCTTTGCTTGCACTGGAAGTTATCCCCATACACAAGAAAAATCTGGAACACCTCCCTACACATACATGAGTTTTGACTGATCCAATTTAAAAAATTTATTTACAGGAATGCACAAAGATTCAGTCACACTCTATAACAGATATTATGAAGTATGGAATCTATTGAGTAAATGTAATTACCAAGTGCCATGAATAAATAATACTGGGTCAACCCTCAACAATCTATTGCAATCATAACAAAGGAAGATCAGACCATGTTGGTGATATGAAACGTTCAGTTTTAGCTTGTTTGTTTAAATGCTACCTCATTTTGGTAGCCACAAGAAGCTAATTGCACCTGATGTCTGCTTCTCAGTCTGCACAAAACAAGCTCAGTGATCATTTACTTCCTGATAAACAGGAATTTCTCCAGTTTTGGTGAGGTTCAGTGCAAGGGTGGGCAGCTGGGAGACATGTAGTCACTTGAATCAACACCACTGGTTTGCTACGTGACACTGAGACCTGGTGAAAGTGACTTTTCTCACATCCCCCGCTTCATGAAATGGGGAAAATGAAAAACAATGCATGCAAAAACTAACAACTGACTCTTTAATATTGATGAGGAGCTTAGCAGCACTGACATGGTACGTGGGCTTAGAAACATAAAGTTTGATTTTATTCTGCATCACTGCAACACACCCCACCTGGTCTCATCAGCAGAGGGACAGCAAATGCAAAAGCCTGTGAAAACTAAGATTTAATTTTGAGGTCACTCCCAAGTTGGGACAGCCAGGAGCACGGTAAAGCAGGATCCTTCAATGAACTCATTATGGTCTCACCACAAGCAGGGCCCTGAGCATCATGAGGGACCCCATATCCAGGCAAAAGTGGAGCCTGCCACAGCTTCTGGGCAGCACAGGAAAGCATTACTCAGACAGGTGGTTCGAAGCACAAGCCACCACCTGCTCCTGGATCTCTTGTCGCTGTTTTCCCCTGCTGACTCTGGCCCCGGCTGCTTTCAGCTGGCCAACGCAGCTGCCCCGTGCTGCTGGAGAGAGATGGCTGCAGGCTGCTCGCAGGAGAGGTGGGAGCAGCAGCTGCTCACCCCTTCCCTGCCGCCTCCCGCACAGCCCTCTCGTCCCCGGAGAAGGGCACCAAGCTGGGGCTTCTATTTGGATGCTCTAGTCAAAAAAAACCCCCCCTTGGCTGCAGTACACACGATCTGCACAAGCCATGGTCTAAGCTGCAAATTGCAAAAGCAGGAGAGCCTGAAGTAGAGCCTCCAAGGCCGCCAAGCGATGGCCGTGCAGGACTCTGAGGTGCAGGAAAGGGTGGGCAGAGGGCACTCAGCCACGGGACCCACCCCACGGATGTGCACAGCAGACTTCAGTCCCCAGAGCTGCCAATTCGGCACCAACACATAATTTGCACTAAATAACCTTTCAAGAACTCAAACATAAATAATGTAATAATAGCAATTACACCCTTTACTAAGCATAGCTGTATCAGACATGCAGTCCAGTCATTTCACAGAAGGTAAAAAGCACTTGACAAAGGAATCTGCACCTTCACAGGCACTAGAGGTGCGCAGGTATATGTAATAATTGCATTCCTTGTGTATTAATGTTTGTATATAAGAAAGGCATGCTGAGCCAGCATAACACCTCCTTCCTCAAATAATAACTAAGTTCCACACTGTGCCTGAAGTGCTCTTTATATAGTACACAGAAATGGGTTATGTAAAGATTAGAGCGGTGAGAGTTGTTCAAAACATAACTAAAAATCTAGCAATGAAATCCAATCCTAACCTGAGTTTCCCCAACACAAAACTCAGGCCAGTTTTACAGAAAGATCTGTGAATTTTTTGATAGTTTTGGCTCTGAAATCATATCAATCTTATACCAATAAAGAGAAGGGAGAAGGAAAAAAAAAAAAAGAAAATGCTAAAATGGCATGGAAAGAGGCTGGAGACGAAGAAACAACACAAGAGCAATAAGGTTTTTTCCCTTCTTCCCATGTTACTGCCCTTCTTTCCCATGGTGAAAATGGGAAAAACAGCCCCCAGCTTTCAGTGAGTGAATCTTGTTACAGTGGAGCCAGTGCAATCTGTGGAGCTCAGGGTGTTCAGATGCTTTTGTATGTACGTGCAGCGTTACTAGGAGATGACTAGATTTGGTACCAGGATAATATTCCACCATTGTGTGGTGTTTTCCCCTCTGATGTTGCCTTTTCCCCAGTTTAAAAAAAGAGAAACTAATAAAAAAGAAAATTAAAAAAGATACAATAATTGTTACTGCACACTCTAATGAATTATTGTGTTCAAGGTTCCTACAAAAAAAGTAATATTATACTCGGCTTATGTTTTAATTGATTTATTAATATTTTATCACAGGAATGTAATTTAAGCTCCTCATGATTTAGATCTCATAAACCTTTAGCATTTTGCAAATTCAAATTCCAATTTAAAGCCAGGGCGAGCAATTAACTTTTCTATCATCTTGTCAGGGGAGAAGGTTCGTGTTTAATTTGAGACAAAGTGACAGAAATATATATACACTGTATGTATTACCCCAATTTAATTTATGAGTCAGCACCATCCACCTTCCAAATGTAGATTTAATGGAAGGGGAGGAGGGAGTAGGGGGAAGACCCCCTGCTATTGTATCACTTGCTGCAATATCTGCCCCAAATTCACTATGAAATACTGCCCCTGGCTTATTGAGATACAGGGCTAGATTGATTACAGCTCTATTTTCAACCCTTTTGTTTTAATTTCCATTCACTCATCACTTTCTCATATAAAGTACATTCTCAAATGTCAATTAGCATTTCCCAGCCAGCAATGGGCAGTTGAAGCCACAGCAGGTACTGCCATTGCCTGGCCCAACTCTGCTAATTCCCACCCCCAACAGTCCCCCTAAAGGCAGATATCAGACAAAAAAAGCTCCCCATAGGATTGACATAAGTTAATACCTGTGGGGCCAAACCCCGTGGTCCTCACTGCTGCACCAGTCACACTGAAGCCTGCATGGTTCTCATTTGATTAAGGAGCAAACAGAATAAAAAGTGGTGCCACCAAACTATCCTTGCTGTTACTTCCCACTCAAAAGGACATTCCAACATGTGTAAAGAAGGAAACCAGCAGTCTAAATTTGCATGGGCAAAAATCTGCATGAACAAAACAAACAGTTGGTTAGCATTTGCATGTGCTGTTATAATAAAGTAAGGGAAGGGCCATTCTATGGCCACCTGCCAGGGACTTCCCAGACCTGCTGTCCCCACAACACAGCTAAGCACTGCACAGGAGTTAGCCCAGGAGCTGGAAAGGTGACTGAGAACATGGCCCACATATCACCTCTAGGTCTTCGCTGTGTGCCTAAATACTCACATAAAGCAAGCTGTTCTTCAGCTTTCCAAGGGAGGCGAGTCTTTACTGACACGTGAGAACTTTGCCATTACTGTCAGCAAGCCTGACAGCTCTATTGTATCAGAGGGAATTGTTTCAGAGAGGAATCAGGGGCTCATTTCCAACACTTCTATACACAACCAAGCTGAATCTCAAGAACCACAAAATCTTGATGCTGCAGACTCAGGCCCAGACAGTCCAAGATACTGGAATAATCAGGTCTTAATCTAATTTACAGAGCTGTCACACACACCATGTGCAGATCCAGCTCTACATCCAAGACAGTGTTAGTACAATTTTAAGTTTCAGTGTTCAACAAGCATGTCAGATGGAGCCAAATCAGAAACATTCTTCCTCCTCATAAAATGAAAATTTTGGCCTTCATCTTCAAAACATTTGAAAATCAAAACTTCTTTAAGTAAACAAAAAATCTCCACCAGTTTAAATTAAATGAAATATTTTGTTTTACTTATTCCAGCTCACTTCTCTGGAATTCTTAGTCATCTTTCGTATTATTTTCTTTCCTTAGAAATAGAAAAAGAATGCTCTTGTTTTGAAAAATCACGATTCCTTTAAGCAAGCGAGCAAATAAAAAATGTATCTGTATATATGTACACAGAATAAAAGTTCATCCAAAGCTTTTCTCCAGATCTTCCTATGCAGTCTCATATCAACTGATGGTAAAAATCTGCATTAACAGAAAATAGACTTGGGGTACAGTCATTCCACAAAATCCTAGTTGCAGAAGATCTGACATACAGCCATATTTCACTCTCAATACACACTGGACTTAAAGCCAAGCTTGAAACCTTGTTTCATGCCTGATTCATTTATGAAGCTTCACTGTAATTCAAAGCCTTATCACTCTCTAAACTCAGGTAAAAAAAGAGGTCTGCTGTCATGCATATTTTTAGACAAATTATCACAGGGTCTTGCAATTTCCTTTGTTCTGTGGTGTCTGCACTGCTGTTAGACAGCATCCCACACTGGCATCACTGCTGAGGTGTCCTAATACTTGTCTGAAAAATACTATTAACTGCATATCACAGGCATTTGAAGTGCATAAGAAAACCATAAACTTAATTACACTGGAGTACTGGTGTGATCTCACATGAAATTTGAGCTTCTGTTATTAAAAATAGGGAGATTGCATTTACTTAATGCTTCTTACTGTAAACCAGTCAATTCTAAACTTTCAAGATTGTATAATCAGACAAAACAATACTGGGGGGGGGGAAGAGGCTGTCTGTGGAATTTACTAGCACAAACATTTCATATGTCAAGCAGTAAAAATTTGTTTATTCTGCTAAAAGGAATATTCCTTGAATTACTATTGTATATGAAATAGCATAGCTAGTCAGACTGCACAGTATAAGGACTCGGACTAGAAAAATTCACAGAAAAGAGTGGTTGCCTTATCCCACCCCCAAATATCCCAACATGTTCTACATTTCAATCAGTTTTTAAATACTTAGATATTTTCTTAATCCTCTGTAGCTATTATATGTACTCATGACACTGGGAACACCTTCGCCCTTTTCCATGAGCTATCTACTCCTAGGTCAAGAAGAATTTTGGTTTTGTCGCTTCTATTATCCAAGATTTCCCAAAGTCTATTAAGTTTATCTGGAAAAGACAAACAAACAATGAGGAATCCTTCCACTTCCAAAACCACAGCCACGAAAAAAAGTGGATTGTGCTTGAGCTAAGATCATGAACCCATTGCACTTAGCAACACCCAGATTTTAGATACTGAGCTGAACGATGCTCCTTGGAATGAATCACATCCCGAGACACTGACATGCCAATGGGTACCCTTGCACTTCCAGGTCTCCATTTAGAGGCAGTAGTAATGGCAGGGGCGGCGGGGGGAGGAATTAAATAACCTACCCAATCATTCCCTAACCCTCAGAGTAGCAGAAGAGCTATATTACACAAAGCCATTAAACCACCCCTTTGCTAGGAGAAAAGTAAAACCATCCCCCCTTTGCTTCTCTTGCAGTGCCCACCAATGCTACTCCCACCTCTTCACACTCTGGGACTTTGATTAGGGAAGGTGTGCACAAAGCATAATGCTATCCAGGCAAAAGCTCGCCAAGCATGCCTACCTCACAGAAATCCAGAAGTTTCCAAAAGGTAAAAAACTTTTCCAGGAGAAGAGTCTTAAATCTGCTCATGACGTGAACCTGCCATGAAAACATACCGGCTGGACTCTGAAGACAAGGATGCTGAATCTTACTTCTGAACATTACAATTTACATATTTAGATTAGAAAAAAGTTTATTTTTTAGATGTTTTATCATCAAAGATCTCTTCCAGGGTAACGGCTCTGGCAGGAGTGTCAAATCTTAGTCTGCCTTGTCAGAGCTTTTACACAGCCATGTTTGCTGTTCATGATGCATTACTTCAGGCACACAACTGACTTTGATTCAGGCATAAAAAAAGCCTGTGTTCCCTATTTTTTGAGAATTAACGATGCCTAAGGAAGCACAAGAAAAACAATTTTCAGATTAACCTGACTCACACCTGCTCCTTCCATCAAACAGTGTGCAATCCCTGCAGTTTGAGAGAAGCACTGCAGCTTGTAACATGCAAGGTAAAAGTAAAATTGTCTGTTGAGGAGTGCATTGCTGTAGTAGTGCCCCACCTAGAACCAAGCTGCCCTAAATTATACTCATTTGAAAAAGGGGGAAGAACCTTTAGGGTGGGCATAAATGGGGGAAGAAATAATCTCCTTCCAGTCTTCTTGAAAACTGACATTCAGAAATTGTATTACCACATGGTCTTACAAATCAGTATGGTTTTGACTCACTCTCCCCCCACTACCAAATTACAAAAAAACCCAAAAGGCAACCCAGAATGACACCTTAAGAGATTAAAAACAGAAGAAGTAGAATAACCTGAGAGGCAGGGACACTCTTAGTGAAAGGGCACTCTTCAAAAAGTAGCTTCTGAAGCGCACCCAAACAATGCATACACTACTTTATTTAACGTTCCTTTTCACGTTTGCCCAGGTTCACGTCAAGGGTACTGCAACTGAAGGTGTTTCCACAGCAAACTTTCATGTCCGCTGCAATTTTCCCTTTCAAATTCAATACAGTAAAATGAAATGAAGCAAAATGAAACAATCTTTATATACCAGTTCAGCAAGCATTCCCTAGACCTCATTGTGCTGCATCTCTCATCAGCTCTCATTTACTCAGACAAGACAGAAAAGATTTGCAGCTCCTATTACATTTTCCCACCCTATTTCCCATTCTGTGTGCAATTTTTTTTTCTTCAAATAATACTGATTGTGTCAACTGGAGGGAAAAAAAAGAAAGAAAGAAACAAGCACTCCTTGTATTCTCTCTGTAGTAATAAAATATGAAAAAAAGAATTTGCAAGAAAACAGCTGAATTCCCAGTGCTTAGAAAACGGACCTAGCTACAGACAGACACATTCTACTTAGAGCAGCATCTCCCACTAAACTGTCAAAGTGTCAGGAAGAGTTGTGTGCACTTTTGTCAGTGAATAAATGTGGAACATAGTACATTTCCTACCAACTGAAAGTCAAAGTCCTGGAAATTGCAATTTCATAGGGAGAGTAAGGAAAAAAAAACCCATACAAAAACGGAAAAAAAAGTCTTTTGCATACCAGAAAAGTGATGCAAGTCCAGGGTAGGCTGTTACTACTGGTATTGACTTTATTTTTTGCTTTAAAGGAAATCAAACAGAACGTTTCAAAAGGTAGAAGTAGTAAAGAGTTAAAACAAGTAAGTGAATTGGTAAGATACAGCAGAAATACTAGCTTGCTTTGCAACCCACCTAAAGATGTCTGATTTTACAAGCAACTCAGTTCAAGTACATTTTTTGCTTTAAGCACATGCATGCTCTCACCGTAATCTTGAGAATAAATGCACCCTTTTGTTTTCTGCTATGTTCTGCTTCATATACTAAATAATTTTCAGTGTTTGCAGTAAGTGAGGCAATTGGCCCTAAAGAAAACAGCCTCTTACTACAGAATCTCTATTTCACGACAGACCAGGTCCATCAGGTGTTTTATGAGAAGACTGGTTCCCACCAAAACCAGCATGCGATCACATAAAGACTGGAAAAGCACAGGGAAGGTGAATTAAGGTTGCTCTGTCAATTTCAATTCTAGTGTTCACAGGTTCGACTTCAGGTAAATGAAATATTATTTCACTCTTTTTTTCCCCCCATGCATTTAATTCCCTGAATTTCCAAATGGCCAAGTGAAAAAGAGCATCTGCTACATACCAACATGTCAGTGCTTTGTGGCCATCAACAGTATGACCACCAGACAGACCTCTGCCTTTTGAGAGGCTTCATTAAGAAGTTCATACTGCAGGAGGTCCTTATTTTCATGGAACAGCTATTGTCAGGGTGGTGAGATGCACAAGCATAGCGTAGAATAGAAAAAATCCTTCAATGCCACAAAGGTCACTCAACTGATTTCATTCCAAACCATGAAGACACAGGAACTCTTAGATGTTATCAGAATATTTTTAGCATGGGCAAAACCAAAGGTTTTCTTCTAGTAGCAGATTTATAAACAGCCAACCTGAGGCAGAAGCAGCTCTTCCAGAACTTATGTTTAAAGCTACTAAAACTAATTAAAATTTGTGACATGTCAATAAAGCTTATACTCAAATGAGAGTGGTTTCTGTGATGGTTACTGCAAGGCAGCAAAACCTGTGTCTAATAAAAGTAGATAAGGGGCATGAGAGAGCAGAAAGGAAAGTGCAAGGCAAGCTGGAACATCCAAAACATCTAATTTTAACTTACACAAACACAACAGAAGCATGGGTTCAAGGGAAATTCCACCTTATAGGAGAAATGGTGACTGATTAGGCTGAGCTCTTCCTACACATACATTATGTTCAGGTAGCTATGCTCATTCAGTTTAATGGAAGAAAGTGTCTGCGTCATTCCCCAAATCTTCTACACAATCCCACTGCCCTGAGGATTAAGATGCTGATGACAACAATAAGCGAGAAAGGGAAGTTGTTTTTTTTTTCCAGGATAGGGGAGAGAACTGTGAAAAAGGAGCAGTCTCAGCCAACAGGAATTTTGTCATCTGTAACAACCTCAGTCACTTCCTCCTCAGAGAAAACACACATTATCCTCATCACCACTGAATGAACAGACAGAGCAATAGAGTTATTTGTTAATTAGATGAAAACATAAAGTAACTTGATCCTACCAGACAAGTCTTATATGGCTTTCCTCATGGACCTGAAGGCCCTGCTTTACTAAAGTTCCTGCCACTAGAGCCTTCTCTTTCACTGGCAGCACAAAGATAAATTCACCACTTTGGAGAGAGGAGAAAAACAAACCACCCACTATTCACCTGGTAGTGTTCATAAGAGGCACTACCCTGAGTGCACTCCCCAAACTGCACTGCTCCTGTAAGTATATACATTACAAACATACAGGTCTGGAATCTCCAGTCAACAAACAGCATTGCAAACAACCATCAGTGAATGTATAAACATTTGTAGGAGCAAAAATACTCAGTCTGGCTGCACCACACACAGTGTTTATTTATCTCCCTCAAAGAAGATCAATGGGAGAAGACATTGGAAACAACTTTTTAAACAATGTGTCACTTTGTGTTAGTTTATGTCACTGAGGCTTCTTCCAAGTACCGGTGTCACAGTAAGATATGAATATGTTTGGATAGTTTTTTTTTCCTTTACTCCAGTCATGGCAGCTGGGCACGAGAGAACAGAGAGGAGAAGGGCTGCTAGTCTGATTGAGTTACTGATTTAACATTTAGAATCTTTGCAGCTCAAGAGAAAATTGCTGCGTATTTGTAACCTGAATGCAGGTCAGTAACATTAAAAGGTCAGGCTGAACGTTTAAAATCTTATTGTTATTAATTCTCCACCAGCTCCCAGTTGTGTGAATGCCAATGAGCAGACTCAGCTCCTACTGGGCTGAGTAGCAGTTAGTCTACACCTCTGAAGACCAGGTCCTCAAGAAAATGCAAAAGGAGTTGTGAAGCAATGACTTTCTGCCATACAAGCAAATCACTTCCCTGTGCACTCAGGGCACACTTCTTCAAGCACAGGAGGCACAGATTTCCTTTTTGGGGTTTCCTCATTTGTTGCTAACTCATTAGCTTCATGTAAAGGCAACTGTGTTTTCTCCATCCACTTACTTCAGTCTTTAGGAATACACAAACTATTTTGGTGCCATCTTGCACTAATTTACACAACATCACAAGATTTGGTGATGCTTCTTAATAATAAACTCCCCACAGTACACAGGACTTCTATAACCCCTCTAGTTCAGAGATAGCAAAGTCCTTTGCAAACAATACACTTGCCTCACAAACCACGTCTATGTCATTAACCACACATTGCCATCAAGATAAACTAACACCGAGCAAGGTAATGCAATTTAGCAGGGTTAAAAAGACAGCAGTAGGATTAGGAGCAGAATGTGAGTTTTGCCTTTCTAGTTCCTCAATTCATCAGAAGGACAGTCATCTGAGATGGTGAAATTCAACAGAAGTTATGTCTCAGGTAGATTTATATTTCTAAGATGCAAATACTATGCTGTGGAGTTTACACTATTGGTCTTTCAAGGGCCTTCTGACTCTACAAAAGCATTTAGATACTACAGGGAAATATCCACAGGAAAATGAAAACTTCTGAGTTTTCTTTTCTCAGGATTTGACTCCCGCTTTAAAAGATGTGGATGCTCAGATAGCAAAGTATGCGAAGTCTCAGGACACTGGTGTCTCCCCCTCTCACTTAAGTTTATTGGCATGACATACTCTCCTTCTCCAAAACTAAGGCACTATATTTGATGCTGGAACATTGATTTGTCTAGATTTCTAACACCAGAAACAATTTACAAGAACAGATGAACATCTGTGACCATTTATTTGGTAGTAAACTTATTTTAAGGATCAGTGTCTTGTGGAGTTGCAAAGCCAAGAAGGTAATATCATTAGTCTTCAGGCTCTGGTTTAAGCCATTTATTAGTGATGCTTTGCTTCACTTCCTGCCTAAATACACTTCAAATTTGTCATGATTCCCCATAAGTTAGTACCTTCAATGTTTAATTTTTAAAGGAAAATTTCTCTTGCATTGCTGGTGCAGTAATGTTCTAGTACTGATGACGTTATATGAAGCAGTCTTTTATTTTAATGACTTTAAAAATCTCTTAAGATCCCTTCCCAGGACTTTTAGGAGCAAGTAGCTTTCTGCTCTGGGAATGTCATCTCCATTACTAACCAAAAAAAAGTAATGCTCACGTATCCCCCACCAATACTGAAACATAATCAAATAAGGAATACTGGTTAGATATTAGACACTGAGCATAGTAGGAGAGACACACTGAATCTTCTGAAATTGTTGGGAGAACACAGCTTAGTGAAAACAGAGTTTGTTTCACAGGAATACAAAATTCTAGTTTTTAATTTAGTGCTAAAGGGGAAGGAAAAACACAGCCTAACATAGGTTCCACAAATAAGGCACCCTACATTCCTACAGCTTTTAAAGGCATTACACTGGAAGAAACGCATTTTGTATGCGCATACAGGATCTTCAGCAATAATAACACATGAACTACTGCCACCCATGCTACATTACCACTATCCCACTTAGCAGTGCTTAAAAGGTGGCTCTGTTAGATTGACCAAACTCCCTTCATTTCTGATTTTTCTAGTTATGCACCCCGACCTATTAAGTGGGCATACTTTGTACCCTTGCCATTAAAAGACTCCCCTGCAATACATTTGCCCAAATCAGTGCACTCCAACTCCTACAGAAATTATCCAACAGCATGAGCTGACTTAGGAAAAAAGTCTGCCTTGCTGTGAAAGAAGAATTACCCCACCAGAACTATCCCCCTCACGGCTTTCTTTTTTTTATTATTTTATTTACTTTTTAATGGAAGCAAAAACCCCTATCATCTCACCTACTCCTCTTTTAATAAGGAATGACTGCCGTGACTACCCCCATCTAGAACCACCATTCACTGCCAGCACCTCTGCTCTCCTCATGTGCTTAGAGAATAACTGATTAGCACTTTGCATAATTAACCTGATTAGCACTGTGCATAATCAAACTGATTAGCACTTTGCATAATTAAAAAGAAATAATAATAATAACAATAATAAGCAGTAGGTAATAGCAAAAGCTGCTAGTCCCAATGCCTGTTCGTTAGCTCTAGGATTAGTTTAGTGTGGCATATTTTATTTCTTAAAACTATTTCTTTAAAGATGCACAAGTTCCTGAGAGGTAGAGCTTTAAAAATTCTCTTTTGCTATCAAGATCACTAGTGAAAAAAATGAGTTGTTCCACTAGGATTTCTTGTGCCTCCCACTGCTGAAGCTGAAGACATTAACAGGATGGATGCCTGGCCTGATGCACCAGGAGTTTGGTTCCCATATCTATCTAGAGTACTGCTATTGGATTCATCATCACAGGATACAGAAGCCTCCCACCTTTTAATGCATATATATGCTTGCAATGTACTTCAATAGTAGGAAAGCTCTATTATTGTTATTGTTGAGATGGATAAGGTAGCAAAATTCACATACTCAAAAGTAGGTAGGCACTGAATTCTTTCCTGCCCTGAACAATTATTCCAGACCACAGGAAGCATGGGAAGGAATATGGAATTAATCAGATCCCTGCCCCTAAGCCTACATCACTTTTGGCCCATTTAAGTATCACTCATCTACATGTATTTTTTGCAACCTGATCAAGAATGTGAGAGACAGAAGGTACTTTGTTTGCTAGCCTGTCCAACGTCCAGTGTAAATCTCCCAATTAGGGTTTCAGGATTAACCACCACCTCTCAAAATCTGAAGAATGTGCAGAACTACTCCTACCTAGGCTGCAAACTCTGTGTAAACATCCCTGTGAAATGCCTGCATCACTAACGACTCAGTTCTCCTGGACATTCAATGCCAGACAGCCCAGAAGAATGGTTCCCCAAGTGACTCAGTAAACCACCATTTTCTGCTTGCTAATGTGGCCTCATCCCTCCTAGTCACCAGTATATCCCATGTTACTCCTCATTTTAACCTCATCTCTCTCTGGCATCTTTATATTACAGCTCAGATTCCCTTTGCATTCCTCACAATCTCCACCTCAAATGTTCCATAATGCCTTCACGAGTACATGAAATACTTGCTGCCAAACCTTCACCATGCCCGTACAATCACCCTGCCTACATTTCCCACTGGGTGCCAGACATGTTATAGCTTCTCTGCTGACTGCACAGCCAGGGTGGTTGGGACACTGGGCAGCTGGGGGTCAGCTTGTTCTGAGTGATAAGCCTGACTGCTCTTTAGCTGCCCAGAAAGGAATGTAGTGCCCAGACTGCACACACTGCTCAGATGCAGCACACAGCATGGACTTGTCGTAGAACTGTGGCAAAAAAATACTCCCACACTGTCCAAGCTTCCACATAAGATCTCTCTCATAAAATAAGCCAGTGAGAAACGGAGCGGTGGAAATGACAATAAAAGATAATATATTTGTAATTGGCTGGAAATGAACTACCCATGCAGAGAGGTCTCTCCATCATCCTAAGCTAAAGAAACCATACGAACAACAAAGGGTGCAGAGGTAGTTACTCACTTCACAAGTTGTTAAGTTTCAGTAAAAAAAGTGTTGCTGTAGAGATTTCTCAAGTCCAAATGTTCCTGGGGAAGGTAGTTCCAGTAATTCTGGGAAGAAAGCCAATCCTTTGGCTTTATATGTAAATATTTAAACAACATTATTTTCATATACATATATTTTATACACATACACATATATGTCTTTAGACTTCCAGACTTGCAAAACTGCTACAGAAAAAATAGGCAAGTTGACATACAGCTATTGTCCCTGCCTGAAACCATGCTAACTGACCATCAGAAACAAAATACAAAAAAGACTTCAAGATAACTGAGCCATATCACCTTTGTATACTGACCCACTCAAACAGAACTGCTGAAAGAGGAGGAGTAGAAATTGAAAAGGTAGAGAGAGAAAAGTCTCAAATTTCATCTCCTTAGAAATGGCAAGAAAATTAGGTTCATCTATTTTAAATCTTTTAGAACCTCGACGGATACAAGTGCTCCATCCATGGGTGTGGAATCTCCAGTTTTGGATGACATAAAGCTTCACATTCTGAGCATTTTAGTTTTATGACACCTGACAGTAAAGCTGCAACTTCATGTTTAGAAAGGTCACTGCTGCTCCAGGCTTAAATCAGGTCCATACCTCAAAAGGGATAACTTGGCAGAAAATGCAAGTGAAAGAATGGAAATGCATCTGGCACTGAGATCTGGTGAATAAATAAAATAGGGAAAAAAATAAAGCTTTAAAATTGTTGAGGAGAGAGTTGAAAATGGAGGAAGATGATTTAGTGAGAAAAGGTATCCAGTCACAGCATACAATGAATAAATCAATCTATGAAAATAAAATTTACCACATGAATTCCACCTCTCTACTCAGCAGAAAACACACCTTAGTACAAGGTACACGTGTGCAAATTCATAGCTACACAATTTAAAGAAATAAAATACGTATGAATACAATACTTACATGTCTGTATGCATAGCATAGTCAGTGAGTTTTAGGAACCCAGAAGTGCACATACATTAAAAAACACACAGAAAATAGGACCAAGAGTAGGGTGAGCCTTTTAGAAAATATTTTAATGGCTTTATAAAAGCCTTCACCCAAAGTTTGAGGGGCTTTTGCAATCTTACATTTTTCTATTGCAAAATACACCTGCTTTCTTCTCTTTTTTCCCCCTAAACTAAATATTTCTTCCATCTAATGACTCTCTTTATTAGACAGCATCTAATTTGCATACATTTACATACAATTTAACTGCTAGCTTGTGAGAACAAAGAAATGGCTCTGTATTGCACTGAAGGACAATACTCCGAAAGGAAGGTATAAAAACCAGCTAGCTCGGTGGCTGTATATTCTCTTTGTTTCAGAAATACTAGGAGTTTTAAACACACTACTTAAAGGGTGAAAAAGATTATTTCATCAAACAATGAAAAAAGATACAGTGCAGCTTCCTTTTAACGCATTCTCTCTCTGGCCTGGTTAATGGGATTTAAGGGTCCAATATTTCTTTGCTTTCTTCTGTTTCTTTTATTAGAACTGATGGATTTAATTCTGTCACATATTTCACTTCATATTTTATTCCTATAACAATCTATGCTGAAGTTCAGCTCCAATGCTAATTCAATACTATCTTCCTTTCCTTGCAGTCAGCCTGGAATACAACTGAACGATCTCTGATGGGCATGAAGTGCTCTGCCCTCAGTGCCCAGTGCTAATGGATTTTAGAGAGAGTCTGCCAGAGTTTTACCTCGTGGCAACAAGTCTAGAGATAATGAAAACTTACCATGTAGCTGACTGGGAATCAACAGGAAGGGAAGCAGGGCTGAGCTCCGCTTGTGAGAACAGGGAGGGACTGTGGTCAGAGTAAATGCAGGATGTAAAGGATGTGTCAAGCCCTCTAGTTCCCTGAGGAGAGAGGAGAAAGAAAAGAGGAGAAAATTATCTTTTAAGACCTTGCATGAAGGAAAACTCTTTAGAAACAGTTGTCAGGAACTCCAACACATGCCCCATCAAAAGCATGATACAATCAGCAAAGTGTTTTTCTGCAAAGGCTCTGCAGTTGGGGTATCAATTGCTCAGTTACAAATTTAATCCATGTAGATTTGACATAAAAACCCCGCAGGAAAAAAACATTTCAGGCTGCATGCTGCAGATGCCTACATCCTCTCATATGTTCAAAACCTAGGGATACAGAACAGCCTTCCCATTTGTCCTGCCTGCACGGCAGAGCTGCCAGCTTCGCTTCTGACCTCTCCTCTTCCAACATCAAACTCAACGACTTGTGCTCAGTGGGGCAGAAAAATCAAAGTATCACCATTCAGTGGTGTAGGGATGGGTAGAAGATGACCCAGTCACTCTGGTGGCATGTTCAAAGGGCCTGTCCTACAGAAACACTACAAGAGAAACCTCTTCTGGTGTAAACAGATCTATGGCAATGGAATGGAATAGGACTAGTCTTGGTAAAAGGCGCTAGGCCAAGTTAGCCTGCCCACAAAGCAGATGTAGAGTTCAGGACCCAGCAGTCATCTGCTCCATTCAGTTTGCCCCAGCCAGCCACGTGGCCTGGGGCAGACTGGCTTTATGTGATCAGCACCTGGTCAAGTGTTAATTCCATGGGCATCCTCACACCAGCATGAGCGGCACAGTAGCACTGTGACTGATGGTACAGGAGCCACATCACAAGCTGTACACACAAGAAATTTGTGCTGATACTGCCCTGATGTGACTCTCTGGCACTCAAAACACATTATAGATTATTTTCAGATGTAAATTTTAATTTAAAGCTGGCTGAAATGTTAATGAAGTTTTAGCTCTTTTTCAAAGGGGAAAATTCCCTACTGCTTACAAAAATGTTTTCTTTATTTTCCCCTCAGCCTGATTTGCTTCTAGTTACATGCATCAACCAAACCTCATAAAAGAAATTAATCAAGCCTTCATATAATTTTCCCTTTTCAAGGGTGGAAAGGTTGAGGTGTGTGATCTTCAGCGTTTCTGATGTCTACCAAAATGATGTGTTAGAAAACAGTGGAGGACAGAAATTCCAAAGCCATAGTTCCCCTAATTAACATATCCTATGCTCACAGCGGTATCTTGCTGAAACCACTGGGCTATCATTTTAAGAACCTTACAAGCATGGCTGTGTTATGATGTAAGCTGATTTTAATTGGAGCTGCCACAATCCCACCCTTCCCTCACCTCCTTCCCCTCCTTGTCACATGTCCCCAAGTCCATCCGAGAGCCAGGACTGCTTAAGTCACTGGTTTAGGGAACTTTTAGCTGAACGAAGGCTTCTTTCCCATGTGTTTTTAGCCACATCAAACCCTCGTTGCAGCATGAGATCCAGGCAGGAAACTTGGGGGTTAGAGCTAGGGAGGAAGCAGAACTGTTCAAGTGGAGGAACAGCAACAGAGCAGCGTCAACACGGATTAGTTTAAGCTGCTGTGGACTTACACTTTGTGATGTCTAGAGCTGCTTTGGCATGACACGAGAGAAAGACTCGTACCACACAGCTGGAAGCTGAAGCAATCACAGCTTTACAGGTGAAAAAGACCCCACCTCATACACCAACCTAAAATAAACTGTTGGGCTATACAGATCATACAGAACAGATGCAGTCTGCCTGTGATGAAAAATAGCTTGAGATAATGGTGCACTGCCACAACCTGCACCAAGGGCATTTTCCAAGTGGCAGGTTGAATTAGCCTCAAGTGACATGCATTACAGTAACACTTCCCTGAGGCAATAAGGCAAGGTCCCACATTCAAATGGAAAGAATTGAGCATTCTTGCCAAAGGCAAATAATAAAGCTTGTGATTAAGAACCACTGTTACCAGAACATGGTGAAGCTCCTGAAAAATCTTTCAAGGACTTCAGAAAATAAACCTGGAGATAAAGAACTGGAATTTTCCTTTACATCTCTACAGTTACCATACTACATATGTCTTTTGCTGCTTTCCAGAGAAGAAATAATAATTCTCTATCCTGACTAGAAACTAACTTTGCAACCCTCAGTAATTCTAAAGCCACTCTGTCCAGACAGTTGCGCAGGAATGGGTGTCTGGATTTCAGCTGAATACAGAAGACACTGAAGTTCCCTTCCTTTTGCTTCCCTGCTCCAGGAAACTGGGATATTTTACATCCTACTAGAGAGATCCTTTGGTGGTAAGGAATCACATGATACCACCACCCACAATATCTTCAGGAGAAGGAATCACCAAAGAAGAGCTTCACTAGCCAGTTGGCACCTGCAGGTGATTCAGCATCTTTGGAAATAAAAGTAACTGAGAAAAAGAATCAGAGCAGACACCTGAGCTTCATCTGTTTTCATCAGCTCAATAAGCAATACCCACCTTTTCAGTACTGCAGTTAGAATTTGTATTGCCAAGTTACAACCAGGCCACAAGGGCAGGACACCACACCAGGCATAAGAATTGGTGATATTTTTGTTCAACAATAACAAAACAACACTTTCCAGCATACGTGAGTCAAAAGCAATGGCATCCATGCAACTACCACTTTTCATTCCAGTCTTTTACACACTCTCAAAATAGTAGCAGTTATTCTATTAACCACAGGCAGCTGTACAGGTTGTTACACAAACCTATACATGTTCAAGTTAGGCAACCCCTGGACAAGAAGCTTGGCTAGTTTTCCCAAGAGGAGATTCCCATTTTCCTTCAACTGCCTTTAAGGTACAGTTACCAGCACAACCCATTCGTGCATCTATTCTTCCTGTGGTATCACTGAATACATTTTTCTGCAGAGTAACTGTCCATTGGAAAGCATGCATACTTAAATATCCACGTGATAACATATATATACAGACACACATATAAAATACCTTAGCCAAAAGCTGTTTTATTGAATTAATTTTACCCTTTCCACATTACAACAGGTGCCCACATCAGTTTTTACTGTCTTTAAAACAATGAAAGGAATCTAAAATTTTAAATTATGCCAACATTTGAATACTTTCTATTCAAGTGCTCTTGATCAGTTGAAAGGTGTATTACAACCTCAAAATTCACCTTCTTTTTAACAATTCTTCTTGGTGCTTAAAGTAGGTTAAGCAAATCGTTCATCAGATTTTTCCCCTTCCTTTCTTTTGTTGTTATATACTCCACTGAAGCTAAGAGAGGAAAATGTAAAAGCTGGTTTAAGCAGAAGAATAATTCAGTGGAAGGAACTCGTATTGCACCAAATTCAGTATTGGCATTTATCAAGTTCCACTTTCTGTACATATGGGTGGGATTATCCAAAGGAACAAGGGTGTGATTCTCTTTCCACTCAAATTATGGCAAAAAAGTCCAAGCTGAATACATAAGCCGCATATTCAAATCAGTTTTGAGCATTTTTGGAAATCCTCCCCATTCCCAGCCTGCCCAGAAAGTGGGCATAAATAAATAAACTTCCACCACCTTGTGTCCTGGAAACAACAACCTGCAGTTTGTGCAGCTCTGTCAAGTTGAAGATGCTGTGAGTTTCTTTTTAAATACAAACAATATTTCTGAAGTTAGTTCTTACCAACATTCACTTTGATTTAATAAATTATATTAAATACAATTTGCCTCAGCAGCATTTTAAAGCATGACAGCTAGAGCAGGAGTAGGTCATTTTTACATGGAGCGTTCAATCTCCTCGGCAGTGTAGACAGCCTGGATTATGTATGCAGGCCCACACTCCCCGAGATAACAAAATTACCCGGCTTGCACTCCAAGCCAGTCAGAAACTGTGGAGTCGCAGAGAGCAAAGTCAAGCCCGAGCCAATCAGTCCTGCTAAGCAGCTGCTATCTCAGTTGCTTATTAGTTCACCAGTACACTGGCCACGACCAAAGGCTTGAGATAGGCTTACAGTATGCACAGAACAAAATTGTCTCTGTGCTTCCAAACACCACAGAAATGAAACCATGAATGAATACTATCAAAGGGTAGAGGTAGGAGAGAAACCTCTTTTAAATTTGCTCAAAACATTATTTTTTGAACACTGAAGAGAAAATCCTTACTCTTGAATACTGTATAATAACAGAACCATGCTGTTTGCTGGCAGAATGCTAAGTTTCATTTTCAGCAGAAAAAAAAAAATGTATAATAATTTTTCCTGATTTAGATGGGGTTTAGGTCAACCTTAGCTACATACAAATGAATGTTTTGTTCAAATTACAGGGTAATTTTAATTAGGACACCCTGCTAGACATCCTGTTGTTCTATTTAATGGACTTTCTCAATTATGAGAAGAAACACCTCCCCACCCGCCTGCGACTTGAAGTAAAAATTATGCTGAATAAATATACAAAGACAAAAATTATTATTCTGTATTAGATCTTTTTATTTCTGTTAATCTTTATTTGGCAACTGCTGTATCAAAAGGGCAGAGTTCAGAATCCCACACCCATTAAACACCTGTTTAAAAACCACTTGAAGCACTGGAACCAGCCAAATATGTCCCAATTAAGCAGAAATGTTGGCACTGCTGTCCTGGGTAAGGAACACCCATTGCCATTTGCTCTCATTAGGTTAAACGGGTTTCTTGGGACATAGCTGAATTCCTGATTATGTGCATTGCAAATGGATGGAGAACACGAGAACAATAAAATTTAATTCAGCGTAGCCGTCTGTCCAGTTGTCGAGCATGGAATTTTGGGAAAAGCAGAAACTGAAGCTTTGGGAAGGGGACAAGAGTTATATGTTCTAAGTAAGTATGAGACAGCTCATACTTCTTTCAAGCAACTGCCTGGTCAATGTAACACAAAGAATTGGGTTGGGATTTCTTCTTGAAAATGCTCTCAGATTTAGAGCTGATTTCACTTTTGTTAGTATCTCCTCCTCTGCACTCTGCATTAGTTTGATTCGCTTACACAGTTTTATTTGTTAGTTAGAAGTACAATACAGTATCTTTTTATATTCACTTTAGTGTTAAATTGCTCACCAATTTCTTAACTTTGTATGCTTATGATGCAGTGATGGAAGGCAAAGCCCAGACAATATAAGATTTGTTTGTAGATCAGACACCATACTGCAAGTTTTCCAAATATTTTTGTCAACTTAAATAAGTAAAAGCTCTTCTAGAGAGGCCTACTGCATGGCAAACAGAAGAATCTTGCCGGTCATCATTTAACCTCTTGACCCCTGCCAAGGATGTGGACATGCTTGCCAGTAAGTAACAGGTGAAGTGGTCTTTGACCAAATACTCAACAGTACATTTCAGGGTGGTGCCAGTAGGCAGAATCAGAGTAGAGTGGTAGTGATTAAAGAGTATGTTTGAAATGGTTCTAATATCCATGCTCAATCCTCTAAAATCCCACTTCATTATCAATTTATTAGCTTCCTTTGTTGTCCTTCCTGTCATCCTCCTGTGCTAGTTACTTATATATCTTGGTTTGAAAAGCACTGTACTCCATAGGCACAAAAAGCTAGCATGCTTCACATAAAATTGGTTGGTTATCCATATCCCAGTAAGAGATGCACAGTCTCTGAACAGATACCCTCAAATCAAATGTACAAAAAGCCTCGTTCAGCACAATAAACACCACTTCATTCGCAACTCGTCATGCAAAGAACATCTATATACTTTTCCCTTCGCTTACGCCAGATCAGCTTCTTGAGAACATAAATCCTGCTGGTTCTCTACTACCTCTTGTACTTAGTGTTGAATTCACAATTATTTAATGCCTGCATTTCTAAAGTAAACTTTAGTACATGGGAAAAAAAGCATTCTAGAAATAAAATATATCAGCTAGCACTTGCTGCTGACCTAAAACTATATTTATTTTCAAGACAACCATAAGAGTGGCAGATGCTTTCTTGTTCTGGCTGGCTACAAATGGCACTAAGAAATCCTAAGATAGACACCTGCATACTTACTACTCTTTGCTTGTTTCCCCCTCACATCCCCAAATATTTTTGCATACAAACAACATTTTCTAATTTGCTATTGCTATTTATTTAGATATCCATGGGTGCTATATCCATTGTGGTCTCAAGAACAGTTTCCCTTCCATACTCCTACTGATCTCATCAAAGGATGCTAGGTACTCAAAACATTCGAAAAAGATAAAATATTCCATATTTACTCTCCAGTATTTAATTCACAAAAAGTGTGGCTTATAGTGAAAATGTTTTAAAATAGTATCTCTAAAAACTGAGAGTCACAGTCCTTTGCTATTTCTTAACTTAAGCCTTAGTAGCTTCCCCTCTTAGAACTGGTGGCTGGCATTTTATTCAGTAGATGATGTCTGCAGCTGCAACACTTCCAGACTACAAAGAGTAGTAAAAGCTATCATTACAAATGGCTGTTTTTATTGGTAGACATTTTGAGACTAACCAAAAGGGAGTAGGGAAAGAGAGAGCAGACTGGAAGAAAACAAAGTAAGTCCACAAACAAACAAAACACTACAAATCACAACAGGACAAGAGAAAAATCAAGTGGTGACATAATCTTACTGGAGTAGTAAAAACAATTTTGTCTTGATTGGAATTCCACTTTTCTTTTTTCCTTTGTACTTCCTTCAGACAACTATTAAAATGTTTAGCTGCACCACTTTCACAATTACAAGTTATACAAGGTAGTTCATCAGGGATTCTAAGCACACAATGCAAATTAAAAGGTAAAACCAGGAGTATTTTGTACTGTAAAAACAAAGGGAAACATCTCCTGTATACTGCAAAAAACCCAAACTCAATTAATTCTACATGTTTAAACTGGCATTTAACTTCCACTAAACTGAAACTGTATTTTGAACCCCAGAGAAGTTGCCTTCAGTAATACCCTTCAAATGCCTGAGCTCAACAAACCACAGAGAGCTGTGGATTAACATGTGCTGGAGCAGAGATGGAATATTCTACAGGAGAAGCGACTTTGCCTACATCCCAAATATCTACAAACAAATCAAAACCTTTCACAATGTGACAAAAATTGAAGATACAGAGGAAGGAAGGAAGGAGCTTCATAACCTGGAACACTTTGAGGAACTGACTTTTAATTCCCCAAAATAGCAATTTTTAAACCTATTGCAGAAGGCAATCAATACAGCAGCTGAGGACAAGACCCTCTCAACCCTAGAAATAAGTGGTAATGCCCAAAACATGGTGAGAGAGAGCAAAACAGCAAGAAGTGAGGTGTGGGGCTAATACCAAAGATGAAAACAGCTGGAATTAAAAATCCAGATACACCCTTTATCTCTGGGGCACAGAGGGACAAAATAAAAGGGATGCACATAAACTTTATGCACAAACTAAGGGGAAGTCAGTGGAGGGATATATTAAAAAAACTAACGTTGCAATATGCCATCTTGTAATATTACATTGAAAACCACACCACTGGGTGTTGTTACTGTATTTGGCCAAGTGCACCACTGTGTTTAATTTGAACTTTGATTACAATAAATCACTGGATATGAGAGAAGCAACCAAATGAATCACTGTCCTTTCTGAAATCTTACCATATTAAAAGTTTGACTGTAGTAGGAACACAGTAACCAAAATCTATGTACACTTCACCAGAGGAAGGGAGCGGAAGTATTGAACAGAACCTCCCAGGACTCCTAAGGCATTTGTTACACATGAAGAACAGTGGCTTGGCCATGCCAGCAGTGAGACTATTCGAGCTGCAGATAAATTTGGTGCTGCCCGCACCAGACACAGCAAACCATGGGCTGCCCAATTTTCTAAGGAAGGCACAGATGCTCCGCACACCTGAGCACGATTAAGTCTTGCTGCTTATGAAGAAGAGAGTCGGTGTTGGCAGTGCATTGGCTTAAAGGGAAGGGAGGCAGTTGGAGGGGAAGCACAAACCTGTTTCTGCTCACTACCAACAACACTATTGCAGACACCAGTAATGAGGTGGCTGGGCCAGCAGGGGAAAGGGATATAGGAGCTGGAGTGCTTTATCAGCTCCAATGCTGGTTTTGGCACTATTTTCACTCTAGTGAGTTACAAACAATAAAAAACCCCAACCAAGCAGGTGCTAGCAATCTGAGAGACCACATGCCAGCTACAGCTGCTTCAAACTGATTCAATTACATCTGCCTGAATAGTCCCAGGACATTGAATCCACTGAAGGGAACCACAGGTCGAAGGGAGACCCACTACTTTGGGATCTTAACACTCCATTAATTTGAAGTGGAAGCCCTCTAAACTGAAATGAGAAGAGGGTATTCATATAGGGTCTGAGCCATATGATCACACTCAGACTAAGACAAGATGGAAGACAGCATATTTATGACACTGAGATACATAGTAAAAGCCCATTAGAAAGAATGCCTCAAAATTTTCCTGAAGCAGTCCGACAGCACTGCCTTGTTTCCCAAAACACTGGGTGCAGTACATTTGCTTGAACATGCTCTTGGGATTGGGACTTCACTCCAAACCTTGTTTGTACAAAAAGGGGCCAAGCAGCTGGGAAATTCTGGAGTGTAGTGTGTCCTCATTAGCTTCCATCTGCCATCAGAACTCAGCTCATGGCAAGTTTGGCTAAGTCCTGGTGTTCTCAGGTCCAAATCTGGGTCAGTTTTAATTACACTATACAGAATTCAGTGTGCAGTTTTTAAATCCTTATTATACAGTGCAGAAGAACGGGCAGCTCTCCAACTAATCAATTTTTTAAAAGTACATATATAAAAATTTTAAACCAGGCTAGACAGACAGTGGGTGGAAGAGAAAAAAAATGTATAAGTGAGTACAGGGGTTAGTTAAGAGAACTCTTAGCAAAAGTGGGTCACCAGCAAGTTCTGCTTTAAAACTTCAAAGGAAGGGGAAAAAGGAAAAAAAAAACCCTCTTCATTTTTTAAGACACTGAAACTGATGTGCAAGACGTATACAACTCATACTGCTTTTAGAATCAGTATGGGTTACACACAATAATACTGCAGACAGATTTTTACAAAGGGGAAGATGGACTGTCTTATGGCTACAGGACCATAGCAGGCACTAGCTGACCTATTCCCATACCTTTAACTGTATTATTGCCAAGGTTGGGAAAGTCCTTTCCCTCAAGGGCAAAGCTTTTAGCCCACAGGTACAGAAAAGGTGTGGTGTTTAGAAGTACAATTCAATGGCATTCTTGGAGGTGACAGGGAAATGCAGGATGTTAGTCTAAATCCTTACCTAATTAATGTGTTTTGGACTACTTCAACTGCTATTTATTTCCTCTTTTTCTAAGCCATCAAATAGCCATCAGCCAGGTCAGGACTTGAAAAGAGTTTTTCTTGCCAGGTTGCTGGCAAACAAAATGACAGAGGCACAGATAGCTGCATGTTTTTCACCGAACAGACACTCGGGATAAGATAACACGCCAAATCTTATCTATGTAAATTGGGCTAAAATCTACTCTCAAAGTCAACAACCAGAATCTGCCCTGTTTAGAATCTTTGTCAGATGCAAGGGAGCAAGTAGAAGTCTTCAGTGACAGCTACCAACATAAAGGTAGCTCAGAAATGGAGAGGGATGATCAAGGAGCAGAATAAACAGCAATGAAATGATAGATGTTTGTTAGATGAGCATAATATTCTGCCACCTCCTTACACAAAAACTACACCTTCAGAGATTTCCAAGGTTTTTTTAACTATTTCCATTAGAAAATCCTGTTAAAAAGACACCCCTTCATGCACCTTGTTAGCATTATCACAGTATTCACTTCAGAATTGTAACATAGCACAAACGCAACAAAATCCTGCACTCTCTGTTGTACTTCTTCACTTGATGGCTAATCCATACATTTCCAGCTGCTGGATGAACCTAGCACATTCTGACCCAGCATAAAATGCACCACTAACTATTTCAGGATGAACAAAAGCTACAATGCTGGAGTAAATACTCAATGCTCTTTATCTGAAAGGAAGCTTTTTCTTTACAGTAACTTCCCTCTCTCAGATGTGGCCTTTCCTATCCAAAAATCCATACATTCAACATATTACACAACAAGCCATGCAAAAATTAAAAACAAACTTAAAAACCCCCCAAACCTTACCACAGGAATATCACAACCTTAGGTACCCCCAGCTTCTCCATTTCAGTACCTAGTTCTTAAATGGAGGAGGTTTATTTTACCCATACCACCTGATTGGTCTCAATTTCTATCCCCAACTGGGCCCACTTGTATTAATTAGGACAATTAGTTTCACCTCTCCAAATAATTGTCAATTTAGTTGAGCTTGGAGAAAAAAAAACCGAGATGAAGCCACAAACAGACTGGGCAAGATGACCTTCAACTACTGAAGAAGAAAATTACCCCATGCAAATCTGTTTTCTGAGGGTCTGGTTTCTTAAGAGAATTTTTGCTATGAAGTTTCAATGCAGATCAGTAGCAGAGCAAAAGGGAGCAGGAGAATGGTAACACAGCAAACACGAGTAAATTTAGCTCAGACAGTATCACTGTAACAGAATGATCACATTCTGTAACAGAAGTGAAATTTTAGTGCCCAGAAGTAGACTATTTTATCTTTTAAAGCACTGTTACTGAAGTTAGGCATGTCTGTTGGACTATGTGAAGACATGGCCCACCAGTGACCAGGCAGAAGAGCTAAGCTGTGAACTACACACGAAGAGTGGAGTAACAATGCTATCTAGTGCTGCACGTCCTCTGAAACACAGAAAAGGAAACTCAGTGATGGAACAGGGTGGCTACTTCGGAAGCCCAAAATCAGAGGACTGTGTAATTTGCAGAGCAAAGTTCATCTTCTAATCAATTTTTTTTTTTAGTTTTAGATCATGTATTGATGTCACTTTATTAGATGATTTTACATTCCTCTTTCTATGGCCCCTCTTCCTTTTCCTCTTCCTCCATTTGACCTGCATTCAAATCAACCAAGCCACAAGGTCAAAGTCAAAGATGGCCAGCATTGTATCCAAGCACCAAGGTGGACTTTTTCTAGGCTCTGAGTAAACTTAAGGACCACAAATATGACAACAGGTATCACTCACTATCTGCTGCAATGGTGGAACAACAGAGTAGAGTGAACACTACCCTTTTAATACATATCAGTGTCTGGACATGTGGAAGATGCAGTGTTGGAAACAAGCTTTCCCTTGCTCCCTTCCCAAAACTAACAACAAAAAACCCACCACTAACAACAACAAAACCCAACAAGATGAGAGACTACAGGGTGAAAGGAGTGGTTCTGCCCATGCACACAACCCTAGAGGCAGACTTCTTTCTTTCCCTCCCTCCCTCTAAAATCGTGTTTGGATGAGACCCAAGTTAAAGTCACTGTACCTCTTCCGGCTTCAGCTGAGAATGCAGCCACTTCTGACTTGTCTCTTGTCATCCTGACTGGTTCAAGACGTATCTGCTAGCCCCAGAGTCTAACCAGGGAGCCTGTGGAAGAGGAGATTGTCTGGTATTTCCCAAACAATCGATGCTGTTCTTGGGTAGCAAGCCTCCCAGCGAAGCACATCATCTTGCTACAATTCTATTCATGAGGCAGCAGTGAAAGATGTGTCATGGCATATGAATGCAGATATCATCTATAGCAACAAAGCAAGGATGCCATTCTGACACAGGGGACATTTTATTTTGCATGTCAGAATCCCGGCACGTTAAAAACATAGGAGTAATTAACAGAATTAATTAAAACATGGTGGTCAAAAGTAAGAAATAAGAGAATCTTCTCAGATGTATTTCCACTAGAATTTCAGGCTACTGTGTTTATCTTCCTGTACCTGCACGTAGCATCTCACACAATCCTCTTTTTGGGGTCTGTCCTTTCCACTGCATCAGCTGGAATACCTGAGACAACAGTATGATTTATAAATGGAGTAAGTCTCTCAACTTTATTGTACTTGGCTGCAAGAGCTTTAAGTCATATCCTTAACATTTGAGTGCCATTTTTCTATTGCACTTTATTTTTGTGTGGTTGTTTTTGCCACTATACAGTTTATGTAAAATGAGGCAGTACATAAGAAAATGCAACACCTATTCTCATGTGTTTCATAAACATCCAGCCCCTGACTTGTGTGTGCTGTGCAGCACAGTTGTTATTGCCAGTTAACAACATGTTCTAAACTGACAGAATAAGTCTTACAGATCTCATTTTTTTGAATTTTAGAAACAGTGGAGCCATATTAAAAGGAATTTGCCAAATTACCTGCAGAGAAGGAGGAAACCTGCAATTTTCTCACTGCAGTGATGAGATGGTATCAAGAATGGTGCTAAACAAGGCCAACCAAAGGGACCGCAGAAACTTTCCTGAGGAATAATACTCCTGTATATTGTTCTTGAATAAAAACTGGAAGATTTTATTCCCACTAAAGGGATGTCAACTTTCAAGTGTTTTAGTCCTGCCTGCATGACAGAAGACAGCAAGAACAGCACACAGACCTACACACATATCTCAGTTTATTCCCTTCAATGATTTGATAGCCAAACTAATGTCAGAAGATGAATTCAGAAGGCTCTTTATGGTGAGACAGATTATAACTCAAGTTTAAGACAGAAAAGGAAATGACAAAGAAAAACAGGGACGACCATCAAAAGAAAGTTTACAACATAACTGCTTTTGTACAGCAATATGAGATAAACACCAATTATCACAATTTTCTAGCTGAGGAAACAAAAAGCTCTGATCACAAAATAAATCAAGGGACTCATGCTGAATGTACATGATTATGTCATAGTCTGGTTTCTATTAGTTTTATCACATTTACCCTCAGTACCTGACAACTAGTGCCTTCTATATTCAGAAAAAGAAGACAACAACAACAGATGAGCACTGAAGCATGCATTTGGGGCATGGTTCAAATGAAAACCTACCATGCCCCCACCACATCCCTCTGCAGATCAGCAGACAGGCTCAAGAGCACGTCCCTGACTCTAGCCAGGGCAGTTACTCACTGTACCTGTGGGCAGGACAAATGAGAAGTCTTGCTGCCTTGCACTAAATCTTTCCAGTTGCTGGCAAACCACTGGCCAGGCATTTTCTAAGAAAGCGGTTATATATGTTATACATACATATATGTATATATATTTGTTACATTATCTTTTCATTAAGAGGTCCTTGATGAGCTGTTGTTGTTTGTTTTGGGGTGTTTTTTTTGGTTTGGTTTGTTTTGTTTTTGTGGTTTTTTTTTTTCACACGAGGTATCTAATTTCCTTAGTATCCATACCACCTTCTGCTTTTTCCTCATCTCGGGGTAATTACTTCCATTGTCAATATTAGCACTGTGTGTCTAAAGGAGATTTTCTGGAGCTGCAGAAAAGAGATCAGTCTGTAGATCACTCCTTCTTGGTTAAAACTGCATAAACAAATCTCAAGACAATGGCAGATCTGTTGCCATCTCATGATGTAGATTTCAACAGACTGTTAGGATGCTGTAGCTTTATGGTTTGTTTAACAAGATTTATCACATACGAACCCCTTTTACAAGAGCAAAGAGATGCTTTATTGAGCCAAGAGGCACAAACTGAGTAGATATGAAGATGAAATGGTCTGAATTTGCCAGTCAAACAGTGTGACTGCATCTGCTGCTTGGATGCTGCCTAAATAGGCCAAGATCAAGGTTGTAAGGATTGATTTGATCCTGATCCCTCGAAGTAAACAAGACCCAGAAATCAAAGCTCATAATAAAATTTAAAATTATCCAATGAAGTCATCTTGTATTTCCCCCCTTTAATGCATATATAATGTATGCATGTGTCCGTGTGCACACTTTCACACTCAAAATAATCTTATCCCCTGCATTTCTATGTTCCACAATAGCAAACACACTCCAAAAGAACAAAATTGCTGGAGGAAAATAGCACCCATTGGAGCAGAGAACCTACGTGCCACCGTTCCCCTTTCCTAATCAGAAAGCACCGATTCACACCTCCTTGCCTCACCTCCCTGCCCCTTCACCAACCAGGAACTCACCTTACATCCCTAAAATGCTTTCCTTGGCCAAGTCTGCAACCCAGGCAACCCAGCCTCGACTGCAGGCAGCAGAGGCGGCGAGCTCAGCTCAGAGTTTGACATGCTTGGTGCATGTCACACAACACAAGCAACCTGCTAACGAGCCTCGATGTGCTCGCCCTAAGTCACAGCTGCCAGCAACAATTGAGCAAGTGCAGCCTAGCTTCTCAGGATTCCTGCCTGTTGCCCAGGAACCACACAAAGCACTGGAGATTTGAAACAGGTGCAAACAGTGCCTTTCTCCCATGCCCAGGCTGCACAGCCTCGGCAACAGCAGCGCAAGAAGAACCAGAAAGCCGGAAATGAACTTCCAAAATGCGTTCGAGAGTTCCTACTGATAATGCAACACTTCGATGACCCGTGAAAAACAGGTTGTACATAGCACTGTAAGAGGAAGCAGGAAGGCTTGGTCAGGCTTGCCTTCATGAAACCTGCTTTCCCCAGAAATATGCAACCGCGTTGTAATTTTGGTTACACATTTGTAAAAATTTGTCAGTGTTTCTCACCTGCAAAATGTTTTGTTAATTTAAGAGGCAACGTTTCTGAACAAGCAATGATTCAGAACGCGTAATGAGCACCAAAAATAAATGAAAAGCGTGTATTTTAAAGCTTACTTTTATAATAATTTGATAGCTGCATAGTATTTTTTAATGCACAAAAGTGTCTTTCAAGTAAGTGTCTTAAAAAGCCTAATACAAATCACGTACATTATCTAATTGTGTGCATGTACAGAAATTCTACATGTACCATCTGTCTACAGCTCACTGCTTAACATTATAACCTGGTACATGCACAGCTCAGTGCATAGGTGGTACCGTAGGTAAACACAAATTGGATCTCCTGAACTGAAAATCTGTGAGTCAACTTTTAACAGGCTCGTTAGAAAAGACGGCACTAACTCCAGAATGGTTTGTTTTGTCAATATTGCCTACGCTGTGTTAAGGTCATCAGTACGAGTTTGTTATTAGCCACGCTCCCACACTGGTAATCAAGCAAATTCCTGTAAATTTCAGGCAGAATCTCGCCTGAATTGGAAGGGAGCAGGAACTGGTTAAGGCCACTAACCAGATGGCCACTGAGATGTGGCGTTCTCATGCTGGGATCAGCTGCTCTACCTGCTACTCACAAGCCCACTCACAAGCCCGGCTCAGGTCAAGCAAGGCTCTTCCACTGTTCCTTCAGAAATGAAATGTTCCAATGCCGAAATGCATGCTGAGGGCTTCTGTTTAAACTGAAAGCACTCAGATAGGTTTTACCTTCCCTTTTGGATCCCGCTTTTCACTTGGATGTCAGGCTGAAAAGGCTAAAGGGTTCTCTTGTACAGACGCCAACAAAAACAAAGGTAAACTTAGAATTTTCATTAACTGTAAATTACAAGAGCAAACAGAAATAAGGATTGATGTGAGCAACAGGGAATGCTAAAGCTTCACCAAATGTAATGTGTAATGCTTCAACCCAAACATATTTTGGGATGACTGCCAAGAAGATGGGTATAAATGTGGGAGGCTTAGTAGAGTACAGTTTGAGCTAAAATGTGTAAAGTTTTCACATTGTGCTAAGGAAACATTCGTAGCTAGGTAAAAACAAGGCCTTATGAAAAATCCAATTTTACATCTAATCTAAATTTCCCTGGGCAAAGCAACTGCTCTCTTCCTAAACTGATCCTCAAGATAGCTGGCAGTAGCATATAATTATTGTGGATAGTATTGCCATGGGCTAGGTACTAGTTGAATATTATAAATTATAGAGGTGTCTCATCCAGCATTACATGGTTTGACGTATTCATTTAAACCTGAATTGGAATTACTCATCATGATGCTTTTGTTATTTGGTGGTCCAACGACATCTGTAGAACCAGGTGACAGAAGAGTTGGTCCTGTCTAACAAGTTTTCTTACTCTATCTTAGCTCACACCGTTATATGTTAGCTCTTCTGACCTAGAAACTCCTAGTGAGGAAGGATAAAGTATCCTAATCATCAGAGTTTCTCCAGTGAAGAACAGTTACTGTATCCTGCATGTTTTTGGGGCTGTAGGGGAAAGGGTATTAAATAACCCAAATAATCTCAATTTGCTGCTGAACATCCCCCAGCAGAAAAAGGCCTACGTGGCTGAGGTTTGGTTACCTACTGTCAATGCTGTGCTCAACAGTAAGAGTAGGAGATTCTTCTAGCTCGCCCAGAAGACTAGCTCATGAACTAAGATTTAGATTTACTTTCAGTGAGATAAACAATGATTAATTCTAGTAAAAACAAGAGGCTGGAGAGTTAAGAGGCCATAAATGCTATAGAAATTTTCAACACAGGCTCATTTCTCAGCTTTTCTAAAGCTACCTTCTTCTTGAGATGATAGCCCAATTATTTCAGGGAAAAAAAAAAAAGACAGTGTTAGTAAAGCTTTTAACCTATTTTTTCTGCATAGACTTCAGACAGCTTATACAGTAGTGAAGGTCCAAGAAGGCATTTTACTGTACTGGCTACCATTACAGCTTTATTCATCTGATTACTTCTAAAATATTTAGACATCAACACAAGTTAGTTCATGTTTCTCCATGTTAATGCAGGGTATATCCTTCCCTCTCTGTGCCTGAGATGATGCATTTCTTAGGTTTTCCAGATCTGCAGCTGACAGATACTGACAAGCTCTGGATTCCCCTTACGCACTTCCAGTTCCACAGATGTGCAAGTAAGAAGTTCCTCTTGGAACACAGTACAGAAATCATACTAACAATACTCAATGCATCCCAATACTTGGCAAATAAACATGACCCTCTGATAAAGAGGTGGTTACAACAGGAACTTATCCCATCTAAAAGAGAAAAACCTGGAAAGATACCACCTGTTCATTCCGTTGTCCCACATGCAGACCTATTCAGCTGGGAGGGCCAAAGGGGTCAAGTAATAGGGATGTATGTACATAATGCTACTTGTCACAGTATGTAATAACACAGCCGCCAGGGGCAGGGGAAACTGACCTTCCATTCGCTGCAGTGTCTTCCCCCAGGCTGACACTGGCATGAGAATGATGAGGGCAATTAGGAAGGACTCAAATGTAAATGCAGCTCAGATTTGTTTCTAATGGCTTAGTAGCAGGCGGAGACATTTCGTAGGTTGTCCCAGAACAGAAAGCACCCTACAGAAGTGTGCAATAAAGTTTAATGACAAAAGTGATTCAATAAACTCTCTTTAAACTCTAAGTAAGGATCCTTGACATTAGGGAACAGGCCAGGATTCACTACTTTGGTAACGACTGTAGGATGAAGCTACGCTTTCTGTAAAGTTAAACTTTCCTTCAAATTATATCAAGTGTGTGCGCCTTGGCAAAGCTTTGAGGAGCCTGAAAAACGAAAGTATCCTTTCCTGCTGTGACTTCTGTAAAATAAGAAACTGGATTCACCACTGTCTTCACGGGCGCCAGCCAGACCACAAAGTGTAGCGTCAACACTGTGCTTGTAAGGTAAAAGCTATTGTAATTTTAAAAGAATATCAATTATACATTGTGCCCTAGAAGTACTATAACCTGACTTCAAATTTCTTACAAACTATGTCTTCTTGCACTCCTACATAATACCAGAATAAGAAACACTGTATTACTTTCTGGGAGATATTTACAAAACTCAGGGATATTCTAAGCAGATACAAGCTAATATTATTATGCTGAATAGCAGTACAAGCTGCCCTCCATCCACAGCACCATGCAGGCTGTCATTTTTGTAGTTAAAATGCATTTTGCAGCAAGACTTAAATGTTCTTTCAAGTGCACTGTACTGTTAGTTGTTGTCACGATTATTTATAACTGGGGACATCTATCTCCTACTAACCTTCTGTTCTGGTCCAATATACAGGAAACAATTCTTGAATCATTAAAGTACATTTATAAGAATTTAAACTCAGTATTTCTTAGCTAGATTCTGCCCTCTGGTTTTGACTCTAATCCCAGGCAAGTCAAAGATGACATTCAGTCTTCCACTCTATTGTGGGGCTTGCGTGTATGAAAATTTAATTTTGGTGAGAGGTCAGGATAGAAGATGAAGATGTTCAGCTGAAGAAAAGGGTTTTCAAAGAGACTTGTAAACATGAGACCACGAGTTTCATTTCTTTTTAAAATGTATCATAAAGGTACTGTAGCATTCTTTAACACTGAGAAACAGCAGAATAGTGCATGAAACACTCAATGCCAAGAAACAATCCATCCCTATTTTAGCTGTGAATTATCCTACAACCTTGAGAAAATTACTTAACTGTTCCATGTTTCAGTTTCCCCATCTATCAAATGGGGACAATGATACTTCGTAAAACCACTCTTAAGATTCTTTTTAAAATGTATATAATTTGGGAACTTGTAAAGCACATGCAATTTCTAAAAAACCCCACTGAGACTATAGGAATAAATATTTCTTTAAACATTTGTTGCAATATTTTAATACAACTCGTACCCTCTCTATAAGTACTTTACAATATTCTCAAGAGTTTTTATGTACTGTTTACCATTATCAGCATATGGGATTTGAAGATACTACATGCTTTAAGTTTAAAATTCTGACTCTTGGTTGAAATACAAATATTTTCAAGGACCTCAGTAAGCAATTGACTGGGTTCTGTATTTTTTTTCCTAAGACAAGCAACAGTCCTCCAGGTGAGGTAGCACTGGATTCTTTGAAACCCACAATAATCAGCAAACATAAAGAAAAAGAGGTTAACACTGTGTCCTGCCTCCCCAGTACTCTTTTCAGCACCTACATGATACAGATGCCACAGAAGACTCACTCTTACTTTGAAGTGCAGGAAAATATATCGTGGTAAAAGACTGAATGTCATTCAAAGCATCCTTTGAAACTTCTGAAAAAAACTGAGCCTTGTATCTGGAGAGGTTTTAATGATTAGTTTATTTTTCTGTACTTTAGAGCACAGAATACAAAATTCATTACATGTTTAAAACTCAACAAACTTTGCAGGCTTTAGATATTCAAATACCTCTACTTCTGAAACTTTATCCTGCTTAAATGTGTATTTGTAGAGTGTGGTCTAAAAGTAGATGGACATAATATTGTAGGTCCAATTCCAAGTCACCAATCAGTTTGTTACATTTTTAAGGCAGGAATTTCAGTGCAGAAGAGAAGTGTTTGCTCAACTTTGTATTACAAGACTGGATCACAGAGTTTCTCAAATAACCTACATTACAGATGGGACCAAGCATGGAAACTGCCAGGCCCAAAAGATTATATTCTCTGAACACTGTTAACAATCATAAACAAGATATCAGAGCTGGGGATGGCTCACAAGTTTAGAGACAGCACTCACTATAAACCAAATGCTACAGTAGTTGTATTACTGAGGGAGAAAAAAGCTGGGGAGATTCTACAGCCATTTCATCTTTAATAACTATTTCATTCACTAACTGTAATATAGAGAAGAGAATTTTTATCCTTCAAGTTATTCAATCATATTTATGGTAGATAAAAATTTACAGGTATTACATTAGGTACAGTCACCTTATCTCCAAGTAAAAAAATGACATACATAGTTGAATACAAAGGCAGCAAACTGGATTTTTTTTTTATTCTTATCAAAATTAACATAATACTTGAATGCAAACAGGACAGCTAGATAAGAATTACAAAAGACATGAAATTCCTCCCAATTTTAGGTGTGATCAAGAAAGCAACAGGAAATATAGGTGAAAGGGAAAAAACACAGTCATCCAAATTAAAATTATGTTGAAAAATATATATGGCCCAGAATCTGTGTAGACCTCTGAAGAGAGACTGCCAGATAGAAGAACAGGAGTGATGTGGGATGCTTTCAGATATTTAAGAGCATAGAGTGTAGAACACAGTGCAAGAGCACAAATGTGCCCGCAGAGGCTGTGCTAGAGCTTCAAATATCTCCAGCTCAAGTGACTAATGTGAATGTGCAAAGAGACAACCACTTCAAGCAGAACTTTTTACTGATTAAGTCACCACCATAAATCTCAATATGTTCCCTGCCATATTGGCAGCCTGTCCCCTTTTTCCTTTTAACTGTGGGCCAGATCCTCAGCTGGTATAAGTTGGCATCGCATTTTGTTGCCTTCAGTGGAGCTAAGCCAATTGATGCCATCTGAGCATCTGATATTATATTTCTGTAGCAGTTAAGAAATGATACAGTGGCATTAATTACTACATAGTCATGTCTCATAACCTCATGGCAGGGGCAGAAAGACTTCTCATTTATAGTCACCAGTCAACATACAAAGTGGAAGGGTCATTTGGTCATTCCATGCTCAGTTTGATGGCTGTAAAGCTACTAGTCATTCCAAACACAGGAAAAACCACTTTTCATTTTCCTATGTGATTTAAATACTTAAATTTTGTTAACTCACAGGCATGTAGTAGCTACTCTATGTCCTTAAAGCACCATAATCCACTGCATCAAAAATGTAATGGATCTGACATGCAGAAGAACAGGCAACTGGAGCAGACAAAAATTCATTTAACTGAGAAACCCAAGTCCCACTGCCAATAGTAGATGCTAAGGGAAAGAGGGGTAAGAACACTTTAACCTGTAAGCATTCTGATACAGCCTAACAGCACATCAGAGATGCAGACACAGAAAGTCTCAAGTTTTGATAAGAGAGAAACTGGTCAGGGATTTTTTTTTTTTTGGTTCAGCAAAGGGAGAAATGAAGCACAGGACTAATTATGGACAACTGCATTTAGTTTGGACTATCTCTTACAATGACCTGACATTCATAATTTATACCTTTTGTGTAAAAGGCCTGTATGTTCCACTTCACTGCAGAAGGAAATAATCTTAAAAGAAAATTGCAACACCTAAATAAAGTCCTTCTTCCCCAATGAAATAACATTTCCTATTTTCTACCCAACACAAAAAAAGTGTAAGCTGGGACTCCAAAGAACCAGGGTGGGCTCAGACACTTGGATATCCAGTAGAAGCAGTGATCACTTGCACCAATATTTTAGATTCAGCAAAATGTTCACTAACTCACATAGGTTATTGAGGGTTATTGTCTGTGTGTTTGAGGGAGGGGTAAATGCGGAGTTGGTCTCTGGCACTGCATCTATCTTGGCCTGCCTTCATTTGCATTCTTTGCCCTTCCCAGTATTTCCTCTCATATATGATTATCTCCTCAGCTTCCAAGTTATTTTGCATTAAGCACTTCATAGCCCCTGGACGCTCAATGTTGAGATCTTACTGAACATTAAACAAGCAGATTGCCATCTTTGTCTTTAAATGGGTACTAACCTATCAGACAAAAAATTTATTCTCCACCTACCTGTTAGAATTTGCATGTCAAAGCAGCATGCACATTCCTAACAAGCTTCCAAATGGGGGATTGGAAGTAAGCAGATTCATTCTACAGGTAAATGTATAATCCATGGCCCTAGGTTGGCTGAAGCCTATGTCCCAAAATACAGAGGGTTTGCTATGATATAATGTAATTACCCATCAACAAGCAAAGGCCAAAACATGGGAAGATAAACCCATGACGTGTTTTACTTGTGTAAGGACAATGAAATTCAGGGCTTTAGCCACAAAAGAGCAGAGCTACTGAAAAACAGAAACACAGAAGGAGACATTAGAGAGCACAATTTATGGGGGAAGGATAAGAATAAACAGGAAAATTAATAGGAAACAGGAGGAGCAAGGAACTGCAGGTTTCAAAACACACTAGTATTTAACATGCCAAAAGAAGTAACTGAATCTACTGATATCCACTAGGAAAATGCCCAGACACTGGTGAAGTGTCCTCACAGCCACACACTTTTTGCTGTTAGGTTCTGATATGAGGACAATGACATAAGCTCTACTAGTGTCATTCTAGAGGGCATTCCACTGGGAACAACTTCAGATGGAGAACTCATGGACTTCCTCTCAGACCTGACTGTATCTGAATAAAGGTTTGAAACCTATTACATACCCAGCAGAAAACCAAAGAGTATTTAAAACAGACACATTCTGCCTAACTCAGATGAATTTGAACCAATTGATTAAGAATATGACTTAAATTCATATGGAAAAGTATCATCCATCTTTTAATGCTTGGCCTCATATTTCTATATTGTACTTGGCAGAAGTATGTCCATATTCAGTCATTTTGTCTTAAGTCAGTCATGGGATCCTGCTGTCCTGATATTGATGAGAATGAAAATTATAATCTTCAAATACTTCATTCAACTATTATTTAAGAAATATTATTACTTAAATGAGACACTCCCTTCACAAAAGAATGCTCATAAAATATATGCCTTAATTTAAAAAAAAAGGATTTTCCGTGTCTAAATTTTATCATAATCTGCAAGTGTGTTCAGTCATCCTTACCACAGGGGAAGAAAGTAAGTAGGAATTCCTGCCTGACAGAAATCCTGCAAGTAACAAAGCTCCTAATTTTGACTTCAGTGTAAATTTTGCCTCAGTATGAATTCACATGATTTGGCCAATGCTTTGCAGAGGTAACTGGGTTTCAAGTTTGTTATTACTTGGATAATTCTTTTGCTAGAAGCTTAAGAGCTCTTAGAAGAAGTGGAGGGATTGAGTTTGACAAGAGATGGAAGAGATCAATTGCTATTGTGTCCCCTGGACTTTTTAGTGTCCAGTGGATACCAGCTGGCTGGGCAGAAAATGAGAATTAACACAGTTTAGTTGTAGAATGCTGGCATACTAATCAGAATAATTTATTTCTTCCCAAAAAACATGGTTGGAGTTTATATTCTCATTTCTTATGTAACGGAGTTTTCCTAATATTTACTGTTTATCAAAAATACTTGTTTGCAATGTTTCCCTGTAAGGCTGATATACCCAATTTCAATTTCTAATCAGAAAAACCATGCAGATGTTACTAATAGGCCAAATGCTGGAATGCTTGCCCAGGATTTAGGCTGTCCACTGCTACAGACACTATGTGATTAAGACTCCCCATGACATTCAGCTGGTAAGTCTGGAGAAGTCTGGCCAGGCACCTTGATCATAAATAGAAACTTACAGGCTATGCAGCCTCATAACACCTATGCCTCAAGTCTGTTTCTCTGTTTTCTACACATTGAAGCTTTTTTCTTCCCTTTGAAAAGGAAGGGAACCAGGAAAAAAAGAAACAAGCCAATAACAGACAATTTTTCTAAAGCTCTCTGAGGAAGCAGACACAACAAATAGCTCCTCAAATTGGATCCCAGGTGAAAGCTCCTTGCAGCAGTTGTGTAGGCTTAAACAAGAGAAGTCATACAATTTATTTTTTTCTTTTATGCTGGAACAAACTAGCCTTTAAATTTGTATTTAGTCCAGTAAATTGTTCTTACTTTAACCTGTGATTTCGCTAGCTAGCAATAATTTTGGACTGTTGCTCAGAGGACATCTCTTTGCTTTGCTAATCACCTGTCATGATGTGTATGTCACTGCAGAATTTAGCCATGCAAATTTTGAAAGCAATTTGCAGCTCTGAAACAATTTTGAAATATTTCTTCAAATTCTATGCTGTCAAAACTCAATGAAACTGCAAAAAGCAAATGAAGATAACATTTATAAACAGCAAATGAAGATAACATTTATAAACACTGCAGCTGGCTACACAAAAAGCTGCAAAGAGTAAGGGTTACCAGAGCAGGAAAACTAAATAACTAAGCATTGTTTCTTGAAGCATAATACCCATACCTGGGACCTACACATTCCTGCCTATACATCATATCAATATCACTGGGGTAAATATCTCTAGGAAAAAAAGAGCAACCAAAAAGATAAATCAAACAAATTAACAAACAAACAAGGTACTCACTGCTTAGAACTTATCTGCAGATGTTTACCTAACAACTTCACTTTTCCCTCCCCTTCTTTCAGCAGAACGTGGTACTGTGAGCATTACAAAGATTGAATTCCTTTTCATAAAAAGTTAAAGGCTAGTACACAGTAGAAGCCAATAATAATTTTGTGTTAAAATAGCCACGTAATAAGAACACCACTGTGATGGTAGATTTCCACCTTGCACATTAAATATTAGTGTACTCAAGCTTCTCCTATGCCTGTGGCTTGGGCAGTGCTCTGCTCAGGAAACTCAGGATAAATCTGTCCCCAGATTATTCTGGTGTGAGCTAGCCCAGCAAATGGGACTTTTATTCTGATACGGTTCAACCAAAAAATTACATGGGACAGATATACAAGAAAAACAGAAAATACCCCACGAACAACAATCACATCATCATTGTGTATTCTAATATAAAGTATTTACAGGATTAAGCAGCAACATCACTGACACAGTAACACAGAGTATGGCCTCATCCTGCAAGCCTCTCATCTGAATAATCCTAAGCGTGTGCAGTCCCTTGCAGCAACAATGAAATCTGGGAGGAAACAGCTCAAAAAGCTGAAACACAGAGCAGCAACGTGACTCACCTAAAATTCTACAGAAAACAAACAGGAATTCATAAATTAAACTGATTCTGACTTTTAATCTTGCCTGTGGGACTCAAGATCTCTCCCATGAGAATAGGTATAGCAAAGCAAAAGCAACCCCTCCCTTGACATTTTATTATATTTCTATAGTCGTCTCAATATACCAGATCAATTGCATTTGAAAATGCAGCTATTAAACCATAAGTAGACCATCTTTGGAGCCTTTGTTTGTCAATTGCATCAAATAACAATTCTTCTGCAGACAAGAAATCAGACTGTATTTTTACAATAATTGCAAGTCATTTCTAGGAGAAAGAGGTAGCAACAATACCCAAGGAAAAAAAAATAACACACTTTTGTGCTTTCCCATCAAACCGGATAGTGGTAGGGGTTTAAATCAGTCAGAGGCAGCTACGCATGAGAGATTGCACTCTGCAGGCTCTATCAGTCAGAAGTCAAGGATACACGTCCATGATTTATCATACTTTTCATGGTAATTAGCTAGAGTGCCATTTTGCTTCCAGTAGCATCGCTCAACTTTCTTTTTTTAATTTGGTCTTTTTTCCTGCAAATGAATTTACATATTTCTCAGTCTCTCATCCCCTACTATGTTTTATTTATGAATATAGGTCTTGCTGATGGTAACTTCAATGTGAAGAAAGTAGTAATTAGTGTACCTATCTGATAAGTTAATCCCTTTCCCACAATGTCTGCAGAGAAGTTTAAGGTAAGTAAGAGTTTGCAGTCAATATTAGGTTTAATTATGCTTAATGAGGGGAACTATCTCTGTTTACTAACTGCACCTAGGTGTGTAGCTTCTATATGAGTTTTTCTCCCAACCTCATTCCACACTGTTAATAGTGCCACTGTGCAGGGTACTTGTGGTGCTTTAATCCATAAAACTTCTCCAGGAGAGCCAAGCAAGTGAGGCACCTGTTACAATACACATTCAGAGGGAGCAGAAGGGCCTTAAAACCATGACAGCTTTGTGCAAGGAAAAATTCTTCTCATATTTAGTGGATGCAGTGCACTGGAGAAAAGAAGTTGAAAGCCCCAAAAAGCCCACAGACAGTCCTCAAGGCCCTCCTCTTAAAAAGTAAAACAAAATATAATAAAATAAAACAAACCAAAACAAAATAAAGTAAAATAAATACAATATTTGTTCCTGGTTTTCAGGGATCATCCACTTGAATATTTCCTGTAGGAGTTACTGTGATCTTTTACCTCATTGAAAGCTGTGTTAAGAATTAATACCCTGAAGTTGTACAAAAAATGAAGACTTCTAGTTGTATTTCACAAGCAGGTATCTTCCACAACTCAAGAAATCCTAGAGGCAACTGAAGATGACACCAGTGTTGTCTTAGAACTCCACACCAGCAAGAGGTCAAAAGCAAAGGCTCAGACTGAAACCCAGTTCTACTTTAACAGCTCTGGTTTTAGCATCTGTGCAATGTTGTTACTTCAGTCAGTCTTCCTAATATGAAGATCTAAATTTGAGTTTACTTCAGTACTTTTTGCCATAACATTTTCCTTTGTGATTTCATGTATTATCCTCTTAAGAAATTCATGCAATGGGAATTTTTTTGATACATATTTATAACTACCTATGAAAAATATACCTTCCAAAATCTTTGATTCCCTAGGATGCATAGATTTAGGGGGTTTTGTGTGTGTGCACACGGGACCAAGTTTGCAGAAGTGCTGAAAAACAAAGCTGTTTGATTTCCAATAAGAAATGGAAGTGGAACACAGAGAGAAATTGTTCTGTAAATGGAGAGGTTACTTCATTTGATTTTTTCAAAGCAGTGAGAAGCGAGTTCTGCATTTAATTCATATCAGAGAAATGTGACATTTCCTCAGACATAGCTAAGGGGTTTTCTTTTTTCTTTTTTTTTTTGTTGCCCTGGTGAGCACTCTGCATGAGTCCACACATTCCCTCCTTATTTCTGCCATTGGCAAGACTTCAAGAAAAAATACTTCTGGGTAGAAAATTGATCAAAAAAGCAGGGAAAACTTCTGCTAAATCATGCTTTTTGTTTTTTAAAAAACACCCATTTTACAGTTACTTGACTGTCAAAATAAAAGTAAGATTTTATTCAAAGGCTAAATTCTGTAATTCTGCAAGATAAATCCAGATCAGTTCTACATAGCTTTGACTGTATAGGTTTCAAAATTTAAGCTCAAGGCTTAAATTTACAATATGCCAAACTAACCCTAACACCCATATTACCAGATGTTAAGGAAAATTTTTCTAAGGAAGTGTGATTTTTAAACTATTTTTCCCTCTCAACACAATGTTCCAAAATATGTGATCTGAAAACGTAAATACAAGTTTAACTACTATGTAAAACTGTTAATAGCTACAAAGGAAAAAAAAGACACCTGTTTTCAAAGCAAAAAAATACCTGCTTTCAATGTCTTCTTCCTTAGGCCATTTAAGACATCAATATTCAGATAAACATGGATTTCATTGAGATGGAAATTATTTACAGCCACATTTATTCTTCAGAAAATTGATTAGGTTTTGTATCCGAGAAAAGAGCAGAGGTCATGTCACTTCTTGAATACAAAGTCCAGCATCTTAAAACACTACAGAATGACCCTAAGGATCTGAAAAACTTAAAGAACTCATAATTTCAAGGCTAGATTAAGGAAATTCTAACTGGAAAATGAAAACAGCACCTAATACAGCACCAGGAGAGGGCATATTCAAGTTACTTCTCACTTGCTGCTGCCTTCTAGTAGTGACATGAACAAAACTTTGGTAACTGAACAATAATCTATTTTACTAAAGCGCAGTCCTTGGATTAGAGATGACAGGACCACCTGCAGGCCATGGATGTTCAGAGTAGACACACAAGCAGCTCTCCTCAGAATCCACAGGCAGCTCTCCAAACTATAGGAAGCAGATCTCCCTGAGAGATAGATGGATGCGGGCATTTTACAAAGATCTGTGCAGCTCTGCTCCCCAGACAACTGCTCGGGAAAAAGGTTCCACACTTTTCTGAACAGCCTGAGAGGATGGTGGGCTTGCTTATTTGGATCAGTCTAGGTAATAACTAGATTTTTCATTGCAATGTTGCCGCCACACATCTTTCTGCTCAGAATCACCAATTATAATGAAGAATAGTAGGAGGACAAAGGTTTTTAAAACTAATTTCAGAATAACCAAAGAAAAGCTGTTTCTCAAACATAAGGAGTTTGCTTAGGTAAAAATATTTCTTCCCAAGATCTAGAGAGGTTCACTTACCCCTAAGTGAATGAATCTGTGCTGCAGTATAATGCCTTGGCAAAGAGAAAGGCACTTTATTTGATGACCTCTGAAGTAATGGTAAGAGTCTCCAGTCTTGGTGTAGGACAGAACCTGAGAGTGAATCAGTCTGGTGGCCTCTGGAATCTCAAGGAAGCTTTAAGTTTATATGGAAACAGCGCATCTCACGTTTATAGCCCTGCCAGGCAGGTGGGATTGGAATATTGTGTTTTAGCCACATACCAATCAAACTGTTAAAACGTAACTTACAAGAGAATGCTTAGATAGAGATATTGAGATCTTGGGGCAGTCCCATCTCATAAAAAAACCCCCAAACATCTAAATGTGCCTATAAACATAATTGTAAAGATATTTTAATTCAGAGGAAGTAAAAAGTTTCAGATCAAAGTTCTGCAGCAAATTACCACAATTCAGATTAATATAAACTTACGTAATTGCAATGCTCTATAAGTGACTAAGGAGAAACATTTCTTCCTTCTTTTTTTTTTTTTTTTCTTTTCTCAATATTGATTTCTCGCCAGAAAAAATTCAAGTTTTCAAATGCTTTTCTCTCTGAAGAGCCTCTGCCTACTTTCATGAATTCTCTCTGCCATCCTAAAGATATGCCTTTGGAAGGCATAGAGACTTGTATAATCCCCCAAGTCCTATTAATATCAGTAGGAATGATACAAGTTTTATTCCAAAAAGCCAAAGGGAATGACTAAAATGGCCTCAAAGCTGGTTTTCAGAGTCAAAATGGTCTACCTCATCTTCTTAGCATTAAAATGTGCTGCTGCCACAGAAGTGGTCCAGCTCCCACTGCTGCTGACTTCTTGCTGTTTCTCATTTTGCTGTCTGCCATTTCATTTGTGGTGCAGGAGGAATAGGGGTAGGTCTTTTAACGACCCACGGTGCTGCACCGAGTTATGCAGGGAGTTATGCAGGAATGCTACTCTGCTCATCAAACTACTGTGTAACTTAAGGCTGGCTTTGACTGGAAGGCTTCCTAAAGGAACAACAAAAGCCCATGGAAGGTCTTCAGCAGCAGCATCAGAGTGTCCCCACACAAATGTCTGATTCAGGTCTAAGAGGAAAACAGATGTCCATCCACTCAAAGAGGGGACAGAGAGAGAAACAGGGAGAGACTAACACAGAAAGGGAGAAAGAAATAGAGAAAGAGACAAGAAGAGAAATAAAGAGAAGTAAAGAAGGAGAGAGGGAGGGAGTGAAGGAGAGAAGAAGGAAATTATTTCACCATACTAATCATTGAAAGATGTATCTCCTGAACTTTGCAGGATACAACAACGTTTGAAGTTAAAATCTTGAACCACCAGATAGAGGATTTAGCCCTCTCTTTTACAATTAATTCCTTGTCAAGCCATGTTCTACTTTTATAGAAAAACAGGGAAGCCGAGTCTCTTTTGGGTTTTAAAGACAATGGAATAGAAATCAGCCAGGAGAAGAAGAAAAAAAAGTCACTGACCTGAGCTATTCACTGAAGAAAATTAACTTTCCTAAAACAAACACCAGAGATATTAAAGATCAGTAGTTTAATCCGTCTGGACACCTGGATGTGACATCTGGACAGCAAAATTGCTATTTATTCTTTCTGAAGAACGTAAACTGAGTCACTGGCACAGAACAAAGAATTTAAAGTCAAATTATGTTCCATGTGGCAAAAGTGGCAAGTGTCACACATGCCATGTCATCCAGATACTACCAGATGATCTGCAGTTCAGATGAAGAAGAAAATGAGAATGACTGAAAGTTTCTTCTTGGCTTTAACCCTGGCACACATCTGAACAAAACCAATGGTGGTTAAATATCTTGTTCTGAATCTCAAAAAACTTCCCTGACATACTTCTTGCCCCCACCTTTTCACTCTCAGTGAAGAGGGATGTTATCTTTTTCACAGAGGATGAATCAGGTCATGGCCCCTGGCAAATCAACATGAACCACAGGCCACATGATTCAAATGTGCTCTAAGAAAGAGAATTTTAGCATCCTGAAACTCCATGCTTAAAACACTGACCAAGGAGACCAGTGTATTGATTTAAGAGGTCAATCCTTTCACATTCACTGTCAAAAACAGTAAAGGAGGGAGAGTAAAACATTACCTCTGACTTACACCTTTTATATAGAAAAAACAGGCACACTGGCCTGGCATTGTTAGTTTTACTAGAATATCTGCTGGATAACATGACAGATATGCATGCAGGTAAACATAAACACACATTCACACACGATACTGAACTTTGGGTTGGCAGCCAGGCTCTGGTAACCCATGTCCCCTGGGCACAAATCAGCTATGAAGGAACAGGAAAATCTCAGTGTAATAGTTAACTAGCCCAGTGGACTATTGTTCATCACAAGCAGAGAAACAGCAGTGCAGGCTGAAATGCTGGTCCCCTCTTCCTCTGGAATGCTATTGGATGCCTGGAATTAAATTCAGCAGTGAAAAAATACAGGAAATGTAGTGTCAACATAAGAAAGAAGCTGAATTTCACCTCCTGGAGCTGAAAATAAGGAGGACTTCTGCATGGAAGCAAAGATTTCCTGTGAAGCTTGATGTTGAAAGAACGTGACAGATTCCAGTATCAACATTTATCAAATATGAATGCATAGGTTTTGGTGGGACTAACAAGGTTTTTGGTATCAGAGCTAGGCAATTATTCCCTATACTGCAGCAAGTGATCAATTTCTGTGGCAACTGGCCAAGTGTCAATGTTGGGAGCTGCAACCATGGAACCAGGACTGCAACAGAGGGTTAAAGTGCATCCATTTCAGGTGAAAGACTAAACCAGGAGAATTCCTACAGTGTCAATGTTGGGAGCTGCAACCATGGAACCAGGACTGCAACAGAGGGTTAAAGTGCATCCATTTCAGGTGAAAGACTAAACCAGGAGAATTCCTACAGCCTATCAGGAAATTTCCCTCAAATATGCCCAAATCTTTCAAAGTCTTTTAGAGAAGTGCATTAAGAGTGAACAGACCGCAATATCCACTGTATTTCTTCCAGTGCTACCTCAAGTAAGCATTTTGCAGAGAGGCAATACACTACTGCCTGGACTTCAGCTTGAAACGACAAAATTTGTCTGCTTTTTTTCTAGTTTTCAATGATTTCAACTTCATCAGCCATGGCAGAAATGACAATCAAAAATTCAGGTTTAATGTTTATTTTTCAACAAAAGCACGGGCTTCTTATTTAAAAAGACCTTGAAATAAATATAATGCATTTACTTTAATTATTTTGAAATATTTCTGTTTGAGTGGGTAGGAGTTAAGTATCCACAACACCAAAGTAGGTCCTAGAATTAGCTGTTGTAAACAAAATGTTCTGCTGCAGTGGCCCAAATCCGCACAAGCAGTAAGCCTTGATTATTTTGGCTCTTTCACAAAGAGTACCCAGATCCATGAGAACGTATTATAGGACTTACATTTTATGGACAGGTCATATCTTTCTAATCAGGAACTTCACCCTTTGTTGGATGTTTTCAGTCCAGATAGCTTTCTGGTTAATTAGGTACACACACTAAAAACAACAACAAGAAGAAAACAAGCCAAAAATGTCCTAGGAAAACTTTAGATGGAAGCATTTGGACATAGTTATGTGCACACATCCACAGAGAGAAGAGGAGGAATCTAGGGAAAATACACAGGATAATCACTTCACAGTCAGTGCTCACTGACTTGAACAAGGATTCAAAAAATAAACACATCTAACATTTAAATCCCAGGCTGCATATTCAGTGACACCCTTTCTCTCATGACTGTATGTGCACTCAAAACCAAAACCCCAGCAGCTGAACATCTACAGCTTTGAGGAATTTCAGTTCTTGATCTCATGGCAAAGTTCCTATCCAAACGTTCCACTGTGTCCACAGGCCTCTAATACCACATTCTGATTTGAGTACATAAATGCAAGGAAACTACAACCAAAGACAGAGGAAGCAGTTGAAATGAAGAGTTCGTGCTGCCCATCCCTTCATAGGTATAAAGATGCGATGTAGGCATCTGGAGAAACAGAAGATACTACTCTGGAACTTCTCATTCCGGAGGTCTCCCCATTTCCTAACTGTATTCCTGCACTTTGCACAAACTTCCACATAGCTTTATAGCTCCTCTGCACTGTTGCCCATAGTTACATCCAGTATTTACAGGTAAGCCTGCAGCCTTGCTCCTCTATGGAGGTAAACAAGACAGGAAGGAAAATGGTATGAAGGAAAGTAGGAAACAAATCTGCACTTACTTGTCTGTAGTTGGTAGCTATATCTTAAGAATGGCTGCTTTAAAATACAAGTTATTGTTGAGGTCTGGTTTAAAAATCTCTGCCAGTTTTGACATTCAGGTGAAGGTATTGCTGCTGGCTCCAGAATAATTTGCATATCTTATCACTAAATAAAATGTCTGAGGTGTGCACCAATCTGATGAAATTATAAACAAGACTCCACACAAGTACACAAGCCTCCTGTTTGACTTCTGTCCTGTTCACTCCTCTATAATAAATAATATGATCATCTCATTCTAGTTGGAGTTTTAACTGTGTATGTAAAAAGGAAAATGATAGCAGCCTGTTCTTACCCATACTTTACAGCTGAGAACCTGACAAAAATGTGATTTTGGGGAACAAGCAGAAATCTTATTTTGCTGCCATCCACCTCCTCTTTTATTGCTACAGAATTAGTGGAGAATCCTATGTATTTATGTATTTTTAAAAATAATTTCTCATCCTGAAAGTAAATAAATAAATTAAACTACACCTCTTTGACTACAAAGAATAATATACATTCCTAACTTTATGTCCTGCAATTAATCTCATGTATTTCAACAGGATTACTCATAATGCTGTAAGTGAAATACGCATGTAAATCTTGGCAGAATCATGGCCTGAATTGCCAACAGTTATATGGCACAATTAAAGGCTTAGGTCTAAATGCCTCTACAGAAAGATGAGAAAAAAAAAAACCCTTTAGGCCTAATAAGTAACAAAATCTACTCCAGGGAATGATAATGGGACAAATAGCATTGAGGGTGTCGCCTTCCCCTGGGAAATTCACCTGTCACCAAATCCTTTCATAAATTCATCTTCTTCCTCTACCAGTTACCATCTTCACTTACCTCTCTTCTCTATCACCAAATATGACTCTCCCTTCCCACACTTCCTCTGCCGCTATGTGAAAAAGGAAACAGGAGATGCATCTTATTCATTCTTTCGCCCTGTGAAGCAGGATGGGAGCACAGTCTGGCCCTTACATTACCTAGCACGGTAATAAAGAGCTTGTGTGCTAATTAACAGGCCTGGGGTGCACAACTTTGCTCCTTAGCCTGTTGCTGAACTGTTCACAGGCTGGTGTCTCACTGAAAATTGTCCAGTAAATGCTATGGACAACCCTTAACCTATCACTGGAGTTCATTCCTAGAAGCTGCTGTTTAAAATGTATATAAATTGAGATCCCCAAATTGCTCAGCCCTGCCTCCTGAGGAGCAGCCTACCATCGGCTTTCTTCTGCAAACACTCATGAATGGCATACGAGAAGTTACTCACGATCAGGTTTCTTACTAAAATCCAGGGCTTACGCAGAAAATTCTGCTTGTGAATTAACTCAGTCGGAAATATTAACTAAAATGCCAGGAAAACAAAGTCAATCCCTTAGAAGTTCAAATGACTATTTGTCACAAACATTTCACCTCTACTAATGAACTGCAAAAATGAATGATAGAAATGCAAAACTGTATTATGTTTAGCAGTTAACATTTTAATAAGAAGGAGATTAGCAATTTTTAATACCTCCAGTGCTTTGTTATATTCAATAGCACAATAACTGAATATTTTAATTGCTAATTATTTAGACCTCATTCAGTTCTCACTCAGGCAAAACTCCCATTGAGGGACTCTTGCCTGAGAAAAGAGCTACAGGATTTGTTTTACTGTAATTTGAAAAAACTTTATATATCATAAAAACTATCAAGTAATAGTGAGACAAAAATCATTAAATCCTTAGCAATATTAAATCATACTGAAATTCCCATTGACTCTCAACACCAATGTTTTCATATTAAGTAAAACAGATAATTGCAGTTTACCAGTTGTAACTTACCTGTATAATTTATGCCCAGATATACTGGTGGCTCTTAAAGAGGTCTAATAATGTTTTGATTCCTCTTAGCGTATCCCTGCTTTTCTCCTGTGGGAAATCTCAGTTCAGATGTGATAAGGAAACAGCATTTCCAAACAATTATGATATCAACACCTTCAGAAACACAAACATTAGCATTTGGTTTTACCTTTTGACTTTGGCCTCCAAAAGGGTTAAGAGCAGCTCTCAACACTTCTTTCTTATGCTGCTGTAAAGAAAAGAAATGAGTATGTTTAGAGATTTGCACATAAAAACCCTTGAGTTTCCATAACAGTCAAATAGGTGTTCAGTGGGGGAAGTGGGTGGAATGCTGTATATATATATGTATATATAAATACAGCTATCTGAAGGGAGACAAAACGAAGTCCTGCATGTTCACATGTAGTGCACAGGTGACAAACTAAATGTACTAGTATTTCAAATGTCATGCTAAGCACATGCTTCAGAGAGGAAAGTTATACAGGTGGACACAAAGTAATTAGGGAGTGATTTCTAAGACTGTGCTTCAAAAAAGTAAATCTCTTTTTTTTTTTTAATTAAGTGTAGTTTAATTCATCTTAGTGAGAAAAACAAATGTGTGTCACAACCAAAGTTTTACCACTTATGTTTGTCATTTAAATGCATTTTGGGAACAGTTAGAGGTAGGTCCTTTAACAGGTCAAGTCTGAAGAGTTTCTCTTTTTTTGAATGAAAAACATGTATCACATTTCCATATTTTCAACTATAAATGGTTTTAATAACTAAAATGTTCAGAAAACCTCTCCATAGGCTTCACTGAAGAAACAAAGAACCAAAAGCAGACTGTTAACTACCAAAATGTTCAGAAGTGGCTGTCACACAGCTGAGGAAAAAGTAAGCATTTTGAAGAATGAAAGTAGGAGTTGAGCACCCTCCTTCACCAATTCAGAATATGGTTTAGGGACCAGATTGTTATAGTTTCCAATGCCTGTTATAAGAGGTTCACTTAGATTACAGTGCTCAAATCCATTGCAGTCAGGCTTCCTGCTTCTTTGCAGAAGCAGTGACATCCCTTTGCTCCCCTCCAAGTGCTGACTTTCCACCTAAGAACTTGTGTCCAAAGCTAATGCCAGCCTGAGTACGGTAGGACTAAGACTACTGATAATCTTTAACAAAATATAAAAAATATCTAAACATATAATTTCAGATAAATTACTAAAATAATTTTTAAATAAATGGTTTATATATTATAAAAATAATATATGTATTTTACTAGTGTGGATTTTTCATAGCTAGCCATGAAGACTTTTTACCTACTGGGATTACAGGTGAGAACAGATTACTCATCAGAATGAACTCATCTTTGGAGAACCTTTACTTATTTAAAAAGAAAGCACACAAAGTGTTGCTTTCTCAGATAAAGAAGATATAACCAGTAGGCTTTCAGGCTTATTGTTTCCAAGCCTGACCTCCCACCAGTTCCTGGCTAGTACAGGGATGCTTCTGTTTCTTTCTCTGAGACATGTTCACAATTTCTTCTCAGATCTTGTCATTCTTCTTTTGTTTTCTGGGTGCTTTCTACCTGTGGTCATTACAATCAAACGTTTACCTCCAGCAGCATTTGCAGAAATTTCCCTATGACAATCCCCCAGCCTGTGTGGGTCAGTCCTGAGTGTACCCAGCATAGTCTGCTGGATGGCAGCTTCCACTCTTTTCAGGGAAGAAGGTTTATTTTGCCAGGTCTAAGGCTGTGTAACAAATGCTTCAGGTTTCCTAAGGTCTGCAGCAGCCTGAATAGAGAGAGACTCGCTGGACAGTGGCTGTTAGTGCTTTCCAGCATTTCATAAGGATGGTCTGGAACAGTCTGTCAGATCCGCACCGACAATGAATAAAGCAAATCAGAAGGCCTAGATATTGAGTAACGAGGATCGGCTTTTGACCTTTAAATGTTGCTGGATGGATTGCACGAGGACAGGTTTCATTCAAGCGATACTATTAGGTACAAAATTGTACTGTTTGCCTTATGTCTACCTCATCTCCCCGCTGCACCACTCTGTTCTTGCTGGCACACGACGTGCTGCAGCGAGAGATGGCTCTGCTGGGCGAGCCCAGTAACAGAGGGTGGTACTGGGGAGCCTGGCACGGCTGAAAAGCATGGAAAGAGCATGGGAAAATCTGACCACAAGGAATGAGAGAAAATTTTCTATTTTAAAACCCATTGATCAGTCAGACTTCCAGTGTTTAGACTCCTCAAGCTCTGCAAAGGATTAAATCCAAGTCAAAAATCTCTGTTTCTCTCCTCTGGCCTACTGGCATTTGGAAATTTTTATAACTGCTCATGATGACAAGCTACCCTCTTGTCAGCTGTAATTTTTGCCAAAATTGCTGTACAAGAGTCTGTAGAACTGTTACAATTACTTTATTTTCACAATCATGAATTGATCCTTTCTAAACATTTCAATGCTTGAATTTAATTAGAGGCAACATTTCTGCCACAGGTTTTATACCTGTTTCTATACATGATTTAAATTAATCAAGCCTTATACTTGAGATAGTAATTTGTTGGACCAAGACAGCTGTTTCCAGGACATACATTGTTTTCAATCCTAACCTCCAAGTTTACACCTTACGGTTTAACTTAGATCAACAGCTTATTGGGGATTCAAATTATACAATATCAAGTAATACCCTCAAAATCTGATGCATCTGTATGGCATCAATGGAGTGAAAAACTCTGCATGCAGTTCAGGAAGCCAGTTCATTTTTTTCACTTTTACACGAAAGTTAACTCCATGTACCAAGCAGAGGTGAATACTTCACAGCAGAGGCTCACTAGAGGCTTACTGGGCTCAAAGCTGTAAGTCTGTCAGTCCTCACAGAGGCTCGAGGTAGGCCAATGTGATTTCCTAGAAAAATGTGTGTTTCAGGATGAAGTAAATGAGGTACATTTATTAACTCTGCTTTTTAAATATCTAACCAGAATGAGATCTACCACAAAACTAAGAAATACAGATATGGATAACTTAAACAGTCCTAAATTAAAAATGCTTCTTTCACTATGCTAATTGCTTGTACAGTAACAAGAGCATTCTGTACTGATGAAAATGCAAACCAGAGGAACTATACACACTTTTTAATTTCCTTATGTTGATGCCTTATAGGCTGCATGGCCTTCTGACATTTGCTACTAATGAAAAAAAAACCTGCTCAGTGACCTATCATCAGATTAAGTGAAATTGAGATAAATACATTCCATTCAAGAAAATTTAAAGAATGTGTCAATTTTATTTACATTTTCTCTCAAGGTTGGAGGGGGAGAGATATTCTAGGATGGTAAATCTTCTCTTTTTAAGATCCTAAATTTAAGAACAAAATTCAAAGAGTAGGATAAATTATATTAGCATCACTCAGGTTCAGTTCCTTCCAAATACAGTCATCACACATACAAACTGAAGTCCAGCAGCAAGTGAATGAAAGAAACCACTGTTTATTAATGCTAAGAATATGGGAGCCAAAAAGAATCTCAGACATGATTCACTGTGAGAGTATCTGTAAATCTCTTGGTCTCTTTTGGGAGTCAACCTGGCATGAAACTTGGGCAAAGTATATTCTCAGCAAAATGGACAGCGCATCACAACAATGCTCTAAAACAAAACAAAAAAAACCAAAAAAAATCTGAGTGAGAATTTAATGTTTGTGGAAAAGTCTTATCTGGCACACTTAAAGCTTGAAATCCCCTCATTTTCAGGGCAGCATTTCTAGCAGAAGAGTCTGTCTCACACAGGCTCACCACTACCCCTCAGCTTTGAACTGAGGGACCATGTTGAATGGTCAGGTTTTGTGGTTGGTTCAACCCTTCACTGGACTTACAACCTCAGGGCAACTCTTACTGACTGTAGTCACGTTTTTTTGTGATATGGACTTCGTTCCACTGAGAACTAGAGTTGAGATCTCTGTCACTTTTCTCAAGAGTTAAGCTTGTCTGTATGGGGGCAGAAAAAAAAAGAATAAATCAAGTGACTAGCATTTAATTCCATGACAAAGACATTGTCTGAAGAATTTCTGAAGACAACTGCCCAAAGCAGACCACTGACCTGGTCTGCAAGTATAAGATAATGAACTGGACGTGATTTAGCTTTTTTTGTGGGGAAGGAAGCTTTTACATGTTGAGAAAAAATGTAAAGAAACTAATGTGTTTCGTTACATCCTTCACACACGAAGAAGTTTTTCAGGAAACAATTTCAGTTTCCTGTGTAGTACTCAAATCTATTTGAAACATACCCCCTGCCCATATTTATCTCTGTGGAAGACTTGGATTAACTGTCTAGGCTCAGGACAAAATGATCTTAGAAGGCAACGGTCACATGATGGAGAAAAGGGAGCATTTGTAATGCTGTCTGCGAGGTTCATATGCCTTCACTTCATGTACCATAAGTTTACTTAAACAGAAATCATCACCTGGAACATGAGAAGCAAATGGCATTTTTAAAATCAGAGGTACTAGCAATGAGCCTGTGTATTTCTTCAGAAGGAAATAACAGTGCAGACAGGGAATTAAAACATGCCATGGTAACAGATGAAGACTTCAACTGTCAACAAAATCAGGCTATTAATTTTCACATAAACAGTCTTCTAAAATCTTTGATTTTTAATATACAGTCCAAAGATCACTCTCACATTTCAGCAGCTTTTGTCTTTTAATGCTGATCACTTAAACTGACTTTTCACACCACCCTGTGCTTTGCCTCCCCTTTGGAAAAGGTGAGTGAAAATATCAAATGATATCATATTCTGCCAAGACCAAAGGAACAGTTCAAACATTCAAAAATATTAGGCAGTAGCCTTACTTAAGATAGAAAGGGAATGTGATTAGCAGTGGGCAGCGGAAGAGGAGGGAACCAAACCCAAATCCAAACCTCTTTTCTTTCTCTATTTCAATCGATGCTCAGGGCTAGACTATGTAAAACAAGCAAAAATGACTGGACAGAAAACACAGAATTATTTTGCATCTCATCACATTCTCCTCCCAATTGACAGATACTGGTATTCAAGAGGAGCCTGGGAAACTATTGGCCTGCTCATTACCACTGAAAACAGAGGTGCCCAGACATCCACTTGCACTAAACTATCGCCTGCCACAGGATGCAGCCTCTCAATGGATGGTTCCAAGTGTGGCTGGGAGAGCAACTCATGCTGCTCATACCTCCTCAAAAGACAAGGATTTCAGACTTCACACCTGTCAGTTTACAGCATCTCCCCAGACCTTAACTCACTCAAACAACATGAAAACAGACACATCAGGTGTCTGTTACCAAACTTTTTCTTCAAATTTCTGCCCTATTTCTGAAACGGAACAAGGCTGGAACTTTCCTTTGGCTGAGATGAACCAAATATCACCTCATAACAAAGAGAGACCTCCCTGTCTCTGGTCACTGGAAATACAAAATAGGAATCAAAGGTGCTGCTTTTGTCTGAAGAAACACTATCACCTTTAAAATTTAATTCCCTTAAAGCACCAGAGATTAGTCTGGAGGAATGCAGAAAGGAAGTGAGAGATGACAATCCTCTATTCTCTCCAGAGAGTATATGTCCCTACAGATTTTGTTTCCTGTGCAGTACTTAACTCCTTGATGCCTTTTCTCTCATGATCTCTTCCTTGGCAGAAACGTCTTCAAATTTAAAAATCAGAACATGAGCCAAGTAAATAAAAATAAATAAATAAAGTTCAATGCCTATAAAAAGTACACAGACTAACCTGCTTAATTATTAACAAGTAAACATAACAAATTCTGAATTATTTACTTAATCTTTTTCAGCTACAAACCTCAGACTTTTAGAGCATGAAATACATGCTTTATTTTAGGACACAAACTGGGTATTTTATAAGGCTGTGGACATTTTTCTGGGGGTGCGGCTGTTTTGAGGAACACACGTTTCTTATTAACCCCCAAACAGCTTCCTGTCACTAAACCATGCTGGAATTTTAAATACAGAAGTAAGAGTTTTAGCATAAAGATTCTGTATTCACGTGTTTGCTAGTGAATAGGATGGCTGTTTCTGAACTGCAGCTGAACAAAAATAAGATTCCTGTGAGGCATATGCACCCTCCTCAGCTTCTGTACATCTGCTAGGAAGATGCTAGATTCAGAGGGAAGACCTGGTGAAAGTTCCAGACAGGAATTCTACAACAAAGGATAAAACAGTCCCAGTACAATCAGATTTGCTTTACTGAATAAAGCTACCCTGCTGAAGCAAACCCCATCTCCACCACAACCCAAAAAAGGTCATCACCACTGGTCCCTGAGGTTCTGACAAGACGCTGCTCTTGGCCAGACCTCCAGCTGGGCCCATCTTTATGTTCTCCCTTCCGACACATTGCTCTGCCTAACGCCGTGCTGATGTGACACAGCCTTCCCAGGTGATATGCTGAAAATGAGGGAAGTTCAAAGTTCCTTGCTGGATAAAACAAGCGACATTCCTTTACCTGCTGAAGTTAGCACAGACCCTTTGAAGTCCCCAGCATTCAGTAGTGCAAAACAACGCCCATCTCCTCCTCAGTAGCCTGAGGCCATTACACAGTCACAACTTCTTGTCTGAATGGTAGTATCATCATCATCACCACGGTAGAAAGATGGTTGTGAATCTCAGAAAACTTTTCTTAACTAGCATTTCATAGAAATGATTCTGTAATATTGCTTTTGAAGCCCTGGATTAATGAAGACGTGTCACAAAATCACAGAATATGCCGAGTTGGAAAGGACCCACAAGGATCATCAAAGCCTAACTCCTGGCCCTGCACAGGACACCCCAAGAGTCACAGCATGTGCCTGAGAGTGTTGTCCAAATCCCTCTTGGATTCTGTCAGGCTTGGTGCTGTGACCTGTTTCCTGGGAAGCCTGTCCCAATGCCAATTCACATACTAGTATTCCCTCAGCATTGATACAAATGTGTACAATGTGATGGTATCTGAAAACATATTAATCCCTATATATTAATCTTATTAATCTACTCTTAATTGCTATAATGGTTAAACATAGTTTGTTTTTTTCCCCTGGTTTTAGATCTTAACATTTTTGTCAATATTTATGTACTATACTTTTTTTTTTTTTTCCCCGCCTACCAAAGCCTTCCAAAAGTGCAATTCAGGAGATGAGACAGTTAATCACAGAGATGGCTTAGTCTCTAATTTAGGTGGCCTACTTATGTTAGCAACATTTTATTAGCACATTATGCTGTATATTTAATATTTAGTACACTGTATGAGAATGGTTTACTGTGTACCGCTCACATAAATGACTTACAAATTCCGTTTGACACATAGAGAAGAGTGTATAAGTAATACTTGTATTTCTGAGTATACCTAATGCTACAGAAAATAAGGATAAGCAGAAAACATGTAGAGAAAACACTAAAATGTATCTTTGATGGACTTAAAGACTAGCTTACAAATACTTCAGTAGACAAAAGATGCAGCATTAGTGATGCACAATGCCCTTCAAGTATCCCTTCTTTAACTTTTGATTTCAAATCTTCCTCTGGAAGCCTCAGCTGAAGGAAAAGGCCTTTCATTCAAAATTGCTGAAGTATCACAATGCGAACAATTACAACGAAACAAACAGCAAATCCTCCCAAAACCTTTTGTATTTTACTAGACCCAGAAGACAAAGTAGGATCTTTCTTTGAGTTTAGAAGTGCTTTCAGGACATTTTTCAAGAGGCAAATAAGTTAGCTATGTCCTCATGAATTATGCAGCCTTTCCAGTGTGTACTTACACAATGCTAGCTAGAAGCCCCTGGGAAGGATGCCCAGTGCATATGAGCAGCAGGTGGTACCAAAGGAGAATCACTCAGCCAAAGCAGATCCAAGTTTTCCTGGAAGAGCTGGAGAGCAGCTCTGAGCAGGGATCCCAGTTATCTGGCTATAGCTATAGCCGGTTTGGTTATATTGGTATTCAGAAATTACAGCTGGAAAGGAGATCTTGACTTTAGTCCTTAGTGAGGAGGAAGAGTATACTGGTTTTCATGCTCCTTCTATTTACAAAGTGAATCAAAGCTCAGGCATCTGTATGGGCCAGAAAAGGGAAAATCACAGAATCCTTTAGCCTGACATGAATCAGCCCCATGTCAAAACACTCATAAGCAATCCTGGTACAATTCTTACATTTGCTTTTGATCTCTAACTAATGAAGCATTCACATTTATCAGAAACAGATTTTGCTGATATCAGTGGACAGGTGAATGTAACAGAGCAAAGAAAGGATAATAACCTCCCAAGACAAGTGGTCTTCAGTTGACTCTGAAGCTCACAATACCCCAGTTAAAAAACAAAAGGTCATCAAAAGGCAAGAAGACTTATTTGTAATCAGTTTTAGCTTTTTGTATTTCTTCTGCTGCGTAATTTGTCAATATATCTATCAATCCAAAATGAGGTTGCTAAGACAGATGCTAAGACTTCAGTAAATATCAAATTTCTTTTCTGCAAAATAGATGATCACAGCAAAAGCATTATTTTTTTCTGCTGGTGAAGTATTTTCAGTATTATTACAAAAGACTCTTACTGTTTATTGCAATCCCTGACAAAATATCAGTTCCAAAGCTTTTCCCACTATCATCAGTTGATGTTTGTCAAGTGACATTCAAAACATTTTTATTTTTAAAAACAAAAACAAAACAAAATTGAGCCTATTTTCCATTCTTTTTATTCTTGTACTTTACTGAATTTTTCAATATTACTCTGATACATGTATAAGACTTACATGGCATACCTAAAATGCCTCACAGTAGAAAAATTTAGTTCAAATTTCCTCTAGGAAAAAAACCCACAAAACAAAACAATATACAGAACCTCTTAGAAAATGTGTCTTTCCCCAGTTATATTCAGTGGGGAACATTAAAAATTCAATATTTGCCACTTTGCAATGACTTCTGGACACAAAACAGTTCCTTCATGCTGCAATAGTTTTGTCTAGTCTAAACATAAAGGGAATTAGAACACAAATACACACTTGAAACAACTCTAAACATGACACCCACAAAACATTTTCAATCCTGACATCACTCTTGTCCTTATTTTTCCAGTTACTCCTACCATTCATTACAGATATTTATTTTTTATAAAGATTAATGTATAAAAACCAGTACATACAAATCAAGTAACAAGAATGGTCTAATTAAAAATTTATAATATTACAAAAATAACTATTATATTAATCAATGTGAAGACTGAGATGTTCAGATCAGTGGCATATTTTTAGTTCTAACATTCATTCTGTTTTAAGGACATGAGGACAGTTGATTTAGTAAAAGCCTTAGCTGAGATGACATCATAATATACTATTTGGATTAAAACCGTGTTGGTTATATTGCAAGCTAGCAGAAATCTCCATTACAAGAATGCATCATATCTTACAGGTCAAATACAAAGTTTTTACAGATTAAGATTTGAAAAAACAACCCAAAAGAGTCTCCTCTTTTAGCTGAAAATTCACCAGCAAAACTGGAGGGATAGTTGTGGATCAAACTTAACTATGCTTTACTCTTACCAAAATCAACGTTTCATTTAACTCATTGCTTATTACACAGCAGAGCTTTTAAATCAAAAAAGCTTTAGTACAAATACTTTCCATAGTAAAGTCTGCTTCTTGTAATGATACCCATCAAAACATGTGACTTGGTATTATTTTAATATGACTACATATATCACTTCTATCTATATTTTTCTAAAACTTGCACCATTCTTTCATTTAATACAGGTCAATGGATTATGCAGGGTTTTGTCCTGTTATGTTAAAGGAGACTAAATAAAGTTCCTGAAACGTCATATAATACAAAACTATGTTTTCTGATAATAAACACTTTATATTGCACTAGAGTTTTGAGATCACAATGAGACTGATGTATTAGGCTCTGCGCTGGCACAGACTGGAAGACAGTTGTCACTAGAAAAAAACTTTTCAGACAAGCCAGTCAAAGGGTGAAAGAGCAGGAATTACTTTTTCAGAAGAGTTGAGACACACAGATTGAAGTTATTCAGGAAACTGTGACAAAGTACAGTGTTGAACTTTTATCTCAGGTTACATTCCACTGCTTTAACAACAAAGCCTTCCTTCCTCTCTATTAATTACATAAAGCAAAAGATCCCAGAATTACATCTACCCCATTAACTGAGCAATTCCAAACGCCATGCTACTTCAGATTTGCACAACTCCAGCATCAAGCATCCCAAAGCAAAACCAAATAGAACTAGGTTATCCTCACATTGCAAGTATTGAAATAATAACATAGAGGCATTAGGGTAAAGTCACGTCACCTAACTTTAGCCATCTAAAAGACACTGTGGCCTAGGCTGCTCCCTTCACCACTGGAACAAGGTGAGCATCTTGACAGGGCAATTCCGTCTCTTCTCAGGTACCCAGCTACGTCAGTCACTAAAGAAATGTCACCCCCTCCTCTGCCTATTCCTTCCACCTAGCCCAGATGCTGAGACTAAATGCCTCATGTTTAGCTGAGCGAGCTATAGATCTCTAGTCCATCACGAAGTACCCCTATCCTGTTCTCTTCCCTTTTTCCTGTGAGACAAAACGCCAGTGATGGGCCAAGGTCTGTATATGCTGACTAGTGAGCACACCCACGTGGAAAGTTAGGTGCCAGATCTGTGAGTGTACTGACAAATTACACCAACAGAACTCACTGCTTCTCAGTGTCCAGGTATTCAGACATTTCCAGGGGTACTGGCAACCAAACAAATGGCTGCAAGTCTTTAGGTCTAGCTCAGATTTGTGCTGCTCTAAGCCCAGAGTGCAAGCCCAGAAGGAATATCCACAATGCTGTCACAATATACATGTTGCTAATAAATAAAACTCACATCAAAATGAGGTATTTTATTTACAAGAAGGGTGAAAAAAGTCTGCTATCAGACTTTGATAATGAGCCCTACTATTCAGAAAAGGAACTACCTCTGAATCTCAGTGAAAATGAATCTGTCTGTGGCTGAAACAACTTTTAAAAGCCAGAAATGATTGCATAGTTTTCTCTGTCAACTTAAAGATCAGATTTAGGGATCCAGAAATGATTGACTTTTCTACTGCAGATCTGCATGCATCAGAAAATTCTGGCACTGCACTGCACGATAGGACCTTGAAGTTCTAAAGTAACTGTGAAGTGGCATTTCAAATAGCTCTCAAAATGCAAACTGGCTAACACAAAATTAGAGCGAAGCCTCCTCCAACATGAAAACAGACACTGGGAATGAAAAATTCGTTGTCTTTTCTCTCCCACAAAAGAATGACTTTGACTAACAGCTTCCATTCTATGCATAGAAAGTTAAGTAATGTATTTCAGTGTTTTTGCCAAGTAAGGCCTGGGAAGGAGTTCTCTAAAGAAACCACAGGATACTGATGGAGTTGCATGAAAAAATACCAGCACTTTCACTCCATCGCTTTCAAAGTTCTAAAGGAAATGAGAATCAGACTTCTGCAAATTCAAGCTTCTCTTTCTTCAGTTCCTGGCAAAACCCACCCAGTCAGGTACATGGAAAAGCACTAAAGTCCTGCTTTTAAACAAGTACTGCCATGTAGCAAATGGGCCTGGATCCTAGAGGCTCATCCCAAGCAGAGCAGTTCCCAGGCAGCCAGTGCGAGGAACACCAGCACCACGCTCCTGCCTCAGCAGGTCCCTCCGCTTAAAATGAAAGCAAGGTGCTAGCAGCCATGGTTATCTCTTATCAGCAGAGAACCATCAGCATTTAAAGATCAACTCTCACTGTTTCACGGCTGAGGGGAGAGGAGGCAGGGGGATGCCAAGGAGCTGGGCTCCAGCCGCAGATCCTGCCACTGGGAAGCAGAGCAGCACCCAAGCAGCTCATTTGTCCAAGGGCAGAAGGATCTTCCAGGGCAAGAGTCATGGAACGACCCTTCCTAGGAATAAACTTGCATCGCAGACCTTACCACCTTCTTCCATACGCACAAAATTTATTCATTTGACCTGCCCATTGCAAACAGAGATGTGCTCCACAGAAAACACCTATCAAAAAACCACAGTGGCTTTGAGTCTGACTCCAAGTAACAGGATGGGAAAACAAATGGAAAAGCTCTCAGTGATGATATGATGCCTATAGCCATATAGTGATAATGCTAACACTCATAATTCCTCCTGCAGGTACTACTCTGTCAATAACACTTTCGGACAATTTTTTAAAGGCATGAAAGTAATCTTAAGACTATGCAGAATAATATCTTCACATCCATCTACTGTGGTTAACTTTCCAAATCAACATTATGCATAGGAATTTGACTGTTAATGTTTATTTTTATGGGGAGGAAGAATAATAACTCTGAACTTTCCCCTCTTGTTAATGATTAAAAATGTAATTAAATATTAACTTTATTAAATTAATAATTTATATGACACACCTAAAATTTACCTACAACACATACTAGCCAAATCTGCTTGTTGTTTTGGGGGCAGGTGGATGGAGTGGGTAAAGGAGCCAGAAAAAACAGAACAGTTTCCATAGACCTATATAGAACACCTTCTACTTCTCTGAGAATAACATCCATTATTTAGTGCGGAGCAAATATGTTCAGAGGCTAAATGGTCTCTTTCAAATGACAGTGGTATTTTTTTTCGTCTTTTCGTTTAGTACAACATGCCTCTGATATATCAAAATAGCTTTTATAAAAGGCGATCTCTATTAAGTAATTTTTAAAATGGGAATTACAATATGTACCAGCAAAAATTACTTGGCTGTTCGCTTACTGATTCTTTACAGAGGCCAATTATTTTGCCAATGGGCAAGATGAAATCTGTTACAAAAAAAAAAAAA
>WBMY01014668.1:630419-677886 GCA_013397315.1 Donacobius atricapilla
TCCCAGTCATAGCAGAGAGTTATTTTGTTTTTAGGTCTGGTCACCTAAAAAAAAAAAAATGGGACATTAAATTGAAGGCTGTATCATGCTTCAACAATAATAACTGGTGCCCCAAACACTTTCCACCACAAATCTCACTGGCAGGATTCCTACTTTACAAGAGAGCAAAAGCTATTAGAAAAACAAGTCAGAGTGAGATAAAGAACTGAAGAAAATAAAAGGCTTCCTAACTTCCAGTCTTTTGTGAGAAATGATTAAATTTCTGTTTCTAACCCAGAGACATTACATCATCTTATTTTTCAAAGAAAAAAAAATCCTGCCTTTTTAACATCTCTCTTGTATATCCACCTTTGCATCCACATGTGTGTAATCCACTATGACAACTAAAATAATCCATCAGATAGGTATCATGGCCATTCAAATCTGAATGTGAGTGTAAAATTTCAGTCCTTATAATATTGTTGACCTGTGTGAGCCCCTTAAAAATTGAGTATTTCTGCTCAGCAGAGTTCTTCCAGTGCCCTCACTTAACCAACCCTCCCTGTGACAGCACAGGCAGCACTTCCCAGTTAGGTAGAATCACGCCCAATTAGAAAAAGTCAAGAGTTAACAGCAGGATGCTGCAGAGAAAAAGCTAAACTTATGAACATGTTCAGATTGCCATTGCCCAAAAATCTGAGTAATGTTCCAGATATGTTATGTTAATCTGTTACACAAGATTGTCTGTAATGTGAATATTTTTTTAAAGAGTACATGAGGGTGGTGTTGGGGGTTGGATGAAGGCACATGGCCAAAGTTATTATGGATTTGAAGAGGATTATTTTAATTATTATTGTACTATTAACCCTCTGTGTGGTCCTATTTAACCAATGCCATTGTGTTTAGGACTCAAATGATCTACAACCATTGTACTTGAAATTACTGTTGATCACTGAGCATTTCGGAAAAAAACCAGATATGATTAGATGTATAAACCTCATTTGAATGCAGTTTTATGCATAGAATGGATTTCTATCCACTAAAAAACAGCCCTTAATAATAAGATATCAAGGAAAACACAGTGAGAAATGATATTTTCGGAACGTGATCTGTGTATTGTAGATAGATCTCATAATGAACGTGACCAAATACTGAACACAAACTGAAGAACAAATCCTTTGTGTTGATGCAAAATTTGAGTGGCAGGAAAAAAACATTACAGAAGATAAGGGTTTTCATTCACAATGCAATGTAAATTAAAAAACCATGGATACAAAAGAGTAGAAACAAGAAAGGTAATATAACAAACTTACATTTCACCCTTCATCTTTACAAGGATCAAAAGAGGGGCATATATCTTCATTCTACTCGAATGGCCACTATAATAATAAATTACAGTAGCTCATACAAGAAATAAAATATGAAGGATTCAGTTATGTCTTAAATTGAAGGAACGCAAACCATAACAAAAAAAGAAACAAGAGAAACAGTAAAGTCTATGGGGTTTAATTTTTTTCAAAATGAGAGGCAAAATACACATGCAAGTAAGGTATAACTGTATTTATGCAATCACTTTGCTGTTGACTTTACTGGGAACAACATGAAGCTTGAAGACTTCCCTTACCAAGCCTATTTTCACTCTAAATAGGTCTTGATGGTTGTAGCTGTGAAGCCAAAAAAAAAAAAAAATAAAGAAATGAGGCCAAATTTTTAGTGGTCATGGTAGCGTGGTGGAAAAGCTTTTGTGAGGATTTGCTGCTGTAACTGCATTTGTACATCTGGACCCCCACAGACCTTCAAAGACTTAGACAGCCATAGATACTTACACGGATTATTAAATGGCCTGTTAGTAAAGAGAGGTGGATTCAGGACACTGACACATTTGAAATTGGTATCTGCGGCTGGACACTGACATTTCATTTGGATACTTAAAGCATTAATGTTATTGTATCCTGAGGACCTATATTAACAAGTTTGACGTAACAGATGGAAGCTTTTTCAGAAAAATGTAAACAGCTGATCTGAGAGCCAGCACTTTCTATAGACAGAACTTACAGTGAAATATAGCACTCTACTGTTTATTCCAAACACATCATGGCATTGAAAGTAGTCCTCTTTATGCAGTGGGGAAATACAGTTCAATGCAAAAGGAACACACATCGAGAAAAGAACATTCTCCTGCAAATTCTCTGCTTCTGACCTTTAAAACAAAACCAAAAACAAACAAACAAAAAAACACCAACAAAACCAAACCAAAACAACACACCTAAGCCTAAAATCAAGAAAATTATTGCCCTCTATAAACCAGAGCAGATAATTTGAACCAAATCTCACTGAGTCATATTGCAGGGCTACTCACTGCTCATTCTCAACATCATCACATTTTTGAATTTTGCTAATTTAACAATTATGCTAATTTTAGTATCTATTAGACTAGACCTTACTGATTGTCTCTAATGTGAGTAGCTTTCTAAACATACACTTGCAAACTTGATCCTCAATAAAAATAAATAAACTGCATAATAAATAAGAGAAGCAGAAAAAAGCAGGATTTTTTTGTGGAAATGGGGTTTTAACTATTTTTCTTCTATTACCCTCTTTGGTCTTAAAGTTGCATGATTGTTCTTGCACATCTATTTTAAGGGCATATTAATAACATAAATGATTACAAATACAGGACCATCTAGTTTCTAAATTTTTTATGTTGTATATTTGCTTTTGCACGATAGAAATTAATAACAGTGGCCACATCTGACTGCTGTTGCTTCTTGCATGATTTCTGTGATGCACTAATAAAAGACACTGAAAGTTCAGTGCTCTGGAATGTAACTCCAGTTACCATCATGTTTATCATGGGAAATTACCTCTTGGACAACGGTGCCCAGAATCCTTAGTTTGAAATGGGACAAAATTCAGTTTGTGAAGAAAAGGAGCTGGCCTAGGGCATCATTAACAGCAGTGCTTGTAAGCTATCCTCTGTTACAAAGAATGAAAGATGGAAAACTGCAGATTCTACATGAATAAAATATGCAACAGATTCCCAGACCTGTATCTGAACACGGCTCTGGGGTTTTTCCCCTTCGTAAATAAGGAAATCAAATTGTTTAAGGCAACATTCCCAAGTCATTGACAGGATTATCTCAATAACTCAGTTAAATAGGTAAGCAACAAGAAAAAGAGATCCATGTTCACAAGAGGCAGTGAAAGCAGCGCAGAGGTGCAGGACGGGAACTGCTCAGAAGGAGCACTAAGACTCTGTGGTCAGAGTCCAACTTGCATACCCTTTTACTGAGATGCTCTTCTCTTCCTGTGAGTCCATAACATGCTTTTATAATATCACTAGTATGCATCAGAGAAGAAATATCCACATTTACTAGGCTTATGACAATGTAAACACCATTAGAAGCAGTTCTGGTATGACAACCCTCATTTTGCACTTCTCCATTTCTAACTTCTCTTGTCAATGCTCTCTCTCATCCACTTAACACTTCCATTTATTGTCTCAAGGCCAGATTTTCAGTACTTTCTGTTCATCTCCAGCTCTCTGTCTGCAGCTTTGTATGACAAACTGACTCCCCTGATGTCATTTGGGATACTTTAACTGGGCAAAGTCCACATTCAGTTACTTTAAATATTTCTTGAGTATCTATTCACTCTGTACTTTAGTGATCTCAAGACTTCAGTTTACATTCCTCAAAATTTGATTTTTGCTCCAAGTCCAGTATTTTTACAATATAACCTTTATATAAAACAATTGTTCCAGTACATGCAGAAGATTAAAGGAATGAAGTAAGCACTCAGCTGTCCTTTAATTTTACATGTGTTTAATGTTATCTTGGAGAAATGTACCTATTTTCATTTTGAATCTGATCTACAAACTATGTTGGATGATTATGCAAAGAGTCAGCATGAGCGCTGCTTAAAGAAATATAATGGAGCCAGGAACAGGCACAGGATGTTCAGTGGCAAAATCCACTGGAAAATGTTTGCTTAGTCTCTTGGTACTTTTGACTTTATTTATCATATCCAGAGGATTGAAATCTAGAGGCAAACAGGCCGGTGGGTTTGTCTGGCCTCTTACACACAGAAAACAGCTAGACATTTCCAATATGGGTTCAGCTACCCAACTCTTCTTCTAGTCTTGGGAATGAAGATGAAAGCAGGCTGTTTCAATTAGCCTGGCTATAGAGATGATCTGGAGCTGTGAATTAATTGATTTGAAGACCAAGAGGGACAGCTCCTGCATAATAGAGGCCGTGGAATTTCACTCTGTAATTACAGTTAAGTTCAGCTCCAAATCCAATAGAAATCAAAGGTGACCATATAAGGCCCATCTCTAATCAAAAGTGGCTCGTTTCCCTAACCAGTAAGTGTAAAATATTCCATGTTTCTTTCTATTTCAAAAAGCCACCTGGGTCTAAAGTGAACCTGTGTGAAAGATCTTGATTCCTGCACAGACAGGAACAGATTTTCCATTGCTGCATGAAAAGACTAGAACAATGAAAGTATTGGGAAGGAAAGTGGGAGGGGGGAGCAAAGCTCTGCCTTTTTGGCAGTACTTGCAGAGCATTAGTTAGGGTAGGTGGAGTCCTGCTGGGTCTAACCAACTGTTTAGATCCCCTGTAACATTTTAGTGGCCCCCAGCTTTGTGCAGCACGTCTCAGGACATGGAGAAAAAGCTCACATAGATTTTAAAAGGCACAAAACTCTAGAGCATGTATCCAAAGCAGATCAATTGCCTTTGCAATATTCTCAAAACAAAATGTTCCACCAGCAGAACTGATAAGAAGAGCCAAAAAATGGAAAACACTTGCTACCAATTTATTGCAGTCGCCCATAAACTATTACTAGAACATTATGTATTGGGGTTCAAGCCAGAAAGCTATTAAAGCGGACTGCACTAGAGTCTTTCCACTATGCTATTGAAGCATTAATAAGTCTTTAGAGAACTGTGTTTATGTTGAAAGAATAATCTTATAATCAAATTTTCACACACACAAAAAATGCAGCTCTTTCTAGAATTACTGTGCGCCTTTGCTCTCTCCCCCACATTGGCTGGTGTCTCCACAAATACCATCATTTCCTATGTTTCTGTCTGGCCCAAACCCTGATGTACATACTTTGTGTTCCAAGCTGGACAAATTTCAAGATAAATGGTGCTAATTGACAGTGTTAATGGGCGCAGGATGTACCACATCCTTTCTCCTGTTGTCTCTGCCTAAGTGTCTTTCACACTCCTCACAGCCACCCTTTGCACAAGACAAAAAAGAGTTAAAAGACAACACTTTTACTTAGAAACACAAATAATCATCCAGTGATATTTTGCAGGGCTGTGTTTCCGTCCCTGTTACAGGAAAATCTCTAATAAATCAGAAACCTCCTTTCCCATTTCAGAGACAGCACAATAGCCAGCTAGACAATTATTAACCCAATGATTTACTGTTTTCACCTCAAGAATTGATGTTCCCTTTGAAAAGGTGTATGCTTTCTTCTCAGCAACTTTCCTCTGATAGCACTCAGGTGCAAACCATATAACAGAGCAGGCCAGGTGGAACTATGGCAGCTCCTATATCCCTGGAAAGTCCTTAAAACAGTACACCTTGAGGTTAAATGTACTAGGCCATCTCACTCCAGATAAGACATAAGATTCTACTTGAATAAAGTAAGAAGAAGACCTCAAATTCCAAGAAGGGGAACCAAGTCCCTTGTATGAAATTATGCATATTCTCCTAAGCAACTAGTTTAGGTAGGAGCTGAAAACTGTGGTGTTCATTGCTATCATCATCACCGCCAAGATAACCAGATAACCAATTCAACTGATAGTCCCACGTGGAGTCCTAGGGGAACAGTCCTATGTTATAACAGGTTTATGGTAACATAACACCATTCCTGATTTGCCTCTTCAGTTCCTGGAATATCCTTAAGGTTTGAGAGATGACTGCTAAAGCATCCTGGCTGCTAACTGGCCTATAGGCTGTTCTCACTGGGCAAGAAAAGTTAAATTTCCTTGCAGACAGGGAGAATCCTTGGCAATAGAATACCACTGTAATGGCTCTAAATACTAATTTTGCTTTTTTCTTAACTTCTTGGCTAAACGCCCTTAAATTGGATCAGGCAGTACTGATACACTTGACAGCAAATAGTCTAACTTGAAAAATACTAGAAGCTTTCCCCTTCTGAAGTCAATGGAAATTGTAGAAACTCAGTATCATTCCTTGACTTGGGACTTTAGACTAATCTGAATTGGGGGTCAAATGTATCTCTTAAGTAACTTCACTTGATCCCAGGGGTTTTTTAACTTTGATTAAGGACTGTGGGATATATGTCTTGCTCAAGCAGCACATTCATGTGTGGAGCTTTTCTACTTGTTTCAATCAAACTTACAACAAAAATAACAAGAAATAATTTCTACCTGCGCTAATGCACAGAACGCCAGAGAGTGATTTTGCAGGAGATTTTGCAGGCCACATCTACAACTAAATCTCTCTCCAGAGTTTGCCTCTTTGCAGCAAGTGTCGGGCTCTGCTGCCATTCAGCTCATGAGGTCCTTTTTGATTCTTCAAAGAAAACAGAGTCATGTGCCAGCACAAAAACGTGTCAGAGAGCCATTTTAGGCAAAACCCTTTGCATACTGCTTAAATGCACACTCTATGCCAGGAAGGGGAATGAAAATACTTAATCACAAAAATCAACACCCCAGAAAGGCTTGGAAAGTGCTCAAGTCTCCGGAGGAGATTTCTTCTAGGACCTCTGCAGCAGCTGAGTTATTGCACCTTCTGCTCCAGCCCCATTAGTCCACACACTTGCAAAAAGTTGTCCACTGCTTCACTGAAAGGTTTACATTAAGACAGGAGTCTGGTGCCCAGGAGAAATGTCCTAGATGTTTTCTATGCTTAAAAGGCAAGATGTGCCTAATATGATTTTTCTGTAAAGAGCAACTGAAGTATGGTATTAATAAAAAATAAACTATGTTAACTTATGTTAAATCCTCCTCTCTTCTCCAAAAATACACAGCTGAAAAAACCCTACCCCAGCAGTACTAATGCACAAGCAAGTCCTCTCCATCTGCCAAATATGTAGGTCATTTCAATGAGTGACAGAGACAAAGAGGCCCGATTTTAATTCACGAAATATTCCTGCTAATAGCAAAGTTATTGAGACATCTGTTAAAAGCCTGACCTGTTATAATGGGGGGATATCTAAAATGACTGAAATTTCTATTTAAATTAATGCTACATTATTTTATTGGGCATTTAAAAGAGGTATTGCTATTAACAAAAACATTATATAAATTAGAAACAGGCCTACAATAATCCTCCAGATAAAATCTGGTCCTCTCTTCTAATACTACGGTATGAGCTTTTATTTGTGCGTGTGCTATGTGTATATATATATATAACAATACAGCGAATATGTAAAAAAAAAATAAAATCTTAAGAGCCATGGCAGCCTGGTTTAAAGTTTGGCAGAGAACAGTTGGCAGACATTAGAAAAAAAAAAAAGGAAAAAAAAAAGTAAATATGTTTCATGGCCTGTATATAATTGAACATTCTTCAAATGCCTGTAATGGAAATGTCAATACCATGGAAATCCTTGAAATGTGGACACAGACAGATAAATGTAACCGGAGCCAAACACCTCCACCCAGAAGGAATAGCAGACCTTCAGACAAAGCAAATCTACATCGTAATAAACTACCCATTCAGTAACAGTAACTAAACTAAGGTTTTGCCTTTGGGGTAGCGGTGAAATGAGCAGAGGTGGAAGACAGGGGAGGAGAGCTGTCCGAAGGACTGCCCTACAGCAAGGCACGCACAGGATCTGCCTGCCCAGCGCTCAGAGCAAGGGAGCTGAGCACCAGGGAGGGCCCTCCGACACTGCATGCAGGGCTGGGACCCGGCTCATGATGAACACAGCAGCTCTTGGGTTGTGGGATTCAACAGAACAGGACCTACAAGTGCCTTTCTTTGTGTTAGGTGATGTGCGAGAGGATGCACAGACACAGGGTGAGTCTTGGAGGCTCTTTGCTGAATGCTCTTCTTCCTGCTGGCTCCCTCCCAAAGGCCAGTGTCAGAATGGGGAGGCCAGATTTTCCCAGGCCACAGAGGTATGAGCTAGAAGGAGGGGCACAGATCCCAGGTCTTCTTTGCAGTTCCTAAGAAAACACTCAGAAGAGCATCTCAATCCCAAACCAAAGCGCACAGGCAGCAGCTTTTCTTCTCTTTCTCACCCACATCCAGGTTTCCTTACAAGATGCTCCATGCCCACACAGGTGGATGTTGTAGGGCTTTCTACAATTCTGCCCTTGCTACGGATGCCTTGTGGACTGATGAAATACTGAAGTGTAGCCAAAATGTACGTGAATAACCAGACACAACTGAGGAACGAATCTTCAAAAAGCTCTTAAAGGGCTTTGAATCATGGTGCAGGATAATATATCGCTCAGAAAGTTTACCAGTAGAACACTTACATGCATTTTATTTTTAATCCAAGGCCTTTTTCTGAATCTAAAAAAATGCTAGTAGCAGATAAATAGTTTTTCATTAAAAATGCCACTTTGTTTCCAAGAGACAAAATGCAAAGGTGTAACTTTTTAAAAAAGTGTGGGTCAGCCAAGGGAAGCCAAATTCCTATGAAAGAAAAAATTCCAGCAGGTGCAGAAAATACAAAGTCTAATACATGCTCCTCCACTATTACAAGATATCATGCATCCCACTGCAACATCTACATAAGTCATAGCATAAAGCCACTTGATGTACCAATCATGTGAAATCTATTCCTTTTTTATGAAATTAGCTAGACAGAGGTCTGGTTTTAATACTCCTCCTGAGATGCTTTATGAATGTTCAGAGTTTTATGAGCTTGTCTTTACTTTTTCCTTCCAGGATCAATATTTTACCACTTTTCTTATTGCTTTTTCCTTCTCCTACTGCTGTGTGAGACATCAATGTACAGTGTAAAATACATAAAACAAGGAGGCAAACTGCCTCTCTCGAAGGTCTACCAAACATACGTAACACATTCTTTTCTTCAGCACTCAGCTATAAAAGCACTCCACACAATCAACAATAGCAAGGAGGAAAAAGTGATGATTTTAAGCTGCCAGTCTCCCCTTGGCAAAGAAATGTCCAGTCTTGACTTCACCACTGCCTAAACTCTAAATACTTCTCTCTGCAATTCTAGTAACTTCTCAGCTGTTTTTTTGAATGGATTATGAGCACACTGTAAAAAGCAAATTATCAGCGAACAGTGCCTAGACAGGTTATACTCTACTTTGCTAAGATCAAGGGATATTTTCATATTATTTCATTGATCTGTCTACATTCATGCTCTTCTGGCACAGGCAGTGACTTCAAGAACAATTCTTAAAATCCCTACTTAACTAGGATCAAATAAATGTCACTGAAGAAGACTAACTGTGTCTTTGCTTGAAGTCATTATGAGAAGAAAATGGAGTAAGAGTCAGATCTGTTCAGAAGCTTGTAAATGTCCATCATTACTTGGTAATGCTTCCCATCCTTTCCACCACATTCAGGACCTTTCTCTAAGACCATCACCGCAAACAAAAACAAACAATCCTACAAAAAGTACAGTCCTACTGTGTACTTCAAGAAGGACAGAAGGACAGTGAATGTTCAGATACTGAACTTTGGGTAAAATTCCCTTTCAGAGAACTGCACTGCCACCTTCTCTGCCCAAGGAATGTCAACAAGAAGAATGGTACTTAAGAAGTAGATTATTAAAATCATTGAAAACCTCTTGTAAAAAAAATGTCTTTCACTTGGAAAAATAAAAATTTCTCTGCAAGTTTTTGTACTTAATATGGTTAAAAGTTACAGAGTTCAAAGATGTTAGTGGGAGAAACCATTATTCAATTTTCATTGCATGAGCACTTCAGAGCTTGTGTAATAAGAAGATTCACAGCTTGTCCATGAAGTCAGGAGGTCCCAGTCCTATAAGCAGGTGTCTCCTCACACCCTGCACTCAGCTGAATTCACTGAAGTTCTCAATAGGTTCCCTTCAAGAACTGTGTATAAGCTCAAAGGCTTAGTTATTTTCTCTCATTTTCAATGGGTCCTTCTGACTTATTGTTGGAGGAAACAAAGGTCCTTACTCACTACAACCTTGCTTCGTAAAGAACATTGACTCTGTTCCTCATGGGCAGCATAGTAGAATCTGTGATTCTCTATCTGGTTTTAAAATACAGTTATTTTATAAAATTTTGTTTTCCTTTAATGCTGAAAGCATTGCTTCAGCATTTTCTAGACCAGAGCAGAATTCTACCATTGTTTCAAGAGACTTCGCTGTCTTATTTAAAAGGAGAACTTGCACATGGTTGGTCCCTATCTCAGATAAAGTGACTTGATCATAAGACAGCTGATCATTCTTGGGGGGGTGTTGGTTTGTTGTTAGTGTTGTTGTTGGTTAGTTGGGTTTTTTTTGTTTGTTTGTGGGTTTTTTGTAGTTGTTGTTTTTGATGAATATTATAAAATCCAGGGAATCATTAATAAGATCTGGAAAAAGCACCGGGAAAAAATCCCCAAGCAGTAAAGATGCCACTGAAACCAAATTCAATCTCCATTAATTGCAATACTACCCCATATTATCACTGAATATCAGTTTCTCTGTGGAGATCAGTTTTTCTAAGTGTATTTGAACACAGTTGTTTGCAAATCCTTTTTCTGGCTACCAAGCTTCACTGGAAAGTTAATGAAACTTTGAGGGAAATAAGTATAACTTTCTTTAAAAGAAGAAAGGGACTCCAATAGAAGACAGAGGTCCAAACAGACCTTCAGGTGGCCCAGGGGACCTCAGGCTTGCCCCAGCTTTCTTTAGCACCCCTGTGAACACAGGCAGATTGAAGCAGAGGGAACATGATAGGAGCAGTTGGGGGACCACCTGTCACAACAAATCATCACCAGAACTTGTAGGCATTTCAGAAGTACCACTAAGGTTTATATTGGGCCCAAGGCTACTAAAGCCAATTCAGAAGTTTTCACTTCTGCAATGAGAGCTGGAAACTCAGAAGTTGCAGAGCCAACCCTTCACCAACTTCTGACGACTGCAGAGGCGTACTTCCACCAGATCTAATTTTTTTCAGCAGACATTAATTTCAAAGGGATATGGTGGAACAAATCAGAGATGAAGTTTTCTGATTTAGTATTTAAACAATACAGTTGAAATCTCAATTTCTTTTTGGCTTCTTGAAAATCAAAGCCTTGGGATGCAAAAGGGTAGGTGGAGAAAATCAAGCATGCACGCTTTACATTCCTGGTTTGTCTCACACCTTGAAGGGATAACGACAACACAGGGACCAGGGGCTTCCAGTAAAATGCATCCTGCTATGACTTTTGCACTCACAGCTGGCAAAATCTTTCTGATTTCCAGTATTTTTATTTCATAAAAGATAGCAAGAGGATAATTTTCAGTTTCCCCTCTTCTTTCACAGACATAAGGTGCTTCCAAGAACAATGCCTGTCTGTATCCCAAACATGCCCTCTAGGTGTCACCTGGGCAGGAAATTACTGTTCTCAGTTTCGGTCTCTTCCCTTTTACAGTAAGTTCATGGTGCATTTTCACTCAAGAAAGCGTATGCTTGAAAGGGATTCTGTAAAGGTGCCAAACAGACCTCTGAAGTTCAAATCTTTGTAGAGATTAGAACTTTTCTGAAGTTCCACAACACAAACAGGATGTGTTTTACCATATAAACACAGAAACTTCACTTCAAAGCAGACAAGACTTAAGACGTTTTATTCCTTCCCTAGGAGTGAGAGAACTGCATAACAGATTTCCTAAGTGGCTGTGATAGATCTCTCCACAATGGCTTGGCACATGCTGCATGTACTAATAGTTTGTCATGAAAGGATGATCAATGCTCCGGAGCACCAGCCATAGGCTGTGGAGCATCAGGTTCACCCAGAGGCTCTGCACAAATGCTGTGGCAAGTGGCAACCTCACCATGCTTCAATTCATCATCTAAGAAATGAAAATAACAGCTCTGCCTCTCCGTCAGCGTTGCACAACCAACCATGTTAAAGTTTTGTTAGTAAGTAAGAGAGTAAGAGGGTAAGAGAGAAAAGACTTTATTCCCTTTTACTGAAAACTGAGCAATTATTTGTTTTCAGCCTGGCTGGTAGGGCTTTCCAGGCTGAAAGCCAAGGGTGAGTTACGATTAAATTTATGGTGTACTGGACAAAAGCTACAGGCCATATGCACAGAAGTTACTTTTCTCATCTGTGCCTCTCCCTCAGTTTTAGAGAAATGCAGTGAAGGGAACACTACAGTTTCAGTGCCACAAAAGTTGTGAGACCTTTGAATATTATGCTAGTCATAAAATAGGCATTTAAACAGTTTCTGTAACTAGAAGAGGCTTTTAGGGAATGGAATGCAAAGAGAAAACACAGGATGCTGGAACGCAGTATGGAGAAAAACAGATTGAAAAGATTTAACTTGAAAAATTTCTTAATTTATTTTCTTATTTGCACTTTGAGCTCTTATACTCAACCAAAACTTTCTGGAAGTTGAAAATGAGAAAGAAACTTTAATACTTCTGGACTATAGCCTGAAAATAAAGCTTTTGTCCTTTCCACTTGTTTTCCAACACCATTACTATCCCATTTACCTTAAAAAAACCCGCATTTAATCCATCAAGTGGGGTTTAATTTACACAGAAAAAAAAATTATATATTTCTCTGAACATCAGACATTCCTATTTCCAAACTCTAGACCAAAATTTGAAGTTAGACCTTAATGTGGTCTTAATGTAGACTTAAAGCTAGCTGGTTTTGGTTAAAAGCAAGTACAATGAAATGTAAGAAATAAGGAAAAGTTACATGAGAAAAACCACTGGGGGTTGGATTGTGTTGGATTTCTGTTCATGTTTATTAAACATTTCCCAAGAAAGAAAACATATTTACCACTGAATGACTTCCACAGGAACCCACTAAAGAACCTTCCAACTAGTCTAAGAAATAGCAATATGTTAAAGAGGAAAGAAAGCAACTGTGCTCACAGGATCAATCAAATTCTCTTTTGTCTTTCCCAGGAGAGACAAGTAGCCCAAACACAGATGAACAGGAGGGATGCATATGGGCCAGAACAGAGACCTCGCATTTTGTTTACAACTCCTTTTCAAAAGAGACTGTGAGTATTTCTGATCCCAACACAAATCAAGCCTGAAAAAAATGCAGAGGGTATTATTTCCTAATGGATGATCCACTACTGAAAATGGATTTTAAGAACTTCAGGCATGATTGAATCTACTATTGAAATCCTGAGCTGACATTTGAAAAAGGCAAAATAAATGTACAAATGGAGACCAGTTCTAGAGTAAAACTTTTGTGAAAGAAAATTTAAGGAGGTTCAAGGTGGTTTTCATACAGGATAGGCAGATATAAGTGAACCAATGAAAACCCTTTCAAATGCAAACATCAACTGCCTAGCATATAATTTTGTTCTTTTGGGTCTACTGAAAAATCCTCCACTTACTAAAGTGATAATAGCACTGAGCTTTCCATCTGAACTGACCAATGTCACACCATCCTCAATTTATCTCTCACACAGAAACCAGTTTCCAGTAAAGAACCTCTACAAAAATACTGCATTGAGTACTGTGGTCGTAAAATTCTAAGCGTGCCAGCAAACTCAAGGATAGACAAAGCTGTGATCAACACTGGCAAAGCAAGTTGGAAGACAAAGTTCAGCTCCTGTCCCAAATATAACTCTGCAGGAAAAAGAAAATATTAACTAACCACAAGTAGAAGTTTCAAGTCTTTTGATCTGGAGTCATCATTCTGTATTTAATTCTGGTTTATGTAACGCCTTCTTCCCTCTACACCCCGATTTCAATTTTTTAATTTTTTTTTACTCTGGAAAATGGAGTTTAAGTATAGTTATCTGTTGTTCTTGCTGATCAATACCATCTGTGGCAAAAGACTAGGGAGTTATACTGGAAAGATTAGACATTGAAAAGCTTTTAAAATTACTGAGAAATCAAGTGCAACATACAGTTCTGTTGACTGGTCTGGATTAACTCCCAAAATTGGCTGACAGAAAGATGTGAGAATCTTTCCAAAAAGTTAAAACCTGTAGCTAATAAAACCAGCTGTAATATGAAAAATTAGGACCTTTTCCCTTTAAATCACAACCCATAGAGGCACTGAAGTAAATCCCTTAATCTCTTTTTAAGTAGCTATTTTATCCCAACTTCCTCTGTGGTTTATACCCTCAAAGTATCTACACCACAACTCAAGAACAGCCTAAACAAGGAGCTTCAAGTTTCCTTTCTTCAAAAAGCATATAAAATAAAAATTAAAAAAAGAAAAGAAAAGGAAAAAAAAAACTCACAAAACCCACCACCAAAACCAAACAAAAAAACCCCAACCCCACAAGAAAATAAAAAGTCTCAGCAACAAAAAAGACCACAAAACCACAAGAACCACTAACCTGAGTTCAGCCTTCCTGATCCTTTAACCCCTTGTCCAAGACCATGCATCAAAAAGAAATAGTCACAACTCTTAAAGCCACAATATATATTCACTGAGGTGTGCAAATGATTAAAACACTATATAGATCATTATTCTCTTTTCACCCTTGTAACCAATTTATGGAGAGGAAAAGTGGAACATCAATTTTAAAGCCTCAAGCTGGTATCCGTGGGCAAGTTTTCTGCTTCCTTCACCACAGTATTCAATAGGCAGATCCAAGGAGATCTGTCAAGATTCAGTGCATGGCAGCCAAATTAACTCGCTCAGGATTTCTAGCAAGCCAAGGATGGATTGAGATGCAGACCCAGAAATCTACATCTCTTCATCTCTTGCTGAAATGGAACAGCCAATGAGAAACTTAGTAAAACACTTCAGAGGAAAGATTCAGTAATGTTTTAAACAATGATGTGGTTACTCAGGGAAAACCAGAAGAGTGTATTTCAGATGTTGGACCATGCCTTCCTCAAACAACAGTAGTACCACAGAGTCATAAATCTATGCCTTACTCACTAAACAATAGCATAGAAGGTGCTGGATTATGAAGGTGAAAGTGGTCCCTTATTATTACCAAAATAAAAAGTGGACAGTCTTCAGTTTAATGGTGACACACAAACCTCCTCAGGAAAGCAGGTGTCATTACCTATACACTACAGATGGGAAATCCCAGGCAGAACAGTGGGGTGACACACCTCAGACCACAGGGGAAGTCCTGTCAGGAGCCAGGGGAGAAGACCCTCGCCCTCAGATTCACATTCCCATCGTGCCTCTCAAATTGCACACTAGACCAGTCTCCATTTGATAAGAAAGGTCACTCCTACCTTTCAGTTTTTATAAAGAATAACACTGCAGATGTTGACAGCTTGTGGGATCTTGATGATCCCACTAGCTCAGCAAAGGAAACACCAGTATAGCAGTGAAAGTTACAGACTGAAGTGTGGGCTCACCAGATTTTAAGGAACATGCCAGAGGCAGATGGTTATATAGTTATGAAAGGGGAGCATTGTAAACTAAAACCACATTCTACAAACTCCTTCCTTGTTTAGACATATGCACCCTGACTATTTACTAAACACATCACACATCTTTACATTTCATCATCTGCATCAGCTCTGAAATATTTTGTGTTTGGTTTTGCTTAAATAAAAATAAACAAGAATCTTCACACCTGGTGTTCACATTTAAAGTCACAACACAGATATAGAACCACTCGTGAACTGGGAAAGGGACACTTGATATTTGAATTATGGGTTCCCATAACATTTCATTCCTTTGGTTAATGCATTTCTTTGAACTCCTCTGTCCTGAGTGCACAGGATATATGAGCATAGCAACACTTTCATGACAGCCCAAATCACCCAGTTTCCATTGAAGCAGATTGACATGTCATGAAGAGTGTGATTAGGAGGTCATCAGAGTACACAAAGCACCAGATTAAAGCTCAAAACCAAGACATATCTGCTCCTTGGGTTATTAAAAAAAAGATCAGCAGAGGAAAAAAAGCCCTGTTGTAATTGAAAAATATGAGGCTTAATACATTGTTGAAAAGCCTTCTGTGCAAGGCTGTTTGGAATTTTTTTAAGCCAACAGTATGGTATCTTTTGATAGTGAAAATATGCATTTATTATAATGTGGCTTCTACTTAGGCTGGCATCAGGTTAACAGGCCAGCACCACTTGTTGCTGCACTAAACTCTTAAAAAAGAAAGCAGAGGGGTGGGGATGGGAGGGGAGGAGGGGGAGATGTAAGCAGGAGGATGAATGTTTTCCTAAGTCTGAGATCTTTTTGATTCTGCCTGTAGATCAAACTGCTGATTATGTTACAAAACAGAAGATAATTCTTTGGATCGCCGTATTTCTCTCAACTCCAGCCCACTACGATCCAACGCCTGCTTTTTTACATACAGGAATCTGTGTCTGCCAGTTTGCTATCCTTTCTGAGAAAATCCATCAGAAAGAAGGGAAGCAGGCAAGCTATCATCATGTCCCACTGATGTCCAGGAAATGCCAGCCTAGCAGCTGTCACAACAAAGGAACTTCAAAGTCACAGCAAAAAAACGAACAATTGCCCTTACTAACACTGTATCATTAATGAAAAAAATGTTCATAAGAACAAGAATCAGCTTAAGAAGGAAAAAGAAGAATAAAAAATAAAAATAAAAAAAAGGGTAGGCAGAGGGGTATTTGGTTATTTATTTTCCCTCATTTTTGAAGGAGAGATCCAAATGCCCACACTCTCCACAACGCCCTTGATTAAATTCTTCAAGAAAGTTATCATTCATGCCAGCTCTAACCTTATGTCTTCTTATTGAAAATTTTCAAGGAAAAATGCTTCCATGACGTCCTTGGTGCAAGAACTCAAGGATGTGCCTTTCTCATTTTCTCAGAAAATCTTGAAACCCCTTGTCTCCTTGGAGGAAGTAAACAGATGTCTGCCAAACACTTAGGTTTACATAACATTTCTTCTCCCTTATTTATTGAAAAAAAAGTCTTTTTAGAAAGAACTTCATATTTTGAGAACACTGGATGCTTTCTTTCCTTTTTTTAGTATTTTTGGCAAAGTATGTTTATGATTATTTAAAGATAATCTCTATTCTAAATTGCATCTGACTCATATAACCTCCATACTTTAGAAACCACAATAAAAGTGCCATATATTAGCTATAAATGAATAGGGAGTGAGTCAGTGAATAGTTAAGGACATTCCACGATAATGCATGAATTGCATACTAAGTTTTTATAAAAATATTCTATTTAGCTCTTGGAATTAACAGTATAGATTAGCTGGAACAAAGAAAATACTGGGGTTTTTTAAATCCCAGATGCAATGTGTTTTATTTTCCTTATGTTTCTTTGTCTACTGTACAAAGAAACTTCTGTGAAGTGACAGAAACAGCGGTGTTTTCAGAGAAAAAATAGTAACAACTTCTACATACCGAAGGATTTCTGTAATTAGGGTCTTTTTTTTAACTCTTTCAACTGGGAATACCTCATTTTTTGGCCTTTGCAAGGCCATCATACAATATCAACTTACAGAAATTACTTTAGGGAAATCGCATGTTTTCCTCTCACTACTGAGTTCAAGTGGGCTTAAATTCAGTGCTTTGAGTATTAAAGAAAAAGAGACAAAAAAGCTGATACTTCTACTTGTCAAGGCTTTTATTCTCAGCAATGTCTTAATACTGAATATATGAATAAGTCCATTAAATACAATTTTCCCTGCACCATCATGTTTGCAGATCCAAACACTGGGGAGTCATGCCCCTTCCGCATGCATCCCAGATCCAGTAGGCATGCTATAAATAACTACATAAAAATCCTAAGTAGGGGACATGAGACAAACAGAATTCTTACAGAACAGCATTATGGTTATAAAGAGAGTCATAATAACTCCCATTCTATCAAACCCATAGCTACTGTCTGAAAAACAAGTTTTTTTCAAGATCAAAATCTGACAGAGGTAAAACATTTACTACGGATGAACCTAAGGCAAAGGTTCTCCATTCCAACTTAAAAGCAACAAAAGCTGGCTGGACCACAATCTGAGAAAGAACTCTAAACGTGATCTGGAAACATATCCAGGATTGGGCCTTAGCTATCCTGACAGACATAATTCACTTTCAGAAAAACCATTAACCACATGGGTGCTGAGCACGCTGGAGCACAAAGCTGGGGAAAAACAACAAACCCCCCATGGTAAGTAAGGAAATGCTCAGTGGGCCAAGGTGTACTAAACCCAAAGGCATGCAATATTCTTTCCCACTGCCTTTCTTGACTTAGGCTGCACTAAGTGTTTGGATGGAGAATGCAGGTTGAGTTCCTACAAAATTATCCAGCCACATCCCCTGGAAAGGACAAGTGATCAGTTGGGGACACCCCCAAAAAACAGCTGATAACATTATTGATTAGTTATTAATCTAACACTGAGACATGGGGATTGAAGAGAAGAGGCTCTTGCAGCCAGTATTCTGCAGACATCAATTAAGGTCATGCAGAGCTCTGGGGACAGACCACGTGTTAACCCCCAAACCTGTGTTGCTGGAATCTCACCTTCTTTCAACCCCTGCTCATCTGTCACGACCATATAGGGCAAATTCAGGGTTGAAAAGACAGTCCACCCACTTATACCTTTGGCTCCCAGCAGTATTAAGCAATCTCTCTGTTAAATGACAACTTGAGACAGCAGCTCTTGAGCTGAGTAACTAAATAAAGAACCTCCAGGCAGGCTACTAGTAACAAATCTTAAATCAGCAGCTGTTTTCTAAACATGATAAAACAAGGATTTCCTCAAATGAGGCTGGTGTGGGAGATCCCAAACCCCTTCCTACTTAATCCCCATAGGAGGAAAAAAAAAAACCCCAAAGTGTTCACCCACACAGCGCTACTGCAAATCTTTTTACCTCTTCTCCAATGGAGATGTACCCTCCCTTGATATCTCTGCCAATAAAACGAGAAGGAGGAGCAAAACTTCATGAGATATAAAAATATAACTGGATTCCTTTTTGTATCATTTGCTGGTTTTATTTTTGGACTGTTTACCTACTGAGGTGACATGATCTGTAGCAACACAGCATAACCCCAAAACCCAGCATCCCTCTCGGCAACACTTGCTCTGGTGCATCCAGGCTGAAGCTAACACAACGGCTGATGGTGCAGAAGCGGATCATCCACACTCGGAAAATGAAACAACTGACAGAAGCATAAAAGGATTCTTATTCTTGGGGTTTTAGACTGTGCGTGGCCACATGTGCCAGATAGCTAAGGACCGAAAGGCTCTTCCCTAGAGTATGACTGGAGCAGACAGCCCAGCGTTTTCAGTTAGCAAGGTATCAGTTCTAGTGAACCTAAGGAAAACAGCAACTGCTTGCTATTGTGTAACTTTTTTGAAGACATTTTTCGATTGCAGCAGGACTAAATAGGTCACAGCAAAACCTCACGTGCTGTCAGCAAAGACTCTAGTGGTTTCCCGGAACAAATCTCTTCTGTAATTGAAAATGGCCCATCCATTCAGCCTTCCCTCGACAGCCTGCCTTTGTGGCCTCTCATTTACCAAACAGTCTCCCGTTTTGCCCAACCAGGTACTTTTACAAAGCAGAATAACGTGCTTTTATGAAAACAAAATCCCCAGTCTAGCACACTAGAGGACATTTTAAAACATATCTTGCTCACCTGGTGCAATTCTCCCCTCCACTTCCAGCAGTTTAAAGTTTAAAAGTTGCTAAAGTTGGGTGTGCTCCCAGATTTCTATCTGGAGGGCTATAAAGAATGGCATTTGATTTGCTTTCTCCTGTACTCACCTCTGAAGTAGGACCGCCTTATATTCAGCCACTCCCGAACCGAAATATTACAGGAACCTAATATCACACAAGCTTAAGGACCTATCCCTAGATGTCTGCTCAGAGTTGTCTAGTGAATTCACAGCCACAAACACAAACTCATTCTATGGACAGAAAACCCTTTAACAGAGCTACTGCTTCCCAGTGAGTTACTGTATGCATGCAATGCTGGGTACTGCTCTGAAGTTGGAAGCAAGCACTATTTATACTCCAACAGAGAGCAAGTTTGGTCTTAACAGGAGGGATGCCAGCTTCCCAAGCTGGCATGCAGGATGGTTTTGCACACGGGAAAATAAAAATGAGGAACAGAGGGCAGAGTAGGGAGCAAGAACTGTAGTCCTCGCTCCTTCTGTCTGTATCTGTTAGGAGTGCAAAACCAGCTGTAAACAGTAAAGAAGTCCCTATTTAGCAAAAATGCCATCCCAATTACACAGCGGTCATGACAGTTTAATATTTTTAGACTTAAATTAATCCACTACAATTCACTAGAACCTCCTAACCAAACTAAACATACAGCCTAAATTTGCAGTCTTTTATCAGAATGAATTAGTATGTGTTGATGACTCTTGAATTGCAGGGAAAAGTCTACGAAAAAACTAGTTTTTAATGTGACTGCACCAACTTACAGAGATGAAAGAAAAGGATAAAAGGAAAAAGAAAACACCTAACATGTCACGTTAATCCTTTGCCAGGATATTCCAAAATGCTATTCTTCATTACATTTCCTTGAGTCTTCTGCATATACTCTGTTAGTGACAGCTTGATTCCGCCTACGCTTATCAAATGGATGGGTGCATGTGTAGCCATACAATGGAGAAAGGGCTGCTCCACAAGAACAGCAGCTGAGAGCAGCTTGCTGCCACCAGAATGAGCCCTCCTGCTGCAGCTCATCCTGCAGGAGCCCTTGGGAAAGCCCAACTTGGGACACAGGTGAACCCACCTGCCCAGAGTCCAACAGCCACCACTGAGGCATCACTCGGTCTTGTGGAAGCTCTCGGACATGGGTGGCACCAGACTGGAGAGCTTTTGTGCGCTCTTGTGTGGGATCTCTGGACTGTGTGAGACTGTAGGCTTTTTACCACCTTCATGCAGAACACACTCCAGGACTTCAGCTCATGCAAGTCACAGGAAGTTTTTTATGATTCATGCCGAAATTTTTCCTTGCTGAGTTTTACCCCTTTGAACATCTTAAAATAATTCCATTTTTGTCTTAATATTTTACACCCTTCAAATACTTGTAGATTGTTATCATATGTCTTAGTCATCATTTAGTCCAAACTGTACATATTAAAATCTTGTAATCTTTGCTCATATTTCAATCTCTTCAGCCTCTTAACTTCTGTTGCTCTTCTCTGAATTCTCCACTGAATTCTTGACAAGTTTTTGGCAACAGAGTGGCCAGAATAATAGTGTCATGGACACCTTACGGCTGTACAGAGATGAAGAGGGAAACTTGTGCAACACCAAAATGACATTAGCTCTTCCCCAAAAATCAACAAATATGTCTAATCTGTTGTTCAGGATCACTTATTTTTAGTGGCTGCATCATGAAATACTCTGAAATACAAGTGCAAATATCCACCTAAAAATACTAACCCGGAGACAAAAGTTTAGTATCCTCAAACCTGGGTTTAATAAGTCTTCATGTCATCTGTGAGGAAGGTGACATGGAACAGTATTTACCTGCAATACTCAAGAACAAATGGCTGAAGAGAAGTCTCAAAAGACAGGACTCACAGAAAAGAGACCACACAGAAACAAAGAACCCAAACAGTTTCTTCAACAAAAACCAAACTAAAGAGCAAATTACAATCAAAGAGGTAAGGAGACAAAGCAACATTTAGAAAAGGAAATATTTCAAAATAGATAGAACTCTTCCAAACTCTGGAAAATTAAAGCATACAAAATCTCTACAAAATAAGAGAAAACATGGCAGTTTTCTGTGTTGTATATTGGGACTGTAGAAATATTCTTCAGGTAAATCTGATCAGGCATGGGACCAAGATGCATATAATCTAACTATTATCTTCCTAAAACTTAGATATCTAACTGAAGCCACCATAATCATCTCCAGAGAGCCATTAATCCCATCCTAAAACTGTAATATATTTAGGATGAATAGCTCTCTAGAGGTATTTCTCCTCCTCTCCACTGATAACAGAGGGAGACTAAATAGCTGTCTCGACTGCATTTTCCTTGAAGATGACTAAAGTTAAGTAACCTGTACTCAAACATCATTTATAGCAGCTGGTCTCTAAAGGAATTAATGTAAGCAATCAGGTGCTTTAAATATTATCTTCTCTGGAATTTTCCAATTATTTGGTATTAAAAAGCAAGCAACCAACTAACCAAGAAAGAAAAAAAAAAAAAGGAAAAACTTACAGATTCATATTCATACTCATATGTCCTCCCAACTTTCCAAGTGCTACATCAAGGACCACTGATTATCTGCTTGCATGGAAGATTTCCTTCCATACAAGCCTCTGAACATTTGTAGCAACATGACAGGTTCAGGATGACTGAAATCTGTCATTGTCTTTAGAGGCAGGGTTAAAATGCTCTGAAGTGGCTGTGTGTGGGCTCAGTATTTCTGAGCCTGAATTTTAGATTGCTAATCATTGTTAGCTCCTTTCCCAAGGGAAAGCTGTCAACAGTTTTCTCTTTTCAAAACATCTCTCTCCATTTCTCAAAATAGGTTAAGTAAACAGTGTTCCCTTTCCCATAACAACTGTCCCCAGGTGTTGTTTCCTATTACTTAACCAATGGAGAGAAGTGTCAGTCCCATGGACCAATAATAGACCTTTTTAGTCCAGCATGTTATAAAAGAAACTGTTGGAATTGTAAATAAAGCCTTCTTTCTCTTCTGACAACTATATGGAGTCAATCTATTTCGTGTCCTACCATGACAGCTGTTAAGTGGCTAAAGTTTAGGAAAGAGCATTCAACCTTCATCTGGTTCTCAACAGGCTGAAATGGAAAATGAGCATGAACAAAGTTACTCAATAGAGAAGACTCACACAAAGCTGGGACAGAAATCAGGCAGAAAAGTTTAGTTTTAGAGGACAGTTACAGGAAACCATACGGTTGCAATGGCACTGATCTGTAAAACTTCCAGAAAGTTATGCCTGAGGAAAAGTGAGAGAAGAGTGAGTCTATGAAGACATAGCTGACATGAGAAAACACAACACTTGCCACAAGGAATGAGCAAGCTAAGGAAATAATTTTAAAGAAGAAAAGAAGGGGGGGTTTAAAAAGAAAATGGAAACCAGAAATATAAGAAAAGAAATATGATACATTGATAATAGAAACCACTTTTAGGTCAGTAAATTCAGATTACAAAGGAATTAAGTGGCTTTTAAGTGAGGTCAGGGTACTCTCCTGAACATTCCAATTCAGAGAAGCAACACAGGAAGGAAGAAGGTACAACAAAGAGACCATAAGGAATTTAAAAAAAAATCTACAGAAAACCACCTGAAGGCTCACAAGCAACTACAATTTCCTAGAAGCAATGCTGAAGGAACTGGTGTTCCTCATTGTCCTCACAGCAGAGGCAGGGATCAGGCAAGGACACAAAGACTGCAGGTAACTGCGTCACACATGGATACAACTGGCACCTCTAACAAGAGATTTTACTTATCTGACCATGGGAAATCTGGTTAAGGACAAGACATTCACCTCTCACAAAATGAGGAGGATGCCTGGGCACTAAGTTGTTAACCTATGGAAGGTCTTTTAACAAGGACTAAAAGGGGCACGTGGGAAAAAAAAAATCGAACGGCTAAGTATAAACAACAATTTATAATGAAACCTAACAACAACAACAATAATAATAATGTTATGGAGTAATAATAAAAGCACACGCTATCCTAATAAAGAGGAAAGAAAGAGAACAGCATGGCTTCAACATCACTGAAGTATGAGCTCTTTGCTGCTACCAAGACAAGAAAAAAACCCTGAAGCAAATAGGGTATCAGAAGATGTAAGTATAAAAATTACACAAACACATAGAGACAAAATCATAATGGTTCAAAGCACAAAATTAACAAGGAATGTCAAGAATAGCAAGAAACCATTCTATTAGCACATTTAGGTAGATGAGGAAAAATGTGGTTCTGTTAATCAATGTAGAGGAAGTTCAATTGACAGATGATGTGAGTAGGCTGAAATGCTTAACACCTTTTTTTTACTACCATTCATTCAAAATTTCAAGTGGAGAGACATGGATAATTCTTCTCCAACTTAATACCCATGAAGAGGGGTATGGTCTTACTCCAGAAGAAATGGCAAACAAATTAGAGAGTACTAAGCTAAGTTAAATATTTTTCAAGTCATTTGTATATGAATTCATCCTGGTCTCCTTAAATAATTGTCTGAAGCAGACTTTGTGACTTTGTAGAAGACAACAAAAGACTCAAAGAATAATTCTAGTACCTACAATGCAAAGAGAGAGGAGAAAAAAAAAGAGAATGGGAAAATTCCAGACCACAGAATTTAAGCCTAATTCCCAGAAAAACAAGTGAACAATGAATCAAAACAGCTCCTAAGCACCTAAGTATAAAAGATGAGTAACACTTAACACTGATTTAAGAACAAATCATGCCAAAACAGCCTAATTTCCTTCTCAATAGGAAAAGAAACCTCATAGAAAGCAAATGTCATGTACCTTGACTTTATTTTGGCCTTTGACATCTTATATATTTTTATATGCAAGCTAGGAGCAAAACAAGCATATCCATGGTATCACACAGATGCAAATCTATTTTGGATAAGGAATGCATGAAGTAATTATCAAAATACAAGAATGCATCAGCTGGGTTTCTGTCCTAAGTTTTGTTCTATTTGACATTTTTATTAATAATCTAGATGATGGAATAGAAAACATTTTTATTAAATCTGTAGAAAAATGAACCTAGGAGGGCAATGAGTGGCTAAATAAAATTCAAAATTACCTTGGCAAATAAAAGAAACCTCAAGAGTCAACAGGACTACAAGCAATGTACCTGGGCAGAAATTATTAATGACACTAATACAAGATGGTGATAACTGAGGAGGCAGCAGTTTTTCAGAAAAGGATCTAGCATTCCTGTGAATTATAAGTTTGATATATGTTAGCAATATTTGACAAACAAGGAGTCAATCATCTTTTTAAGGTTTATAAATAGAGACACATAGCTCCAAGGACACAGGAAGCAATCTTTTGGCTCTATTCAATTTGGGTAAGTTTTCTGGATGTAAGAAGACAAATTACGGGTTGTGCTTTCAAAGTAGATGTGAAGCATCCACCAAAAAACCCCTGTGTTAGAGACTAACAGAAAGTCTTTAGAACAGAATCCAATACCTACTACACCTTTCCACTAGCCGGATGCCAGCAACAAGTCTCACCAAAGTAGCAGCAGAAAATTCAAAAAAATTTGGTCATCTGCTCACTATCAGGGAAAGAAATATAAGTGAAAGGTACAAAACTCCTTGAAAGCATCAGCAAAGGGAGAGTGCTGGAAATCAATTGTACCAGGGCACAATTTTGTTTTTTAACAAAAACTTGGCAAATTTTTTAACACATTCATCAAGACTGTACTACTGTATTAAGAGAGCAGAAAATCTAATAAGTGGGCCGCAACTCCATTTACTTCCAATATTTTCAAACTCTTCCAAAAGCAAGGAAGTTTCTTGGTACCAACACACTGGCAATGACATCTCCCAGTTCTGCGATGAACCCCAAGTGCGCACAGGTGGCGACATGTCTGTACTGTTCCTTCTCGCCCTTCACAACAGACCTCTCCACCCTGCCACCTTCCCATCCTTTTAATGCAGATTCTGCTTATACCAGCTATTTACACAAATCACTGTTCACACCCTTCTGCCATGGCTAATCCCATGGCACTCACTAGTGCCTGCTTCATTCCCTCCCTGCCTTCCTCATCCCCTCAAAATCCCCTCCTCGTACCCCTATACCACACCCTGCTCTGCTCCCCACTGCCTAGAGTCTCCTCCCCTGTTCTGAGGAGAAGGTGCAGACCCTGCCAGGGTCAGTGTCTTGGCAGCAGCTGCTGGGGCAGAGCAGGCTGAGTTACCACCACCAAGAGAACCAAGTTACAGCCTGCCACATCACCTGCCTGAAGCGCTTTTCAGATGTTCGGGGCAAATACCTGAGGAAGAATGTTTATCATGTGGTCAGATAAGAATCTTGGCAGCAGGGCTGGGAGCTTCTAGCTGTTTGAGTGGCTCAAATGTCTCAATGGTTTGCTCCAGTCTGTGGCAAATATCATGAAAGAACACTGCAGAGAAATGATTTCCCAAGTCAGACTTCATAGCTTTTTTGCCTGCCTAGAAGACAGGCACCTCAGCTGTCCCAGTGTATAAGACTTCACACAGCAGTTCGTGTTACCTGGGCTGTCACTCCAGACAAAATGCCTGCTGGCAGATAGATCTCCCTGAGCTCAGGATTTCACATGGAGGCATAAAACCCTGCAGATACTGCTAAGCACCGTGGTGTCTGATTCCCAGGATCACACACGGAAGACACAGCTGGCCATTAGGGTGGTCTGATGCATCTCAAATAGAGAGACCCAGAGCAGAAGAGATGCTGCTGCGCTGATTTTGCCAAGACGTGGGTTGCACACAGCATGGCTGAGAAGTGTAATGCAGAGAGTGACCCTATGGGCAAGTCCCAAACCTCACATGGCCTGCAGATCTGAAAGGCCTTCACATAAAAGAACACAAAGGCTCTTCCCGTAGACTGAAGTCCACCTACCTGACAGGGTGCTACAAAACAACAATCATGTCTTAAAGAGATGTAAATACATAGTATCTACTTCCTCAGGAAACACAGGAAGTTTGCAATTCTTTTTGAATAACAAATACGGGCATAGGTATAAAGGCCTATTCCTACTAATGTGGCAGAACAGTCTGGAGAATGAGAACAAGATTAAGTCTTAACATTTTTTGAAGAAATGGAACCACTACCCAAACTCATTATTCAAATACTTCTTATACATTCAGACTTTTTCCAAATGCACTACTAGTAAACACAGGCATAAGTGTAGGAGTAAGCACAAATATAAACTACTCTGTGTATTTCTGTAATGACTGCAGCTAACCCTGAAGCCACTGAAATTGTGCTAATGACAACACACATGTCCACAATATAACAAAACTGAAATACCAGGAAGCAAATCCACACCATAGTGATTCATGTTTCTGACTCTGTCTAGTTGCTCAGTTCTGTCTGCTTCTACATTGCTTGAAACCTCAAATATCCAAACAGCTTTCCCAATATCCACATATAAAACTTCAGAAAAATGAAGCCATTTCCTTTCATGTATGAATCAACCTGTAGATTGCATAATATCTAGTGCAAATTAGCAGTGAGATGAAGGAGCTTATTAAAAACAAACAAACAAAAAAATCTCTTTCATATGGCTAAGTATGAATGTCCATTACTAAGTCAAACAGAACTCAAACTGATTGAAAACCTACATTGCTCAAAGACTTGGCCAAATTTGCCATGACAGACTTAGGTAGGAACTTCCTTCATGGCTAGTTTTTTCCAGACTTGTTCATGAGAAGGCTTTCCTTACCTACCTCAAAAGTGTTTGGTACTTTCAGAAGCTGAGGTGACCAAAGCATTCGCACAACTTGATTTCTTTAATAGTTCCTGCCTTCCTACAGATAGCCATACTTGTTACTTTCGTGTAAATATCACACTCTGCAATTAAAGAACAACTTTTTTCCTAAAACAACTTTTTTTGGCAGAAATGTCACGCCATTTAATGGGAATTTCTAAGCTCACTAGACCAAAGAGCCCTCTGGACAACTATTATCTAAAATTGTTCTTCTAAATGCATATACCAGTAGTTCTTTGCATCCAGCAGCTTCAGCAGGTGCTTCTAGGTATTAAAAACTTTGGTAGAAAAGCGGCTACTTATTTAGAAACATAAATATAGAATTGGGCAAGTAGGACGAGATAATTAGCTCTTTCAGAGCTTAGGTCTTGACACTTTTTGGATGTATGTTTTCATATGAAAAAAACACAGAGCAGTTAGCACACTGGAACAAATACCCCCTCTTTGATGCTAGCAGGGCACTATCTCCAGTAAAGCTTTCAAGTTCATTCCTTACTTTCTGTACTAGCCTGATCAAACTAGAACCTACAGATATTTTCAAAATCCATCCTTATGCAGAGGGCTTTCACTCTGCAAATCCAATGTTGTTTAGTATGGAGATTTTATCGACTAACTCACAATTATTCATTAATTATGAAATTTATGAATTAACAGTGCTTTAACCTTATACTTAGGAACAAAGTCAAACATCTGTAATATAAGTAAGGTCAACAAACGTACTCTGAAAGACTCTTCAGAGCACAATATCAACATATAATTATGAGCTTCTATTTTCACACTGTGCATAGGCCTCTTTAAGAGAGAATGAGTTTCTCGCAAGCAGCTTGTCATTGCTATGCTCCCACCATATTCTGTTCTGCCATCACAACCAAACAAACCTATTCCAAAACCCTCTTTCTCATCTTTGAACTACGCTGGAGTACTCAAATATAAGTAAGCCAGAAACAGAACTTGTGAATATGCTTGCTTTTCTTGTAATAATTCTAGAATTCCTTGAAAATACACAGTATGTCTAACTTTGGTATGTTTTATATTGGAATTTTTTATGTACAAACTGACTGTAATAGAAAGCCATTCTCAGTATCTGTGGACCCTTCAAGAACTGCACAGGAAAACAACGGTGTCCAAGGAAAGGAAGGGCAATCAGTACTGCTCTGTCAACAACAGTGCAATAGTTGGCATTATGATATTTCCCTCAAAGCAAACAAGGTATTGAAATTTGTTTTGTTTTGAATCCCCAGTACAGAATTAATTGCTTGGGACAGTTTATCTATCTCTTAAGCCAAGCCTGCATGGGGACATTGAGAATGTTAAGGCAAATCAACTAAATAAAGGTTTGACACCAATGTGCGCACATTTAATTGTCTTGAAGCTGTGAGTAGATGCTCTAATTCAACAGCAAAGCTCCCTGTAGCTCCTTATTCAGTTAAACTAGATTGGTCTAAGACTAATTTACTCCTGAATTAAAGCAGTCCCCCAAGGACTCAGCACAACTCATTTTTGCATACTAACTTCATGCACTTAACCAATTTGCCTCAGCTCTTCCTGAGTTCCCCAAGCCTTGTGGAGTTTTTGGCCCACAGCTGAAGGGAGCTTGGCTAATTCATCTCCAATGCTGGGAACACCAAACTGAGTGTTTTCCTCAACACTTCTAGAACACAGGAAAAAACCACCCAAATTTGAAGAGAAATTCCTTGCATTGCATAGCTGCTTCCAGCTCCAAGGTGACAATTCATTGGATTTGGAGTTTAGAATTACCTTGCTACTCTACTCTCAGTCTTCAACTTCTTTGTGAAAGACAGTTCTTGGAAACTGGCATGTTCACACATACACAAAAAACCCCAAACCAATACAAACAAAAAAACCAAACCAAACCAAACCAAACCAAACAACAAAAAAAAAAAACCAAAAAGAAGAAAACTTAAAAAAACAGGCAATGAAAATAATGTAGGTGGACACTAATTCCAAAGTGGGATTTGAACTATCACATCATCTTCTTTAGAGGCTTCAAATTGTGTTGAAGCCATAATCTACTGATACTGGTTTTGTTCCTCATGATTTGGAAATGGCAATCATATCACCACGTTCTACTGTTTCTCATCACAACCACTGCTGTGGTACCTCAGCACTCTCTGGAAATGAATCATATCCCATTAATTCAATACAAATTCAGTTGGATACCAATCCTAAACTGGGGTTGATATTTCTCAAAATAACCAATTAGTTGCTTCCTTACTGTGAGAGTTCAGACTGCCATTTTATTTAGGTCAAAATGTAAAGGACTTCTTAGATTATAAGCACTTTGGAGAGGTAAAGATGTCTTTCTTCCACCCAGAGTCATTAAACCTTACCTGGATGGTGGCAGTAGTTGGGGAATGCTTTGTTTTGGCCTCACTGCATGGATATGCAGTTTTCAGTTTTTGTCTGTGCTTTGAGTGTACCCACACAGACACATTTGTGCACACACTCGTGCAGACAATATCCCAAAGTACCTCACAAAAGTTCATTGACTGAGTTATCAGACTGATGAACCAGTGTTAGAGGCCTGACTGTACAGCAGCTAGCTGAAAGGAGTGTTCAGAGGAATAAACAAATATACATAATGCTTGCTGTTTCCTTTCCCCAAAATAAATTCACTCATTATAAACGAATATCATCATCCTTAGAGACTTCAAAACCTGTCAAAGCTGTATTTACTGACACTGGTTCGTGTTCAGCACAATTTGGAAACCGCAATCTTATCACCACGCTCTAACATTTCTCAGCACAACCGCTGTTGTGGCACCCCAGCACCTTCTGGAAATGAACCATATTCCATGGATTCAATCATAGATCTAACACCTTAAAACACCACTCAAGCCAGGCATCACCAGAATCCAGTGGGTAGTAGGCAACATGGGATGCACTGGAACATGGACTGTTCAAACTTGCATTTTCAATTCTAGATGTTTTTAAAACAAAATCTCTCAGTGTCAATTAAAAAAAAAACCAACAAAACAGAATCCCCAACGGGATTCATAACAAAAAATAAGTATGCAAATGGAAGTGAAGCCCTCTGGACAATATTTTCATTGATTTGCTGGAGAGAAGGATCCCTAGTGTCCAGCTGGATTTTAGCCAACCTGGGGTCTGGTGACTGCACAGCATCCAGGATGAAAAAACAACTTAGCTTGTAAAATATTTCCTGCAAACACTTTCCTATCTCTCTTATTTGGAAATTGACTGATGAAAGGGGAAAAAAAAATAAATACAGTTCTGCTTTCCTAAACTAATTATTTCAAAATATAATCAAGGTATCATGTGATCACCTGGACTCTGAGGATTCATCATTACTGATGAACAGGAATGTGTCTTGGCACAATAGTTTCAGTGGTTGATTATGCACTGCAGACACCTATAGATAAACATCTCTATTTGTAAAAAATGAGCACTGTCTCTGAGAGCAGTTGCTGATGAGGTTTTAAAAGCAAAAAATGTAATGTTAGAAGGATGAGGCTGCCCAGCCCTGTCATGTAGTAGCTTTGCTTTCTAACGGGGAAAAAAAAAAATCTGCATGATTCCTTATGATCAGGGGTTTACCCATTGATTTGGATAATCATTCAAATGGCTAAACAGACCTCTAATTTGAAAACAAAAACCGATTGATGCAATCACAAACAAGTTCTGAAATTGTGATTTATAAAAAAGAGGGGAAATCTTGTTCTAAGCCAAAACACACACACAGTTACCTTTTTCTAATCAGAGCATTCATTTCTCCTCATTATGATCTCACAAGCACATTAAAATCTTATTAACATTAATTACTTCTGAGCGTCTATGCATGAGCAGCGACAGGCTTGCGTGCGCGCGTGTGTGTATGTGTGTGTGTCTCTGGATCATATCTACATTTATATACCTTGCTGCACTTTGCTTATAAAACATGTGAAAATATTGCTGCTAACACCAATTAGCTAATTTCACACACACAGATAGTAAGCTGCTGTCTCGCTGCACAGCTTATTATAGACCAGCAGACAGATGGACAGACAAACAGACGCAAAAAGCATCACGGCTCCTCCTAAATGCAAGATCTAAAATGCCTGGCACCCCCAGGAGTACGAGTTTCATTCTCATAAGTCTGAGGGAACAAAATGACAAAAATAAAAATAAAAAAATAATAAAAAGAATAGGAGACAGCCAAATATCCATTTTCTACACAGATGGGTTCAATGATGAAGTGATAGAGACAAAGAAAAAACTGGCAGGCAGACAAGCAGCAGGCGCACAGAGAGATAGACGGGGACAGATAAACAAAGCATATTCATACATGTGAATTTGGGCTAAGCCACAGTAACTTCAGCCCACCACCAAGGTAAGGAAAGAAATGGCAGAGGCAAGAGTCACCATAAGAATGACTTCACAAGCAAAACCCTGACACTTAATGAACCATTTACAGATTCTATTTACACTGAGCAGACTAAATGCAGTGGTGCTGCTGGTGACACTCAGCTCCACCACAAACTCCAGAACAAACACAGGAATCTACGCACCACTATGGAACTGTACCTTCCCCTTCTTCCCTCACCCTTTGTTTCCACCTAGTTTAGATTCACTTCTATCCTGCCTCTAAATCTTGTTCTCCTGAACCCTTCTCTCTGCCAGGGGTTAAGATACAAACAACATCAGCATCACTCATCATGCCAAAACCATGTTTATCCATCACTGGGGAATCAGCCTCTCAACGAGGCCCTTTGCAGAACCCAGGTGGACACTGGCTGGTCATTCTCCTCTCTACCCAAATGCCCATCTCTGTTCATCTTCTACAATGTCCTGGTTTAGGGACACTCTGAAAAGAACTGCAACCCTAAACTGGAATTAAAACTTTCATTGACATCAGTAGGATACAAACTTTAGAAGTGTCAAAATTTGCCTTTCAGCCCTACTACCCTTTCTTCCACTTGTGTCTTTTTCCACTGATGATATCATCAGGCAAAACACTGTAAGGAGGGGAACGATTAAAGCCAAGGAAGATGGTTTCTTTATTTAGATTTTTTTTTGAAATGAACATATCTTAATTTCTCATGGCAACATATGTGTTTGCATTTTCTACTCACTCCTCTCAGATTAAGAGATCTGAGATCAAGAGATCAAATGTGGAAATAATAACTGTGTTACCTAAAGGTTTCAGAGCATTTCAAAAGCTGTTTATGAAACTCCAAGGCATGCAGAAGGTTCTCCCATCACTCTAGTTCACTGGTAGGGAACAGAAGAGCAGAGCTGAACTACCCAGATCAGTATAAAAGTCTACAGCAGATACAAAACATCCTCTTAGTTACATTTTTCATATCTTCTCAACTTGCACATGCCTTATCTAAGGCAAAAATACTACCTGAATTAAAAAAAATCAGTATCTAAAGATTGTACTCAGGATCCTTGATTTGTACTTATCTCACTCATGACCTTCTCCTAATGCTGCTTATCCAGAAGAACCTACTCCCATACAAATCCAGCACAGCTGCTGAGAGAACTACCATGATTTCAGTCAAGCAAGTTTGAGAGCTATTGGGTGTATTCCAAACATCCGAATCAATTATGGTGCATTCTCAGTAAACCCAGTGACGCCAAGAAGCCTTGGAGCTCCTGAGCATGGGCATTATTACAGTTGACTTGCACACAAGTGTCGAGCTTGGTGCACCTTGCCCGAATTCTGCCCAGCTTGGTTTTACTGTGCGCACACAGCAGACCTGGTTATACTGCAGAGCAGGAACCATGGCATATGGCCCCTTCTGCCACAAGGAGCGGGTTCCTGACCTGCTGAGGCAGAAAATAAGGAAGCAAATTGATCACCACTCCTCGGTGGTGTGTTCATCACTCCACGTGCTCGGCTTACTGTGCATCTCTTGTTAAGGTGAAATATACAGGCTTGCAGAATAAGGATACAGAAAAGCAAAAGCTTTGTAAAATAAACAAAGAACAATAAAAATTTGAAGCTTTACAGTTTTATCCATATGACAAAGTAGGCTTTTTCCTGCATATTTCCTAAAAAATGGAGTATAGACCATAAAAATCTCCCTCGAATCATGCAGAATTACTTCCTCTGAGAGGAAGCAAGATTCTGTCTGACAAAGCAAGGAGCCTCCACAGTTCTGGTAAAGAGAGGTTCACCCAGAAGCTCAGCTCATTTGCTCAGGTTTCCCAGAAAGTCTGGAAAAATCCATGGCCTGTCATTCTTCCAGATTCCAAATTCTCCACTGTGTCCTCACTGATCTGTAGGCACATTGAAAATTAGGAAAACAGGACACCCAAGCAGAATTTCCCCCTAAACACATCAGTGATCCCCATCAAAAACCAAGAGACACAAAAAGACGTGAGTTCAACAAAATGGTTAAGAAGTAAGTACCCTCTAGATTTGCTGACGTAATGCCTACGTAGTTGACTCTTTAACCCATCTTTCCCCCAAACCCATATAGATATATAGGGCATCATGGCACCCAGAAGGAAAAAATGGTGTCCTATAAAGCACGGCTTTGGCATTTTTGAAGACTATGTACATCCCAATTAAATGTGGTAAAAGTTGTACCTCAGTACGTTGAAAACCAAATCCAGAAACTGATTTATTAAAGTAAATGTGTAACACTGAAGGTGCTTAAGGACAGAAAAAAATTGGCAGTTTTTATTACCACAACAGGATGTGAAGGCAACTACGCAGTAAGGAACATTTGCAGAATATCCCTGTGTCTGAATTTTGCATGTAAAGTGGACACAAGTATCCTAAAGACTAAGAGGACTCAAATACTATTGACTTGAGGATCTCTCAAAGGACCAGTGCTTATCAGCAGAATGAACCTGAGGGACCATTCAATCTAAAAATCAGGACATGTATATGTGAAAGGGGAACAGGGGAAGGACCTCTATTTAGGGGATGTAGAGAGAGTAAAGATATTTACTGGCTTTCCTGTACAAAGAAGCTTGATTTGCCTTTCTCATGTGGGAATTGTCCCAGTAAACCTGGTCTCCATCTACTCCATTCATCTACATTGTGAACTTTCTGCGTTGTGTCTGCCAAAAGTTCCAGCAGGCTGAGACAGTATGAGAGGACTTAAGAGGTGCACTTGGCATCCCAACCAGCCTTGAGATCCAAACCCCACTGAGTCCTTTCAGAGGTTAATAAGACAAGGTTTCACTGACTCCATCCTGGCTCTTACAAGCTTCTTGGGTATTATCAAAATTGGAAATTGCATAAGAAAAAGCTGGTTCATCCAGTTTTTAGGAGGGACATTCATCCAATTTGCCTTTTGACCCTGAAATGTGAGACATGCCTGAAGAGTGTTCTTTGTTATAGTCTTACAGATATATCCAGTGATGGTGAGTCCATATGTCTCTGACAAAGGCAAAACCTTTTTGTGCATTCCAGCTTTCTCTTTCGTAAACACACTACACTAGATGATTTTGGCTCTCAAGGAAGAAAGTATTAATTGTGCTGGCTAATAAAACTTTCTGTTGCTGTCCTTCCAATCTGGTCTTCTAAGCATCAACAGACATAAAAACTGGCTCTTGGGAAGTGAAAAAATATCAGAGAGCGGTACAAACCCAAAACTTGTTTGCAAGTTTTCAAGAACTGAGATCTCGAGATCTTGAGAATCTCATTCTCAGGTAACAAAAAGTTCAATGCAGCTATTCCTTGTACAGCTTTCAGGTTGACTATACAAGCTACTCAATTCCTCCCACTGTTCATTCTCTGAGAGATGATGTGTTTCCCCAGCAGCAACAGACCTGCGCTCTGCCCAGATCCAGCACTTGCGGGCTCCCATAGGCTCTGTCCCCACTGATGAGTTTAAACAGACAAGTAACAATCCTCTTTAAATGCCTATGCCCGAAGAACCCTTAGGGGCTGTTTTCTTCCCTCCACACTGCAGTTCTCAGACGTTAACAGCCGCTGCACACAGAGCAGAAATACACACAAGAAGTTCAGAACAACGTAACTATTTGAAGGCACGTTTGTCTTGATCTGTGATAGGGAGCTCCTGTCTTCTCTTGTTGACTATCTAACAGATCAAGCAACACCACTCTGTATTTCAGCCAGATACAACTTTGCCCTTTGATTGTTACTGTACAAGAAGAGGTGACAGACTGGACTGGTTTTTGAACATCTACTCCTTGGACAAAGCTAACACTCGAGCTCATCAGGATATATCCAGTTAGGAGAAATCCAACCATGGTAAAACAAAACAAAATAAATTGAAGTTACTTTAACTCAGTTAAGAAAGTAATTATATAAAACAAGCAAACAAAACACCAGAATGTTTTTTTCTTAAAAAATTCTGCTGTTAAAGACCTTTTCGACATGTCGGTATATTAAATGTATTTGGCCTCAACATTCAGTTACTGTAGAGTCTTTTATCGCATTTTGGAAGTAGAACTAAGACTAATGGCAAAGAAGTCGCATATGTGTTACAAAACCACAATGGGGTGAAAAAAAAAAAAAAAGGCACCCTAAGAGTCTTTAACATAGCCAAGAATCATCTGAGCTTCCTTTGTCCATGGAACATGGTCTTTACTTTTCCAACTCCCATCTGCATGTACAATACACTGAGGAAGGAAGACAGAAAGGCCTCACTTCCTTCTTCTCTCTGTGCCTCGATTGTTTCTGATAAAAAAATGGAAATAATAATGTTGATTCAGCTACTGAAATTAGGCAAAACTAAATTAGCTACTTTCATGAAACACTGTAAGACATTTGAATAAGTTTCTTCAGAAATGCAAAGTGCTATTTATGCATATCAGCAGCTATCTATGGCTAAACTGTCCTAGAACCTTTTGTGAGCATTCTCTCCTCCTGCTGAACTCAGCTGATAACTGTTCTTTGGTTTGAAGGACATGAGTAACTCCTTTATCTAAAAAAGCCTGGGAAAGACTTAGCCAGAATGGCACCTCACTTTTTTGGTTAATGAGAACAAAGCAAACCAAAACAACTACGACAACAAAAAGAAATCACACAGGGTCTCAGGATTAAACCTTTGCAGAGAAAAAAAGGCATCATTTTGGATGCTAAATTCTTTGCTGCCTTTGCCAAAACCTTCTGAGAATAATCACCAATATCTTGTAAAAGCAAGGCTTTTCATCAACTCCATAAGCTGAGATTTCAAGGAGAGATCTGGGAAGAATCTTATTAATATACCTATGTATGCTGCCACAAGGGAGACAATATCTAACACAGCAGAAATGAGGTCAAATGCAGCAGCACTGTACTAAAGAAAACTGTCTCCTGGTCACAAATCACTTGTGGAGTACCATGCATCATCTTTACTGCTTCAGACATACGCCAGCTGCAGCCAGTAGGGAGAAATATAAAGCTAAATTCAGTTCTTGGTTCAAGGTTGGTTCTTCTAAATTTCATGGAATTGGTCCACATTTATTAAAATGTAACATAGGGCAAAATATGACCCATAAACATTTTAACAGATACACAGACATTCAGAAATTTCATGTGGAACCTCTTTTAAACCCAAGAGCACAGTCCTCCGAAGATGATTTTGTATGATGATTATTCCAGCTCACTGCTCATAAGGAAAAAGGAAAGGGCTGTGGCCTCATCCCACCTCTCTCTGGTCCTAGTCATACAGAACCCTGCTGCTAAAAATTTTCACCCTCTCTTACCAGTGGGACTAAGTTAGCCTCTCTTTTTGCAGGAAGTTCAGACTTTTTGTCCTCATTTTCTTTGAACAGCTCTGCCCCCTGCCTGTGTCTCAGCTTTTATTTCTTCTAGCTGCTCACATTCTTCACAAACCTCCTTTCTAAATGCTTCATTTGTATCCTTCTACCACATTGAAGCCAATGTTCCATAGTAACATTACTCCAGATTCTAATAGCGCTTTAAAACAGCCTACAGTCTATTAAACCGTGTTCCTGCACCAGCAGACTTCGCAAGGTACTCCAGAAAAGTTCATTTTAGCTCTCTTCCTTTTTGCTTTCAACCTTTTTTTCACCTGCAAAAGACATGGAATGAAAATTAAATAAATTCTGGTAGCAGAATAAATTATCACAGGCCTGGATATGGATGTGATCGAGACAAGAGGGTTCTCACTCTAGCCTAGAGACAGTTCTAACTGAGATAGCTCAATTATTAATAAGAGTTTGGTCAAGACAACCTAGGGCTGAATGCTGTGAAATTACATGGCTCAAAACACATGCTAAATTCAGCTGAGATCCAACATAATACAGCCAGCATGAGCAGGGCAGAACAGTTTTAATGCCATCCAAACTGCCTAAGTAAACACTAGCTCTTAACCTCCATGAGGTAAAAAGCCTTTCCAAAAACAAAACAAAAACCCAACCAAAACCCAAACTCCAAGACTTCAGGTGTCAGTTCTAGTCTGACATGCCAGAAAGACCACAAATATTCAAGAACTTCAAGGGGAGGCTAAAGGAAAGCCATTAGAGTAAAGAAAGAAATTGCAATGCACTTCAGGGTGATGACAAGGCACAAACTCAAGAGGGAAGGATAAAACTTGCTAGTACAGCTATAACTAACACCCTCCTATCTGCTTTCAGAAACTGATAAACGTCATGATCTCTGTCCTGAGAACAGGTAACTGAGACACTAGGAAATGAAGCGACTGGTTGAAAACAACACAGAAAACTAGAAACAGACTGTGAATCCTGCTTGCCTAATGCACAGCTTATCCTCACCAGTACCTCGCATATAGTAGTGACTGCACTGCAGTCTGATTAAAACTTCTGATACTGCACTATGACCTTGTGCTGACCAAAATATTTAAGATCCCTGTAAACACATCGGGGGAAAAAAAAGTTTGTCTACCAAAGTATTAAGAAAGGCCTGGAACGGGATATAGTCTCCTGTAAAAAGGGATTCAGAGACCAGTAGAAAAAGCAAGTTAATTTGAGAATCCAGAAATGCCCAGCACTAGGGAAAAATAACTGAGCTTTCTCTTGTCCGACACAAAGTTGTACACAGCTGCGTGTACTGCAAAAGCACAACTGGCTTTTAAACTCATTTAGGAGCAGCTGCTTTCACAGCAGTGAAATGTTTCAGGATGAGCATGACTGACTTGGTGGATAAATGATCTGAGGTTGGTATAGCTCAGAAAGAACCAGCTCATTTAAGATATGCCACCATCTTAAAAACACTTTTTTTATCCAATTGGACCAAGCTTTGAAGCTTTCCAAACTTGGCCATGTCTTGGAGAAGAAAATAGAAGCAGCATTTTCACGAAATGTTAGAAATCACAAAACAGGGCTTGGACTTCAAACAGTCTGCCAGGACAGGCTGGGCCTTCACCGGGAACTCATGTCACCTCTAATCACTTGTATTAGTTTAGCACCAGCAAAAGGTGCCAGATTGGTAGCCCCAGGCGCTGCACTCTCTCCCCAGAGCAGGTACAGCAGGATGGCAGGCTACCACAGAGAAGCCAAGCCCTGCTGCGATTCCTCCCAGCCTGGTGAGAGGAGGGCGATGAGGTCTCAGCGCTGTGATCGCCCACACGGGGGCCGGTACCCTGCACCACGTTTCACACGGATGGGATCCTAAACTGCAGGGCCTGGGAAAGGGAAATAAAGCAGCATCAGTCTACAAGTATGCTCCGAGACGGTGAGATAGAAGGACCAGGGATTCTTTTCTTTGCATTACATTCTAGATGTCTCAAAATGAATGAATACTTGAGAGAGTGACGAGGCCAGAGAGAGTCAAAGTACTGACTACAAATGAGATTTATATGTGGCTTGAGTCACTCCAGACAATTAGCTACCCACCAGGCTGTTTGGTTTATTGTCCCTACTGGATAAAGATTTAATAAGCAGTCACCTAGATGGGAAACATAAGACTTGCAGAAAGGAAACTTTTCATTACTCTACACGGAAAACTTGAGCCCAGTCCTGCAACAGCTCTGCACAGCTGATTCCCACTGGTGTGTCAACGGCTGCAAGATGAAGCTCTTTTTCATGACAGTCCACATAGGTGAAAAATATGGGAAACACAGGACCATCTTTTATTGAATAATTACGATGTCAGAAATCTTCCACACATTCCAAATATTCTATGAAAATTAATACGGCTTTATTCAGTTTTTTGTCTCCAGTACTCAATCTTACCCAGGACATTTTTCCATAGCATAAAAGCGCAAAATGCTGCATTTTAAAAACTTATCTACTGGGGAAATATGCTGTGTAGGGAACATATTAAACAATTCAGTCTATGTTTGGAAAAGAAATACAGATTCATCACAACGAGGAAGGATGTTCAAGAGTATCCTGAAAAAACAGCCGGTATTCAAGCCAAAGGACAGGATGAAGTGGGCACAACAGTATAAAGCTGACAAGCAGATTTAACTGACAGAGACAGAAAGAATTGGAAGCTGCCAAAGCCCAAGCTACATTAGGGCTTCTTCAGATACTACACACACTAAAATTGAAACTAAAAGCATCAATGAGAAGATTTGATAAAACCCCTTCAGGTGGGAAAAATCCTAGAAGCAGCCACAGCAAAACAGAAAATACAAACTTTGGGAAATCATAGGGAAAAGGAACGCCTATCAAATGTAAGATCAAATGTAAGGGGGGAAAAAAGGCTGAATTACAGATTGAACATTTCATGACCTCTCGGCAGTCATGCCTGGTATCCAAGGCTTTAACACTCTTCATCACAAGACTTCTTTTGCTGTTACTACCGCTGGTTGCAAGAGAGCTCAAAGCCATTCATTTGGCACAATTTTTGTCAGGCAGTGTCCCAGAGGGTGTGGCCCAGTCTCCTGGGAATAGCATTTGTTAGTTTTACAGAACCAGCAGAGGGAGCACATCAGCAATTAAACATGGTTTTCTTGTGTTTGTGCCTAAACAATGAGATTTTTTTTGGTTGGGTTTTTTGTTGTTGTTTTGTTTTTATTCTCAGCATTCCTCTGTCACTAATGCCTGTGACTCACTAAGCTCTCAGATTGCTGGGAGTTTAGGAGCCAGAGCCATGGAGAATAGCGGGCTCCACATCCAACCCACATAAAATGACAGTGGACACAAGCTTTTACCTAGTTGCCTTTCTTCACCTTCTCCCCATGTCAACCTCCATCTTACACATTCCTGACATCCTGCCCACGAAATCTTGTACTGCCACATGATAATTACTTTCACATTCCTGCACTGTGACCACTAACTTTCTAGTCAGAAAGAAAGGCATATGAATCTCTAGGGAGGAAATAGAAATCAATAATTAACTTTCAGTCAGCTGAAAGGACAACTCTGAAGTCCATAACACAACTTTCCCAGTCCTACTTTTGTATCCTCAAGGGATTCATCACACAGCTATTGATGATCTTAGAAGTAAGATATTAGAAAGCATATCTTTTAGCTGAGAAGGAACAAAAAAGGAAAATCAGTAATTCCCATGCTGCATTTACCTCCGAATCAAATGACACACTATACTTCCTTGCATTTTTAGTTCTACCATAACCCCAAGATAAATTCACTCTGAAAGTGTAACATCATGACATCATCTACGGGTGTAACTTACAGAATTGCACCATGTCTGTCCTGCAAAGGATTTCCCATAGGTGCTCTGCAGAGGGTTGAAAGCACTGCCTGTGCAGGTTTCCTTTCTTCTTTGCTGTAGTTACCCACTGGTTTTAATTCAGACTTTTGTAACCACTGGTTTGATAGTAGCTCAAAGATTCTGGAAGACCCTATGGGTTCTGGTTCACCATCAGTACTGTCACTTACAGTCGTGCAAACTGGACATAAAATATTGCCTAGTGATTTGTGCCCAGCCACTGCAGAAAAGCACAAGGAAAGAACTACGACATGAGGTATTGAAGAAGAAAGTTCCACAGATGCTGCCAGTGTTTTATTAGGTAGGACTAGTTTGTGCTAGTCCCTACCTGCCATGAAAGATCTTGAGGAGCAGTACCTGATAACAGCAAGTCCAGCAAAAGCTGCAAATCCGCCCTCCACGGGGCTGGTGGGGCAGGTTGCCACCGATGGGATGAGGCCATTCTTGGCATGAGAGGATTTCAGCCTTTGTTCTGGAATAGTCCATGGCCTTTCCTCCCATAGTGATACCTAGTGCCAACTCAGCCAGCGGCTCACTTGTCTGGGGGGTGAACATCGGGCCCCTCCAACAGCCTGGGACCCTCCACACTCATTTCACCAAAGCCAACAGCCAGCTGTCAGAAGAACAGTGTTTTGTTTTTTTTTTTTCTTTAAAGACAGCCTTATTCTGTCAGCCCAATTTCCCATTCCCATATTCTATCTACTTCAAGATACAGTCCTCCCTTCTTCCCTGCATGTGGTAAAAGCTGAACTTCTTTCTTCTTGCAAACCTCAGGAATGTGTAGCAACCTGCCCCGCAGCACTGGCCGCCCTGGCTGCCCCGGCAGCTATGGAAGAGGAGGTGGCACAGGGCCTTGTGCCTCTGGTGACCATTTTACAAGACCCATCTGCAAACAGAAATTCCCGCCAGCGCTGGGTGGTCAAAATGCCGTCATAGCACACGATGGTGCTGGAGCATTAAGTACAGAAGAGTAAGAAAACATGAAAGACATAAGCAGTAGTCATTCTGAAATGCTCCTATTAGAGGGGAATTGGATCAGTGCCATAGAACTAAGACTAGAACTAAATATTAATTTTTATAATAAATACTCACCAAGAATATAGTCAACACCATCAAAGGAAAAACCACCTGGACAAAGGCATTTGCCTTTATTTCCTCCTCACTGAAAGTTTAATACATCGGTGAAAATCTCTTCAAGTTAAAGCGGTACAGATCTTACAAAAGTATCTCAAAATTTGGTGTATGGTCAAACATTACTTTTCACCACGAGAAAACTGGCATAGATAGATTATTAAAAAGCCAAGTTATTTTTCACAGTTGATACTGTTTGTTTACTTTCTCAAATTTTCTTGGACCAAACTAACAAGAATGGTGAAGTCCGTTTCACTGTGATTTGTCATCCTTTTCCCTCTGCACCTCAGTGTCAATGTCAGACCCTCAGACCCTCCAGAGGGAACAAGTTACTTTTTAACAGGAACTATTTCCAGTGCATTGTTTCAGTTAAAAAAAAAAAAAAAAAAAAAAAAAGACTTTTATAAAATTTCTGGATTTTCTAAAAGTTTTGCTAAAAAAAAAAATCTAAATAACTTCAAGTCAAATTTCAGTTTTTAACTTCCCATTAACATTTATGAATCCCTTTCAGCAGAAGCTCTTTACCATACAGATCGCAGTTTAAGGAAGTCCTATAAAAACAGACTGGAATGAAACCAACTGAAATCTATAAGGCCACAGCATGCCATCAATTTCTAAACAGAACCTCTATTCAAATTATTCTGCTTAAACCTCATATGGTCTCCAAAAATGAGCAAGGTTTTCTTGAAACGATTTAAATAACAATTTATCTAAGACTGTAATCTCTCTTGTATGGGATTTGCAAGCCATCCCACAGAATTCTCTAGCAGGGGACACTATTCCCTACTTACATCAAAGTTTTATATAAATAATATTACAATTTTTTTTTAATATTCTGCAGCTGTTTTCCGTTATGAATAAGCTGGGCCTATGAAGAAAATGTGAAAATAGGAAAACTGTGAGTAATATTTATAATAATGATATATTCAACTCAGGAAATTGCTACAACAGTCTTTATCAAAATAAACAAGATAGATATTTTTTCCTCCTTTAAGAGAAAAGAAAAATCCTCCACTATTAAAAATAATTCGACTTGCTATTTGGTATTTGGATTTAACTGTCTTATATCCCATTTTTGGTCCTGTTGAAAAAAGAAACAACAAAGCACCAAAACCCCAGCAGAAAAACACAGACACGAAAACCCCAACAGCATTGCTTCTCGTCTCCCAGGAGTGAGAGCGGCACATACACACACCATTCAGCCCAAAATTGCACTAGCTACAGGGCATGGCAAGGCATGAAATAACTGCTCCAGAGCACTTCCTCATGTGGGTGTGTTAGATAACTGTCTGCTCCAACACTGAAATAAAGCACAGCGTGACCCGACGAGCAGCGCCAGCGCTGCCCTGCACAGCTGCCCAGGCTGCGGGCACGGCACCCGGGGCTGCCCCGTGCCACCAAACCCGGCCGTGCCCCCCTGGCCAGCCGGCCTGGCATTCCCCGAGCTCCAGCGCCATCACCCTAGGCTGGATTTAAGTTTACTTAGGCATACTTTACCCTTTGCTGCTGCATCCAGACTGCAAACGGACTTTGTGCCATTGAAAGAGCTAAGATTTTTTTTTTTTTTTTGTGATAGAATGTAGTTGAGGCTCAAGGAAAATTACATCCTCCTAGTGAAAACGGTTTTACTATTAGAAAGAAATCTTACCAGATAATGAAAAATGTTTCCCCTACTGTGACTCTCTTCCTCTGCTTGAATTCCTCTTGCCTGGAGTTTTCATAAAATCAAGAGGTATCTTGTAGTCATTTTTAAAGTCTTTCAAAAATGTTCAGATGAGTCTGGGCTTCTGCTAAAAGTACATGCAAGAATCCTGAGGACAGGTCCATGTGCTCTCCTACAGAAAACCTGGGCTGTTGAGGAACATACACCTGCACTGGCGCAGGAGAAGATGACAGGTGCCTGAAAACCCCTCACCCATCCAGCGAGGAGGAAGGCTGCGAACACTCCTGTTGCCTCACTCCAGGCTGACCACCATCTAGAGGCATCAGCAAACCACCTTTAAGACCCCTACAATTTTCTGGCATAACTTCAGCATCCCCTCTACAACCAATCGCAGTTTCAAAGCCTGAGAATCAAACTTTAAGAGAGGAAGAAACACCTTGTCACAGTTAACAGGTCATTTACAGCAACCAACACATTTAAAGTCTACCAACAAATTATTAATTTAGAAGTTTGAATAAAAATAAGTGAGAAAAAAAATGAGTAAACAATAAATGTCCCTCCCCAGCTAGGAGATGAGCCACCAAATTTTGGCACACTGATATATAAAACCTTGAAAAGTTTCACTCATGTTCTGGAAAAGCTGCTAATAAAATGGAGCAAGTAGTTTCTGTAGTTATAGTGCCAGTGAATAGATCTGCTGCTTTGGATTTCAATTAACTTAGTTTGTTCAGCGAGGAGGCACTTCTGTACAAATGGGGACTAGTAAGTTAAAGGACAGCTGAAAAAAAACAACAGCAAAAAAAACCTGTTGGCAGCAAAAGTTCTTTCTGGATGCAAAATAATGGATTTTTAAGAAACATTTCAAAGGAGCTGAAGGTTTTGGAGAATCTCCTAGGCAGCCTCAGGTGGGTTAGGAATATTGCATTATGGACTTCTTTGTGCTAAAAGGAAGGCCTAAGGCATGTTTTTAAGAAGTCCGCCTCTTGCTATTAAATAAATAATTTTCTATTAAAAAAAGGTGATTGTTACTGTTCAGAGATCTCCACTGATCAGCATCCATTTTATATAATTACTTAGGATTGTCCAGAACATTTTATGTAACTCACTTCCACTATCCTTTTTTTTTCTTTTTTCTCTTTTTTTTTTTTTTTTGTTACCAGCAGAGTAGCAGTTCTACTCTCCAACAGAAATTACAAGAGCTCAGATAAAAAGACCATTTCAAATGGATCAGTTTAAGCAGTCTTTAGAACCCATGATAAATCTGGGCTCCAAAAACTCGACAGTGCTAAATGGGCTATGAAATGCATCACAAATCCCTCCCCAGGAAAAAAAAAAAAAAAGAAAAAAAAGTAAAACAAAATCAATTCAGAGAAAAGCTTCAATGCTTGAAAATACAAATAAGCAGCATATTTGTGGAATGAAAAATGGGAAATAAATAGTTACTATTTCTGGACAAAATGGCTCGATAGATTTCATAATTTGCCACCACTGTAAAAAATATCTATTCCCTTCCCCCCTCCCTTCCCCGTCAGTACACACGGAAACACAAGCATAACCATGCATAAAGTGGGAGGGTGGGGGGCAGCCAAGGATACAAACTCCCTCTTAGAAAGTTTGAATTCGTATTAACCCAGTGATGCCTCCATAATGTTACATTAGATCAGCAACATAAAAGTTAGAATATACGTCTCCTTTCTTCCTAGCAAAGGAAACTGCAAAAACACTAATAATGAAAAATAGATGTTAAAAATATCCAGGAGGAAAAAGTACATGTACAATAACCCAAATTAACCCCCTCTGCCCCCACACCAAGACAGATAAACAACAAAATCTCTAAATAAAAATCCTGTCAGGAAGAGTGGAACCTGCTTTCTCTTTTTTCTGCTTTTATTTACTGTATGCCAAGCATGGACTTTAAACTTACAGTGTGCATATATATAGAAAACAAAGAATGAGAGTCACCGTTAACCCTGGTCACCGGCATTACAGTTAAAAGTCATTGGCAAATACTAAAAAACCCCATTTAGCAGTAAAAAAGGAGAACATGATATATGGACAGACAGATGGAACTGCATAAACAGAAAGGAAAAAGCAGAGAGACCCACAAACATACGGACAGAGCTGTTTTAAAAGAGTGAAAGATATTGATTTACTTGGAACTAGTGTTGGAAAACAAACGTATTTGTTTCCTTCGTGATTAAAAAAAAAAAGTAATTAAAGTGAATCATAAGGGGGCACACCCTTAAATAAGTCGGGTGTGGGGGGAACATTTGTAGAGGGTAAGGCCTTCTATAGATGTTCCGAATTTTAAGCTAGCAAATAGGTCTGGCAAACTTACATCTCTAAATTAAAAATCGAGGGGGGGGCGGGGGGGTGGGGAATAAAGAACTGCTGGTGGTTTAAGGAGAGTAGAGGCTTTATTCTTTTATGTTTTATAAAAGTTGACTGGCCTACCTTGTTCCCCAGTCCTCAGTTTGTCTCCTCATAGTCGCTGTCTCCCTGGAAGTACAGTGTGAGTGGTAATGACTGCCTGCCTCCCTAATGAGTCCATTTTCCTGCTCTTGATGTTGTGTATATACACACACTGCAACCTACCTTACAAACCACAGAGACGGGAGAGGGAGAGCGAGCGAGAGAGAGCGAGCGAGAGCGAGCGAGAGTGCGAGAGACAGGCAGAGCCAGGGAGGGAGAGAGAGAAAGGCGCACACAGACAAAGCCCTCCTACCAGACAGCAGACAACCCTCCTTCCCCTAGCTAGCAAAATACAACTCGGCTAATGCAGCAACAGGTTCAATACCGCCAGGCTGAGGCAGCCGAGCAAAGGTATACGGGGCTGAGCAGCACTGCCGGCAAATAAACACTTCGGTGCCGCCTGGCTCCACCTTTCTTATTTATGTTGCAGGATGTTGGAACGCATTGTTTCAGACTACTCCATACGATTATCATAAATACATTTTTTTGTGCGTATTAGCATGAAGCGCCGAAACGTATCAGCCATTCTGCTCCGTAACCTTATAGCTCTAACACATGCAGGGAAGGTGTAAACATATCTCTTTTGACAGGCAGACTACACAAAGCCCACTGATGATTTTAAAGTCATGAGATCTTTCAAGAAAGACGCTCCTGAAGATAGGTTTCCCCAGACAATAGGGGAGCAGGGAAAATTGATCTTGATGAGGAAGAAGTCTTCCTAAGAGACTGCTCGGTAAACAATTGAAAAGAGAGGGCTATTCTCCCCAGCATTCCCTCCTTTCAAAAAATATATATTGGGAAGCTTCTACCCCTACAGCTATAATAATGTGCTGTGCTTATGTCTGAACAGGTGCAATGCATATAGTACATGGTGTTACAAGGACAGAAATAAATCTCTCAAGTAAAAAAACATTTTCCCAGTTGCAAACAGGCCAAGGTTATTTAAAATACAGGTCTAATCTGAAGAATGTTCTCCCCACTCCCTATATATTATTGCTGGGGGGAGGAGAGGGGATGGACGAGTGGTGGAAGGTGCAAAGGAGAGGCAAAGATAGGAGAAACAATACATGTAACCAGTAACTATATTTTTATTTTTACAATATTCTGTCACATCTGAAGAAGATGTATGCTGCTTCTAAAATAATTTTCACTCAACCCTGCTTCTTCATAGGAAAATTATGCTATCACAAAAATTCTGTTTCTTTTAATGACAACTACAGACACGTCGAAGTAGGAAGACCAGGAAAAAAA
>WBMY01014668.1:679295-704830 GCA_013397315.1 Donacobius atricapilla
AAAAAAACATTTTGCACTTGTATTTCATCCTTGGCGAAGGTTCTCCAAGAACTTTATCCATAGAGTATTCTTTAGATGGGGATACTCGGTTAAAAAAAAAAAAAAAAAAAAAAAAAAAAAAGTTAAGTGATATTCCCAAGGTTATGCTGTAAACCAGCAGAAAAACAGATGAGAACTCAAATCTCCGGAAGCAAAACAGACTTTTCCTGGAGTAACTCATACCCACCTAAAAGTTGAGTGTCCTGTCTAAGCCAGTTGTGTAGGCTCCCTCTATTGTCAGTGGAGAGACAGGCACCTCCCAAAAGCAATTCGTCCCAGATTTCCCTGTCTCCCCACGAAAGAGGGAGCCTATGCAACTAGATTAGGCTAAGCAGCTAGCTTGTAGTCGGCTAAATTAAGTAAAATGAATCTCACTTTTGATCTAAAGCTCTATTAAAACATCCCGCTTCCCAAAATACATTTTTATTATCACATTTATTATTAGGCAATATATGCCTAAATTGTAGTGATGGAAAAGGGATAGCCTGCTGACTAAAAGAGACAGGTAAACTCCTTAGATTCATGGATTTGTACCCGCAGGCTGGCTGGATATTCATGATTCACAGAGTCTTTATAATATTAACCAGCCTGGTGACTGGTGAATTTGATTAGTTCTGTTCACTGGTAGATGGTACACATTTTTGTATTTTGCTTATAAACATTCTGGTTTCATCCAGATGTACAGTAAATACAGAAGGATTAAGTAATTTATTTCAAAAGGTTCATTTTCATTAGTTTTTTCATCAAAACACAGCCTCCCTTACCTTAGGGTAAAAGATAAAGAGTAAAAAGCTCTAATAGATGACTTAGTTCAACTCCTTCTGTAATATTTAGCTACGTACCCACCTGGCATATGTAAAGGCAGCTCTCCAAATATATATAACAAAAAATTTAGTCATATTACATATTTTCTTCTCTGGACTTTTTGACCATAATCCCCTTACTGAAGGGTATGTAAGGTCAGGAAAGCAGAAGGGGCATTTGTAAACTTTGCTTCTAACTGTGGTAACTCGATCTGGCTGTGTAAGTACCAATTGAGCAGTCACTGCCTCAGTTTTTCCATCTGTAAAACAGACTCAACTGTAGTTCCATGAGTAGATGGTACTGTAAATATGTGAAGAGTCTTCCCATCATGGCCTGGCATCTCTCAAGAGTTTTATGATGGCAAATATTATGGGAAAAATACAAATACTTTCTCAAGGGGATTTGTGTCAAAGCCAGCTGATGAAAATCACAAGTTGCCATATCCTTAGATTCAGTCCACATAATAGGAATAGTCTCTGAATTAAAAATTTAAAAATCACATCTACTCCAAAATGATGATATCAGATGTGAGAAGTTCTTAGCAGCCTGGAATATTTGACCCCAAACTAACATTAATTCCCTTGTCCTACCAATCTTACACATACAAATCTGAAGAGATATTTAAAATGTACCAACTATGGATAAAAAACCAGACTTGAACCCTTCAAATTTAAGACATTCAGCTAGTAATCTGAGTACTGAGTCAGAAACACTCATGTCTGAAAAATGTTCAGATTTGCAATTGATACAGATCCAAAATCTGTAAGTTGGGAGGCACCTAGATCCTTAACTTTCCTCTAACTTTCTAGAGATGTCATATATGCATCTGAACCAGGATAACAAATTTCCTCATGTTTTGAGGAAGTCTGAATCTCAGTAAGAACACTAGAACTGAACACTCACAACAATGCTTAGGGCCAGACCCAAACTGGAACCCAAAGCCAACCCTTCCAAAGTCGCATGGGATTTGTATACTCACAGAACTGTAGAACTAAACCAAATGTTTTCAAACGTCAAGATTATTAGAAAGCAAATATGGAGTAGGTTCCAACTTAAACTGGTTTTGGCCCTCAATCAGAAATTAATCAAATTAACCATAATCTTTATAAAATCCAAATATATGTTTGACCACAAGATGTAATTTGCACAACTGGTTCCTTGCCTGAAAGTCTTAGACTGAGATCTGAACCATCAATGGCTCAATTCTGGGCTGTCTTATTAATCATTTAATCCATCTAAACCATTTAAAAAAATCCTGAGTGGTGTGATTTGAATGAAGAATCCTGATTTAATGTTTTGCCAACATAAAACTGCCCATTTGCTTCATTCAAAATGCTCAGTGAAAGCCTGCTCACCACCACACCACACCCCTGTAGGTCTGCAATTCCTCCTCTCCATTATATGAGGAGGTCAGCGGCGATGCACTTGGATCATCTGCAAGAAGAGGAAGGAGGACATGTGGCTGGCTGCTGGCAGCTTTCAGCTCTGTCACAGGACTGGACACAGACCTGCCGTGTGACAGTGAGGACCTGCACGGCAGTCACACGGCTGGCCTGTGCCTGGCCATGCAGCAGAACAGGCAAGCAAGCCCTTGTCATGTGCCAGGAGCATACATTTCCCATGGCACAGACACCAAATTTTGGTTAGGCCACACACAGTGTAACCCCATGAGAAAGAGGCTGGAACAGAGGGCTCCCAGCTCACTTAGTAATAGGCTGCACTATCCATCCTGAATAGAAGAACAAGCAACGCTAGTCTACCCAGTAGATGATACTCCTGCTTTTCTTTTTCTGCAAACTTGTCTTCTCCCTTCAGAGTTAGCCTCTAAGGAGGCAAAAGAGCCCTAACCCCTCTAGCAAAGCCTCCAAAAGAATGAAAAAAAAATACTGGCACCATAAAGGCAGGTGAAAATTTGTTGTGTTTGGTGCAGCCGCAGTGCCCTTCTCCAGTTCTGCCAGAGAGCTGCAGAGCCCCGATTTTCAGTAGTAAGGGGAAGATAGGGAAAACCAAAGTGCCCACTAGAACTGTGAAAGACTTTGTTGCAAATGACAAATTATGGATGACGGACTGAGAAGGAAGGAAGGTACTTCAGTGCCAAATAACTTTTTCTAGACTGCTCTAGTCTCTCCTCTCTCCTTTACGTCTCCAGGCGCACCAACATGCTAAGTTTAGACATATCTTGTTGGCAGCCAAAACTGGAAAAGGAGTCACAGCATCATATAAACATGTCTGAGGATAAGAGCTACTTCCTTCAGAAAAAAAAAAAAACAAACCAAACCAACCAAAAAGCATTAGTCTCTTAGCAGATACCTCAGGGTTGATTTTCAAATGCTGAAGATATTTAAGTGAGACTGACTCCATGAACTGGTTGGGTACCTTTGCCTATCCCTGTGATGGGCTAAAACACTGCTTTTGATGTACGTCACATATTTGCCCCATGACATTTCCATTAATACCTTCAGGGAGCTCTTCATTACCAGAATCCCAGAAACCGTTCCTAGAAACCAGGCTGGTTTAACACCATACTGCTGTTAAAAATCCCAGGCAAGCTTCCATCTCAATTCTGTTTCAGATGGTACAGGCAGGACCTAGAAGCAGTCACAGCAACATGCCTGAACTTGATTACTGCCACTCAGTCCCCTTAACCACATACACGGGTCTCTGAGGCTCCCCTCGTGTATCACACCATCTTGTTGCCAGCCCAACAGGATTGGTGATTCACATGTCTCTACTGATGTCCTGCAGTGTCTCTGCAACTTTGTGCAAATGTAATGAGATGCCAATTAAAAAAGCTCAAGAGTCCTGCAGTGTGGCAGGCTGATTCAAATTAGATACCTGTATGAAGTGATTAAAAATAGTTTTTTTAAACCTGAAGATAACAGGAGGACAGTATGTTCGATTTACATCAGCAGGGGCCAACGAAAAACGTAGAGGGACCACACAAAGCTCTTTATTCCTGCAGATTAACTGGTGATGATGCTGAGGACAGGAAAGGGGAAATACAGTGCACTTCTGGTGCCTTTCAATATGCAAAGAATCTCAATTGCTCTCCCATCTCAGCAGTCACTGCTTACTGCCAGACCTCCAAATAAGTAATACTTTCCTTTAATATAGCAACTTTGGTCCATCATACCATATTTCAGGTGCACGTAATCATAAAAAAATCAAATCTCACAATTTCCTCTGGCAACAAAACTACTGTCATTCTCATTTTACAGATAGCAAAAAAAAAAAAAAAAAAAAAAAGGGAAAACTTAATCACTCTGTTGAGAACAGAAAGTGAGAGTGGGATGTTAGCCTTTCTTGATCAGAAGTTCAGGCTATGTGGCGTCTATGGATCAGACTCTCAGACAGCCCAGCTGATGGGCAAGAATGGGTGCACTTACTAAACCAAAACTGGCTTTTCTACTGTTTTGTTTCGTTTTTGTTTTTAATCTCAGAATGTCCTGAATAATAAACTAGATGCAAAGCTGAAATCTCCAACAGTTTAAATAGATTTGTGTAAATCTGTGTGCAAGTAGTGTGTACCAAGTACCCACTTCCCTTTGCGATGACACTACCTGTACTTCAGTGGAGGAACACTTTACACAACGATTGTTCCCCTAGGCCACCCTATGTTAAGGCTGTAAAATGGTGTTTCTGTTGCATAATCACCCCATGTCATACATTTCTCTACTACTGTGTTTGGTAAATGTTACTGCTACATCAATAAATTGTGAGAACGAGATCTCACAACAAAACAAGTTTTGTCCCAGCAAGGCCAATCCCTTGCTCTTACACTTATGAACACTGGTGTGTATCAATCACCACCTACAGAGACTGAGAGTCCTCATCAACTCCAGAGACAGTATCATACCAACATATCGCTTTCCAATTCAAAAACCAAAACCATACAAACAGCCCTCAGACATACATGCACATGAACTTGGGATGTCCATGTGTTATTATTAGCTTTCTGACCCGGATGTGTAGATTGTGTTGCACTTATTTAACTCCTAACAAGGTGTAGTTATGTGTAGCCTTGGCTGTACATATATGTTGCTCCCCTCCACTTACAGGGTGCTGGGATATTAGCTTTATTTGCATGGGCAGGCCATTAGTGACCAATTTAGCTGTTGAGCTAAGGTGCCAGGCCCTCATGCAAGCTGTGGAGTTACAATGAAGTCAGATCTTGTTACATAGCCCACTGCATTGTATGGCGCACCCTCTATTATATAACTATACAGTTCCCAAAGGTTACCTCTGATTCCATTATAGAGACATGTTGCAGTCCAGCCAACACTTAAGGACTAGAAATTTGATGACTTACTAATGAAAATCCACACTGAATCCATCCCAAACTGAACAAAAAATAGTAAAAAGTAGTTTTACCACCTGAAAGAAGCTTCGGTAACAAAAAAAATCAGGATGCACATTCATCACTCTCTTCTACCAAATAACCAGGATGACTATCAAAGATTTCTATTTTTGCCACAGAAGGTTAAGGAGCCTGCAGACTATTGATTGCTGTCATAATGATTTCAGACATGAACCACAGTGAAAATTCAGAAGCTCAAGATGGCCAGCACTTCTACTTTTACCTTGTTTAAATAGTAGGCGGGAAAAACAGCCAACAAACCAACACAAACTTCTGCAACACTAGTGATTGTCGTAGCAGTTGAGATGCACTAAGTTTATCATGAATGAAGATCTGATCTAGATGGGGGAAAAAAACTAAGACACCTCACTAGCAATATTTTGGAAGCTTTTATTTTACCCTCTGGGTGCAACTGAATATTTTCATAAGCCTTATCAGCGTGAATCCATTCTACCTGGAAAATATTTATGTCAGCATTTTCAAAGATGCTACTCATTCAAGAGGTAATTATCTCCTAGTTTAGAATATCACATCTGAGAACACTGCCCCCCAAATGAATAGCCATTTCTGGAAAAATAAAAACAAAAATGCAGTTTAAGTATATCAGAGGTATAAGGATGGAAATTTCATACTTTAACTTTTATAGACTATACATGAAGTGGACAAAACTCCTCTACAGAAACGAGATAAACAGTGTTGAAACTTTAAACATCCAAAACCTCTTCATTAGGCTCCAAAAGTTATGTGATTATCTTAAAAGCCAGGGATTTTTTTTTTTAATCTCTATTATGATCAGAAATATTTTGAAATCTTTTAAATGCAATTATTAAAACTAGAAATTTCTTTATGTATTTTCTTAAAGCTAAGGATATATGACTAAAAAAAATCATAGTATGTACAATAATGCTGTACTATTTGAAAGAAGCAGCACTAAGTGCCATTATTCATCTAATACTTCACCATGACATCCCTTCAAGGGATGTAGGATTATTTTCCTCAAATTCAGTCATTGTGAGAAAGCTCTTCTATGAGATTTTTCTCCATGTATTCTAGGCAAGGGTAAACCAATCTATTTACCAGGCAAAGTGAAATTGTATGTTACTGAAAAGGCTGCACTTTCGATCAAACCTCTTAGGCTTGTTTCTCACTTTGAAGTATTTCAGCCCAAAATTTCACCATAGGACCAAATTCACTGTTTTCAGCTGGCCCAAATTCCTGCTAAGTCCCTGTGCTTAGTGTTTCTGGATATGTGCCCCTAAAATCCCAATGCCAGCTAACAGAAAGCATAAAGCCCAGGGATTTGGGGGCATTTAGGCCAAGTGGCTCTGACCTGTGAGTATAAAAAAGCACCTGATTCTGTTTCAGGACTAACTAAATATTGTGAGATCGTTCAGTAAAGCAATGGAAATGAGTAAAACATCAAGCAAAGGTTTATCTTTGATAGTCTCAGAAGCCCACTCCAACAACAAACTTAACAGCTGAGCCCTGTATCAAACACACAGGAAATACTAGTAAGGATGTAACCTTTTTACTAAAAGCAGTGCCCCCAACATTAAGTGTGAAAGTTTCATGTTCACAAACCTTGATTATGTGTAGACCACCTCAGGATTGTTTTTGTGAGTATGTGGCTTTGAAACATTTACTCAAAGATATTTCTGAAGAATAAAGAACCAAGATGCAGTAGATGTAATAAAGAAAAGGAATGTCCTGTCTCTCCTGGTTTTTTGTGGGTTTTTTTTTCTTTTTTTTTTTTTTAACTTTATATAACCTAAGTTCTATTAGAAAAACTAGACTGGGTCCAATTAGGCCTTTAGTTTTAGCCTAAAGGAGAATATTTTTTATAAAGTGATCAGTTTGTTCAGCTGTTTTAAAGGACACATTTAGAGGTGCATTTCTTTTCCCGAAGTATTAATTGAAGTCCATTTTGAAAGGAATAGATGAGAGAGTTTATTATTTAAAGCCAAAGAAATTAAAAGCAAAAAGTTGAATTAACTGAAAATCAAACCTCAGGTGTTATCTTATACAAGAACAGATATAAAAACCATTCTCTCAATCCAACCTGTCAAAAATCGGAAGATCTAGCAAGGTTAGTGGTGGTGTAAGTCTGACAGAAATGAGCTTTGGTATCCTATAGACAAACAACTCTTTTATTTTGCCTTGTGTTTGAACAAAAGGGCCTTTCATTACAGAACTAGAACGTACAGAACAAGGTGACATAATATTTTCAAAATGATATAATAGAAACAAAGTGTACCAACTTCAATGCTACTTTTCAGTCAGGTTTTGTAACGAGCCCAAGTCAGACACTATTTTATGGTCAAAGGGCTCCTTTTCTGTAACTTTCTTTGCAAATATTAGCTAGGACTGTAAGATTTTGTATTGCTAACAGGATTATCTATGATTATATAATGAGAGATCCCCTTTGTAATATATGTGCAATTAGGCATAATTAAGTTTGTCAGAGGAACGTTAATTTCCTGATTTTTGAGTAAATAAAGAATCAATGTTAACATTGCACTAATCAGTACTAACTAACATTTAATTTGTTTTGTTTCAAAGTCAGAGGTCACATTGTGAAACCATTTGATAATATGCAACAAAAAACTCAGCAAAATAAACAGAAGTTGGAATAAAGATAACTTTCTATTAACTGGTACTTTGCTGTCCTACTGTTCCATTTGTTGAGTTGTCCTGAAGCCAACAAAATATTGTTAAGAATCAGGATACAAATATGACTTTAGTAGTCTCTGTTGCAGTGTCAGAATGCATCAACACTTGTTTTTAACACACTGTGATAACATCACAGATGTTAGAACCCATAAATACCAGTATACCTTTACACTTTCTGTTTCAGAAACAAAGGTACTACCACTAAAGCTATATGGAATTCTCACCAGCTTCAGGAAACCATGTGAGGGCAGGCACCAAGCAAGGGAAGAAAATCATGTCTTACAGGAATCCCACATAAATATCAAGCTATACCTCACACATCCATCCAACTGAATAAGCAAATGAGTTTCAGCCTGAAATTCCTAGGGATTCCCAGAGTAAAGCTGCAATGTACCATAAAAATTCGCTGGGGATTCTCAGATATGGGATTATGGGGGCAAATTGTGAGCATGCTGTTAATGGTTACCGGGTGCAGCACAGCTATTCTCAGTCATGAGAGCTGGGACTGCCTGTGTAGGCACCATGTGCAGCTCATGTAAGCATCTTTAAAACAGGTATGAGAAAAGTAGCCACAGGGTTATAATGAAAAGAATTTATGGGGCACAACTCTCCCAAATTGCTGTTTCAATATAAACAGTACTCTGGGCTCCGCGTATCAAAATGTGACAATGCTGAAAGGTCTATGTTACAGGGTTATCTCTTCTTTTTCCTGCCTTATTTCTTGAGGGAAAAAACAAAAACAAAAACAAAAAAACAACAGTAAAGCCGCAAATAGTTTCTACATTTAAATGACTGACAATAGTCTTCAGAGTCAATACTGCTTGACACATCCAAAAATTCTTGTATTAGGAGAGTAACTGGAAACAAACAAGTGCCAACTCACATCTAATGCGATCTTTAATTAGAACCACCCAGTCAAGCAGGCTACAAGCTCTTTACGTCCTAAATTACAGCTGTAATTTTGGAGCAAAAGAAGTCAACCACCAGGGAACAAAAGCACCAGTTCACCATACTGCTAAAAGTCAACTCAGTCTGACCCTTGTTTCAAAATATGAAGGTAAGTGATAAATTACATCATTTTCTGGGGCAGACAAGATATAACAATTGCTATGAATTTTTTGTGCTAGGTACTTAATGATGCAGGAAGTTCTTTGGGATAACTACAGGCTAGTCCTCTGAGAAACATTGTGTGCAAGACAAATAAAGCCCAAAAATCTGACTAAAAGGTTCTATCCACATTCATGTTACAACACCATCCACAGGTCTCAAAGCTTATCCATCCCTATCTACAACAAGAGTTCACTTTCAGAGGAATGAGAAGACTTGCTTCACAATAGCTCAAAGGTGTTCAAATCCCTGCCAGACACTAACACTTCATTCCATTCATTTTAATGGAAAATAGATGTCCAAATTCCCAAAGACAGCCCTTTTACCACTGGGCCTAAAGAAAGGGATTACTTGAAAATATCTTTTTATCACAAGAGAAGACAGGAAAAAAAATTCCAATTAAAATCAGTGGAATTGATCAAAGAATGAAAGCCAACAAGGAACGAGACAGGCAAAATGGGGAATAAAATAAGGGAAAAGTGCATAAAGTTATCTCAGTCTCCTCAAGGAGTAAAAAAACCCTTCCTACTAGAGTAAAAGAAGATGTTTCCAGTTTGTTTTCTAACAGCTAAAAAGAAGTGTAGATTAAAGACTAGGAAGTGGATTGAAAACTGTGGCAAAGGCAGACCATAAAGCTGGAAGTAAAACATTGTACCGTGAATTACCCAATCATCACAATTAAATGGCCAGAATTACTCAAGTGTTTTAGGAGTAGCCGTACGCACCTCTAACATCACAGGTTTTACTTTGAACTGAAATCCTTCCACTCAAAAAAGATTCCTAGGCAATTCTTCTTGGGCTAAAAGGTATTTCCTCCAGCAGTCTTTAGGCTTATCATGGAAATCTGCACAAGTGTGGAAAGGGCAGTGGATTGTGGCATGTAATTAAAAAAGTACAGTCAAACACCCTGGCTGAGTTGCAGCCTTTACCCTGCCCCTCTTAGCATCTTCACTCTCCAGCTCCTCCCTGCTAAGTCAGCCTTTCGGTTCTCACTTGTCCCACATGCACTCAAGATTAGATCAAGTCCTGGGAATTTCTAGCAGAGCTCTGGGCCTAAGACCATCCCTGTGGGGACAAGGAAGGACTTGATGGATAAAGAGCCGACCATCCCACACAGTTACCACTCCACACATTTCTCCCACTGTGGCCACACTCACAACCCACAGAAGGCTTCTTGGAATTTCCTGCAGTACCCGATACATCCTTCTCACTCTTAAAGCAGTATATGCCCTTCCATCTTTGAGAAAAGTCAATAAACAGTTTAAATAGTTACTGGCAAAACTGATAGCTAGATTTTCATTTAAGAGAACTACACCTGAAATCGCGCAGAGAGGCTAACTATAGCATTATAGAATGGTTTGGGTTGGAAGGAACCTTAAAGATCATTAAGTTCCAAACCCCTGCCTTGGGCAGGGACATCTTTCACTAGACCAGGTTGTTCAAAGCCTCACCCAACCTGGCCTTGCACGCTACTGGCGCATGGATGCACTACTTTGCAGCTGTGAGAGAGACTGAAAAAACAAACAAACAAACAAACAAAAAATCCCCAGAGGTAAAAAAAGGTAATGAACTATTGAGGACCACTAAATATGATAAATATGAGCAAAAGCAGAACATATTGTATAGTACTGGCAAATTAGCATATTTTTCTTTTTTCAGCAACTGAAAACAACTGAGTTGCACTGGCTTTTAGAGGGTTGCTCCCCATGCTGTCCCATGTAAACAACAAACCAAAACTCACACAGATGTGATTGGTGAGACAGAGCTGTGACAGACAAAACTAGAGGTGTTTCAAATGCAGAAATATATCTGACCAAAGATGGCCTGCTCAGCCCCTCACAAAAGACCCAGGGAAGATGTTATTACATTTTGCTGCAGGGGTTGCTTATATATAGTTTGGCAAAGAGTCCATGAGTCACGTTACCTATATTTACAATGTCAGATACAGAAACAATCCAGTGCTGACTATTCAGGATCTGACACTTAGAAATGTTAACATGAAAATAACAAAGAATAGGAAGAAGCGATGCTTGAAAAATAAGGCTCTATTTTCTGTCTGCAAACGAGAAATTTAAACATTCTAAGATTCAACAGGAAAGTGACACAAGTAAAGTGGTTCTGTCCCTCTTAAAAGACAGTGTAAAACATAAACTCTTGCCTTCCTACTTACAGAGGCAATAACACTTTCAGGGCCTGATGAGACAGATGCTGTTGTCAATGGAATAATTTTCCAATTTATGCTAAAAAGAAAGCAATAAACAAAGCAAGTTTTGAACATGAACATACAATACTTCTAGTATCTAAAAACATCCATTAAGTAATCTGAGTATTCTATAACAAGTCTAACAAAAGCCAGCACTCCCACACAGGTTTTCTATCCTAACTGTTAAATCCAGACTTCATGCTTCTCGCTGTACTGTTAATATTAAAGATACCAGTATTACAAACTGGAGCTTAATAGTTAAGATGCATAAAAATATTCATTTATTTGACTTCAAGAGAAGTTAGAGAAAGCAACAAGTATATGCATGTACCAAAGTAACAAAACCCAAGATAATTATTTAACAGTATAGTGTAGGCATTATCAAAATTGTTCAAGAAGTTAGGATGACTTTGTGTCCATCTCAAAAAATGCAGACAATTCATTTTTGTAGTCTCTTCAAGATGACATGCTCTTTTAAGTGAAACTACTTGAAGCAGGACTCTGACAAGTTTGATGATCCTGAAAGTGAGATGTTTTAATGCTGTCATTATCATTATTAAATGTAGCTGTAATGATGATTTAAATGTGTTCCATGCCTCCTAGACACTCTTAAACATTAGACACCTTTGTGTCTTGAAGACCCAGAAAAAAGCTTACCAGTTGATTATGCTGTAAAGAAAAGCTCTGCTTAACAAGACAGATGCAACCTTATTTTGTCTTAATGATATTGCCTTCAGTGGAACACAAAAGGAGCAATTGATAGCAATGATTGAAACATTTCTTTCTGAGACTTGTAAATTTAGCTGTCCGCTACAAGAATCTCCAAGAGAAGAAACAGGAGGATAATAAAAGAAAAAGTAACAGCATTGAACAGTGACATTGGTGCAGGTTGGCTATCTGAACATGACAAATGATCTCCTAATGACCACAAGCTTCCGGACAATGAAATGTATGTGTATGCTTTGTATGCTGCTCTTAAAAAATGAAAACCATAGATATTGGTGCAGTGTTACCAAAGATATTGAGCAACGAGAAATGCATGAGAAAGCTGTCTTTACTATTTGGTTAGACAGAAAAAAACAAATTTGAAACAAGAATGCTTAAAACTATTTCTTCTGCTTCTGATATATGGCTGCTCAGTGCTGTATTTCAGACACATTAAGTGAAAAAATAACGGCCAAACTTTTCCAAACCTGTACTATAAAGCCTAAAGATGAATCTGCTATCATCAGCAGGCTGGATGACTCGAGTGAAAATGGGTAACCTGAGTGAAAAAGTGCCTTGGTTCCCAGAGACACTCAGTGTTCCTCTCAGGAACACGTGATTCGGCGTTTACATCAACAAGTGTCTTGAAATTTGCACTGAGAACAAGAAGGACTTTGATCAAAAAAGAGCACACATTTTTCTCTGCAAGGAACTTTACAGAGAGGTACTAAATTTACAAAAGCAGTTGAAGGAGGTTTCAGAGGGACTTGACAGATTACAGGCTGATGACACTACCATTACAGCCTCAGTGGAAATGTGGTTTGATCTAATTAACAACAAAGAACTAGAACCACTGAAGAACAAAATTAAAAAATTATTCAAAGACTCTTGGAAGCTTTCCATTTCATAGCCACCAGGATGGATTCGAAACACAGACGGATGGGATTAAACCCAGGATAAGACGTCAGTGTTGGGACAGGCATTGAACATATTCCAGGTATCTCAAAAATTCTAAGATTAAAAACTGAAGATACATGTTTTGCTCTCAATATGTGATTAAAAAATGGATTTGATTGAACATAATTAATCATGCAGGTGGAAAATACAGATGTTAAATTAGGGCAGACAAGATGGCTGAACTTAGAAATGCTGGATTTTAGAACAGATGCATTGCTGTCCAGCCAACTCAGCATCACTTTTTACACATTTTTAGTTCATTCATATCGCTTTCATTGAAACTGTGTAACAGTGTAGGTGCTAAAATCAAAGAATCTGGTAAAGTGTATCAATATGCAGAGTTAGATATAAAGCCTCATAGACCTAAATTTTTTCTCAAACTACAGAGACTGTGAAGAAGTTCTTGTTTTTAAGTACAGAATCACATACTTTGCATTTTAGGTAACATGTCTTTTTGTGTTCAGGGGACAAATACACCCATAAAATACATCACATCATTTGTGTGTACTGTTTCAGTGGATAATATACTGCATTTGAGTGTTTCCTCCAACAGACTATTGCAGAAAAAAACCAAAAAAAGTCATGCTGGGGAGAAAAATTCATCTTTGATACATTGGCTGCTGTTTCCACATACAAGTTTTCTCTCCACACCCAACCGAGAACACATACCTCAGCTGAACAATTGTGAGCATATGTTAGCTATGCCAATATCCTGTGGAAAGTAACAAAAGGCTTTAACTTATTTTTAACTGAAAGAATCCCATAACTACCAAAGTTTTTCCTTGAGAATTTCAAGTCAAGTTGGGATTACTGTACTTCCCTCTTTGGGAAGTTGTATGATTATTAATCTTATAATTAAAAAAGTAGAAGTTAATGAGGAAACATGTTAACATCAGATGATTTACGGGCCTATTAATACTAAAAGTGTATTGGGAAAAAAAAAAGGGGGGGAAAAGGAAAAACCCATTGTGTAATCCAGTTCTGATGAAATGCTGGACAATTTTGAGACTGATAAAGTGAGTCACTGCCAACTGACTCAGCATGACAAGGGGAGTTCATTGTTGCCTTCGGACTGAAGGAAGCAAGCACGCAGTTGGTTCAAACAGGATTTGTTCTTTCACTAAAACGTGCTGTTTCCGCCATCTTCTTCTCCTTGCACGTCTTCCATCGGACCCTCTGGTGTCTCCAGCACACACTGCATTTATTAAGCCCTGCAGTATTCAGCTAGCATTGGATGCAACACACATTAAGCCCTCAGATGCAGCATGTTACAAAATTAACTTAAAAGGCTGGAATGCAGCTCCATTTTTAAGTCCCAGTATATTTATATTTCACATATGGTTTTCGCTAGGCTATTCACAGGGGGGACTATAAAGCATCTCAACATGTGAAGTACTCGTGTAAACCTCACTATGTCCTCAGTTGCACTTACTGTCCTCAGGCATGGGGGATGTTGTACTGGAAGCATTAATATGTATATACGTGCTGCTTTTTACATCCACATTTCCTTCAGCTTGGAGGTTTGGCAAGAGCAGGATGGCTGAATTCAACTCAAAAAATGGAATTCCCGTTTGTCTCCAAGGCTTTCCAAAGATTAACTTCTGCCTGTCACTGCAACTTCCCCCCAGCACCCTCTAAAGTTAACAAAGCAAGGAGAGCTCAGCATCTGCCGTGGGGCTCAGGACCCTCCAGGGCCTGGGCAACAGAACTAAACAAAACGTACTGGCTCCATCCTTGAGATCTCTCAGTTTTATGAGAAGAGTTTCCTTTAATATTGCAATAAAGTGGATTTACATTGTTAACATACCCAATACTGACCAAGAGAAAGGCTCAGCTGTTGCACAACATTGCATGGGGTGCACAGGGTAATGTTACAAAATCTGGTTTCTGCTTCTTTACCTTCTCCATACCATCTTTCACTATTTTCTGCTTTTCTATCTAAAGCTGCTTCTCCTGAAGTCTGTCTGAAATGTGAAAGTCATGTTTTAAGGTTTTTTTACAAGGGATTATTAGAGTCTTAGAAGTCTACTGATTTTACTGTAGTTTATGAAAGACTCTTAGAAATAAAACTAAATTATTTTTTAAGCAACAAGAAAAGTCTACACTTGTTCAAGCAGCTAAAGCATAGCCAGCTATTATAATTTTTAAAAATGCATATTTTGCCAAAAGGAACTATGCCACATAAAAAATTGTCATGCCAGGTGAGAAAAAGGATAAGATGGGTAATCAGCAAATATGGGTTATATCTAACTTGAATGTAGACGACTTGACAGGTGACTTGAACTAAGTCAGTCAACATCTCTAACTATGAGTTTATCCAGTGCGGGAGGCTACTAATGCTTTCCTATTTCAGAAGGGTGTCTTAAAGCTTAATTAATTGTTCATAAAGAACTCAGATTCTCAGATGAGAAGCATGAGAAAACACCAAAGTATTATTAATCTCAGGTGCCAAAAATTATCCCTGCTCTTGAATGGAATAGGTCTGAAATATTTGTAATTTCTATGATAGCAATATCCCCAGTCCAGTTTGCAAATGATGAGAGTTATCCAAGTAAAATAAATGTCTGGCCATCAGAGTAAACAAAGACATCATTTTATAAGTCCAATCTAAATTGTAGAGATAATCAATATGAGAATAGCAGTGCCCACAATGAAACCTGTATTAATTATGAAGAGAGTTTATGAAAGAAATTAATCATTATTATGGAGTTCGCTGTAGGAATTTAATAGCATGAGCCAATTCTACATGACTCTTATGATGCTTGAGGTCAAATATGCTGAGTTTGAAATAAACTTTAATCTACTCTGAACTAACTTTGTATAAAAAAAGAAAGCTTCTCATAAGTTCCACTGTACTGCCCAAAATAATAAATCTATTCTACCCCATAAGTGCGTGTGGTCTGATATGCCATCATGAAAATAGATTCTAATGTCTCTCTTCCCTCTCTTTTCTTTTGTTTGCCTTTTTTCGTTTAGACTGGTGCTGCAGGAAAATTATATACACTAATTACAAGAGAAAAATTGATATGAGAGATGAGCAATATATTTTTAAGCTTACTTTGGGTTTTTTGTTGGGTTTTTTTTTTGCCTTAAGTAACTACTCTTCCAAAACAAACAGAGAAATGTTTATGGAAATAAAGAAACAAATTATAACAATTTTAGGTAGCATACCACAGTCAAATAAATACCATTTTCTAATAAAACAAACTGGGAGAAAGCCTACATGAACTTAACCCATAGTAACCAAGAACGCAGCTCAAAGGACTTTCTGTTCAGAATCAGAACCATTCTTGAGAGCTAAAGATTCATATCCTTTGAAAAATTTCAGAATCCCTTTTGGAGGATTTTAAGTGTTGAAAACACTCAGTGTGGGCTTAATTCCACCTCCAGTCAAGTCCCCGTTGTGTTGAAAGGGAGAAAAGTGAAACTGATGCTGAGAACTTTTGAAAGGCCTATACTTTGTACTTATTTTTTTGTGAAGTTCATCTTATACAAAGTAAAAGAAGGAAGACGTAAATAACAGCCCATTGCACAGATGTCAAGTCCACACATGACAAGAAGTCCATGGATCAGAAGTAGACAGGGAATTCTCACGGGGTCTCTTGTTTGGGGTACTTCTGAGCGTGTGTGTGTGTGTGAGAAGGAAGCCAAACCACTGGGAAGCAGCCAAGACTACCCCTCCATGTGCACAAAGAGATGCAGCAGTAGTGTCCTCTTGCTTTCACAAAATATTTTTGCAAGCCATTTTGGAGACTCCTAATAATATATGCAAAGCTCAAAATATGGTCACTAACAATTAGGTGTGTAACAGGAAGAACAAACCCGTAAAATTTAACAAGAACAGTCTCCACTTATAAGTGTCAAAAAGAGCTCAGTGTGAATATTTCTCTGAGCTTCCTTTGTTGGTGCCGTAGGATTTCTTTGTAGTTGTACAGTTCTGCTTGCTAAAATTCTCTTGGCAACTACAGACTTCCTTACTTCTGATCTCATCACACACAGATGGCTCAGGCTTGTAAAATATTATTAGGGGACGTGTTGGAGTGGCCTGAACATGGGTCACTCCAGCAGCGTAATCTGACTCTCACGATTTCTCTGTATTTGTGTAACCTTGAGTTCTGCCAGTGTTTCCCAACCTGCAAAATGGGAAAGGAGTCTACCTCCTAACAAAGTGATGAGAACGTGTGAGTGAATGTATGTACAACCCCACATAAATGGAAAAGTGTTACTGCTGTTTGGGGAGAGGAAGATAGGATCGTGCGGACTTCAGTTTTATTCTCTCCTCTGAAACGAACACCGACATAGATATAAATAGTGCCTGCAGAAAAGCAAGGGATGAACTTCTGTATGTTTTTTTAAACATTCTGTAGCTTTTGCATGTGAAGTCTGCTTAGAAGAGTTTTGAATAGTTGAATAATTAAACCAAAAATCTTTAGTTCTAAAAGTATTAACATTTACCAGAGTGGATTTGTTTTTCCAGTTGTGTCATAAATTCACAGTATTTACCCACCAGTTCTGGTTTTCATAACAAGACTGTGGTTTTTATTTTGATCCCTGGTTAATTTATTGCTGCAGCACATCATTTTGCTTTTCTTTTGGAGGTTCTGAGGAAAAATAATTCTTTACAGACACTGTTCAGATGGTATTTTTCAATTAAGAACACTTAAAGCAGAAAGGAACGATTGTCTGGTGGGGGACTGAAGATCAGAGTTCCATGCTTGGCTGTACAATAGACTCCCTGGGGAAATTTTCAAAGGCACAAATGGCAGGTTGGCACATCACTCCCATACTTGCTTTAGTGGGAGTTACTTGCCTCTGAAAACCTCTATTTCCTTCCCCTGGATTATCCCAATAAAATCATCTAATTTTTCCCTGTGTCTTGGTCTGCAACCACAACAGTGGAAATTCTAACTTTTTGTTGCCCTCATCTCTCTCCTGACTTGCCTTTTTTAACTAAAAGCTTCCTGGAGGCAGCGCCTCTTTTACAGCATGTAAAATACCCAGCAGCAGTGGTTGGGAATCTGATTTCATCTGGGACTCCCCAGTTTCTGTTCAAATGCACACATGCAAATAACATCAATACTAATTGGGAATCTGAAGTTCACATGCTTATCAGGTCAGGTCCAGCTTATCATGCTGTCCAGGAGCAGAGCTGCTCAGGTGAAAAGCACCACACCATCAGCCCCAGTGAATGGCATCCACAGAACGGCGGCTGGACAGCAAGGCTGGGTGAATGTCTGCCAGTGGCACCAAGATGAGCCATCATTGAAAAAGGGCAATTATTAACCCTCTTCATCTCAGTCATTGGCTTTGGATAGCTTCTGTTGCATTAAAGTCAACACTCTCTGACCAAAATGTTACATTTTACTGGAACAAAATGCAAAGCCTTAACAAATGTCCAAGATGCCTTTCAGAAAGCAAATCATGAATATGACTATGTATTTGCACCACAAGAGTACAAGTATTCAGTCACTTTGGTAACAAAAACAGGTCTGTCTTGCCTCTTGCAAGGCAGGATAAGGCTCAACAATTTTAGTTTTCAAACCACAAATGTAAAATTCCCAAAATTGTGACATGTGGAACTACTTAAAGGGAGCGAATGACAATATACTGAATAAATGTATATGACCAGTAAATTCAAGAAAATATTGATCTGCATTTGTTTATTCAAAAAGTGAAGTGTCCCACAGAATTATTCTACTAAAATTAATAATTACTTTTTTCTACTCTACTGAATTTAAACGCATTGTGACCATGAGTTAAAATAAAAAACAATTCATATTCCATGTGCAATCATTAATTATCTCCTTTCCTACCAGGAATTACCACGTTTGCCAAGTGAGATGAGGCTAGTGTTCATTATATTCCAGAACATCACCACTGAGCAATGACGTCTTTCAGATACCCACTAGTAGTTAAACCAGGCTTTTTATTTTTGTTCTATTGCATAAATTATTCTCTAAGCCATTCATCTTTCTCAACAATTTCTTTATGGCTATAACCAAGATCCCAAGTTTTGTGGACAATTTTTTCCCTGAAGTTAACACGGCAAAAGCCAGCAGCATTACAGTAGGAATTATTTTTTATGTAATATATTCATGAGTCTAAGGCATATCTTTATGTTCTAGGCACATCCTCCATACCTTTCTGCATCACTCAGTTTGTATCATCTATGCAATCAGCCCAGTATGCAATGCAAGACAGAATTCCAACAGCAGATGTAAATAATTCAAGAAAGTTTGTAACTCCTCAGGGAGATTTACTCACAGATCACCTGTTCACAGAGTTTAAAGGGATGTCAGAAGAGTTCCAGGATTATTACAGACCAGCGATGGGAAGGGTTACAACAAAGTATCAGTATTCTTACAGCGTAGAACTGAAAGTGGCTTTGATTTTGGATACATTAACAAACTTCAAAAGGATTGGTCTAAATCTGCCAGGGAAGGAATGTTGTTTGATTGCATCATGTACTGGGATGCTGCTGCAGTCGGATCCAGAAAGAATGACGCATCACTGTCTGACATAGCTCTGATAATAGATAAGTAAACTGTAGGATTGCCAAATGAAGAGGTCAAAAAAAAATCCCAACAAAAACAAAAGAGCTGATAAAGCAAATTACGCCAACAGAATTTGCATTGCAACGTGAACAAAAGAAACCCAAACAAACCCCATTCCTATTACTGATGGGATGCCCCTGTATCCCACATGGCACCACTGCAAATGGATTCTGCAGAGAGTGAGAACAACACAAGCCCACAGCCCTGCTAAAAGAGCAGCCCACACAGAGTATCTCCACTTGCCAGCTGAGAAACCTTGACCTACTGGCCATGTGCCTCCATTTCTATCCCCCTGATCCACTAAATCAGTCACGCCTTAAGGTAGATCGCAGTCACGGGGTGACAAAACTCAAACCTTTTCTGTTTGCAACAATCCTTGCTTTTTCCTCCCAAAGGCAGAGCATGCTAAGGACATTCTTTATGTCTCCAGAGGCCAATAGCCAGTCACTCTTTTTACACAATGCACCGCATGTATCTAGGACATAGAAAGGGTTATTTAAAACTCTAAAGGAGACATTTATACCCAGTACAATTCCAAAATAAGGATGGCAAGTTGCTGAAATAACTTATTTAAAACTTTTTCTCAAGTACAGAGTGATAGAATTAGAGTAAAATCATCTAGAAGGGATTGGAAACACTTTCTCATGAAGTCTTAAACATCACTTCGAGTGACATTAACTTGAGCTACACGTCCCATCGGAGAGCAAGTGTCAGCAAACTAAATGCATTAGTTAAAGCTTAATAGTAGTTTGGTGTTCAATATCCTGAAATATTTAATATGTTTTTTCCCAAAGTAAACTGTTATTCAGTTTTAATGAAGACATTAACCTGCTTGATTTGTAAGCTCCTGTGGGAAGTCAGTCTAAAACACTGTCACAAGAGGTAGGCAGATGTAACAAGAGCTGTGACAGGAAATCAAGCATATTTTAAATGTTAAAAAAGCAGCCAGACAATAAGTCTCAATATGCTCTTGTTTTCTTTTAGTTTTGTTTATTTTTTGGTAATATGATTTCTGCCCTTTAAAAGATGCCAATTAAGGCTGGCTATAACGTAGTCTGAAGGTAACTGTGGGTACTGAAATCTACGTGTGTCCTCACCAACTCTGTTGTAAACAAGAAGTGGTAGGATACAGACTAAAAAAAAAAAAGTTTGGGTCAGATTCTGAACTTCAAGACACTTGCAGTCTCCAGCATTGTAGGATGACAGCTTTAAACTGGAATCCACTGTAACACTTCTAGTCACAGTTTGAATTTTCCAGACTGACTTTGAATACAGTCTACGCTTCATGGGAACAGCCGGTCTTGTGAGTTTTCAGCTTGAAATGATAGTGATATAACAAGATGAGCAAAAATGGTGAGACCCCAAGCAATTAAGGTGGGTGTGTACTCTTCCTGAAATGCATATTGGTGGTTTGACAAGGACGACAAGCTGGCTGCTTTGTTTCACAGTAGCTGTGTTTAGTTCATGCTGTCAAGCGTGGATTCTGACACTTAACAGTATTAATATTGCTATTTCTATTGATATAATTAGCACTTCTATAAATAATAGCTAAGGCTGCCATAGCTATGTATATTACTGCAATCAGCACCATCAGGCCCTTCTTCGTTACACACCCTCCTGGAAATGCAAGCTGATTGATCTCAACAAGAAGACAGCCACTGAACAACGCTGTTGATTCTAGCGGCCCAGCGAGGAGCAGCTCCCACCACGTAGAAGTCTCTCCTAAACAACTAGTTTGTATGTGTGAGACTAACATTTCTCACCAGTCTTGCACCTGCCAACGTTTGAATGCTATAAATAGGGACCCTTCTTTTCAGCCACATGATAAAAAAACCCTCACATTGAGTTCAGTGGGTGTTATTCATATGCTACAATGGGTGAAGAAGTCCTACAAATTGTTTTGGAGACAAAAAATCTGGACCCCCACATTTAAATTCCACCTAAAGAGCACAAAGATTTTATTTATTTACTTTACAGTTATGAAACAAAAAACTGCTTAACAAAACAGATATCACCACTTTTAACAGAAGAACAGCAGCACCTGCCATTCCAATCCCTAATTTCATTCTGGTACATTTAAAAATAGAGAAGAATGACAGCTTTTCTAGAGGCCCAAACTTCATGCACTTCCAACTTGTTTCCCAGAACTTTGCCCTGGTTTCACTGCACCTAAAAGCTGCAGCTTCTACATGAGTTTTGACAGTGTTTAATATCTACCTTGAGGTAGTTATGCTTAATGACTGCAACTTACAACTAGCACCGGTATGAGAGGGAAGTGTCTAGAACCAGAAATAAAGCCTCAGGGTCTCAAAAGATGCATACAAAAATACAAGCAGTTAAAAATTATCACCAGTTTTGGAAACAGTGGATATTTTCTCCTTTCTTCATCTTCCATAAAGTGATGTGGGTAAACACTGCACAAAGCTATTCTGAAGGCCAATATTTACAGTGTCTGGAAATAGAAAGTATTATGTATAAGAAAAGCAGCCTAGATGTCTGACTGGAGTTTGTTACAAAAATGCTTTAAAACTTCTACTTTCTTTAGCTTTTAGTCAAACGGATATGCTAAAAGCTATATGGGAAATAAAGTAATTTGTGTGCACAAGTACTATTGGGTGGGAGACAGATAATTTGAATCTTGGAAGTTCTTCCAGAAACAGTACTTCCGAGCTGCAGTACTTGAAAACTTTAAATGGTAAAGAGAAGACAACAATTCCAAAGCTTTGAACTCCTCTACTACTAATACAGCTCACTTTGTATGAGGCCAAAGCACTCAGAGAGCGCTATGTCTTTCAGCAGTATCAATGCCAAATCATTCCTGTATAATTCCACTGATGTCACTTCAGTTATTTCAAAGAGGAAATTCATGTCTAAGCTACCTTCTGTTTTCTGATGCAAACCCAGAATAACTACACCAAAGTTTATAAAACTACTGCCACTGGCATTTATTGTCAAACCAAACAGTCAATGGAAAAATTGGCACCTACCATCTGAAATTATTACTTTAGATATTATTTATAACCCTGATGGCTGCATTTTGAAATTCGCCACGTACATACCTTTGCAAATATTCGTGACGACAGCACATGGTATTATTCCTGTTGTACAGATAGGAAACAAAGACTGAGCAATTTTTCCCTAAACTCAAATATGCTATTCGTGGCAGAGAGCTTCATGAGGCCCAAGCCTTAAGCCTGGAACCCAGACCAGTAAAGAATTACTCAGTCTTCAGTATGCTTTCAAGAAAATATAAAGGGCAATAACTGGGTCGGACCCCATATTGGATTAAAAAAAATAAGGAAAGATGAAGGAATAATTATTTCTCTGAATAAGCTGTTGAAGAGTCAAAATCAGAACTTTCTCTTACAAGAAAAGTTGATAACAAAATGTCTTATTCTGGGATTCCTTGAGGCATCTTTCATGAATATCTGGGAAAATCAGAGCATAATCTGAGATCCATTGATATCAGTAAGCACAAAATGATCTACACACCAAAATCTTTTCTTTTCTTGCTCACCCAACACAGACCACAAACACAGGCCTTCCAAAATCACTTCTGGTTGTGCAAACCGGTCAATGGCAACTATTTCCTTCTGTTGCAGATATCATGAACGATTCCTCTTGGTGAATATACTGCTAATGAAAATTAAAGAATTGAATTTTGACTTGCTTGAGTTGCTCAGATACCCAAGATCAAGGGTCAGCGCACCTATGTAAGGTAAACAAGCAAAGTTTACTAACAGCCGCCAGTTAGAGACACTGGGGTTTTTTTGTTTGTTTATCAATAATGTAATGATTTGTGCACACTCTCTGCAATACCTCTTCAGATAACTTAAACTGCTGGTAAGATTTCTTGGGCAATTACAGATGAATTCTGCTTACTTAACATTAATTTGGTACTTTGAGCAAATTAAAAATAATTATTTTTCCCCAAAGAATCTTCTACATTAATATCTGCAGTCACTCTGGAATCTTAATGAGCTAAACTCAGTAAGTTCTGTCCATTCTTGGCTAGAGGACTGCCTTTTCCTTCATGATATACAGGCAATCATTTGGGAACAGTTTGCGAACCTAAAATCCCACCTTGCTTGAAGGGATTTACAGCCTCACATGACAAACTATACTGAACAATACTGAGGCCCTGTGAAAAATAAACAGAAAGAACACACTTATTTTCTAATACCAAGATGGAAATAGTAAGTCTTGAGGGCCGCCTGGAATTTGACCAAGGTTACCCAGCAAGGATCAAATCCTATTTGTCTTAGGCAGGCAGCCCTGCCGAAATCAAATAAGCCTACAGCACAGATCAGTATACTAAGGCTATGGTTTAACCTCTGAGGCATGCTATAAATCCTGTGCCACAAAATAGGTGCTATGGATTAATTTCTAATCCCAAATTATAACTCGTCATTGAAGAACTGAAAACCCAATTCCCCTCACAGATTTACATAACAAGAACAAAACCATGCTGAGATTTAAGACTTTACTTACAAAATTTCTAACAAAATGTTTTCCAGGATACTCAATGCATGCAGTGGCAAATCACATTGAGGTAACAGAACAAACCATACACTATGACACACCGTCTTTTTTTTTTTTTTTTTTTTTAATCTGCCTGCATATCTAGTCATTAGTTTACCCAATAAATTAACTCCACGACTGGCTCTCCGAGTCATCAGTTTGAATTATCAAGTTTCTGCTGTATTTCCAAAACAATGCTAGGCATGCATGTGCGTAGGAGGGATGGGACAATGAAGCCAATAGGTGCAGCTGTGGCCTGGGAGGCAGACGGTCTGTTCAAACTCTGTCACTGACTGCTCTTTGACATCGGGAAGTCATTTCAGTGCTGGTTAATTCTGAGTCTTTCCAGCATATAAAATTTTAGCAATGAGGCCCCTCCTCAAGCATTTGGAAGGCAGAGACAAACCTTTATGAACTTTATGAAATCTTCTTTTCCCCCGAAAAATCAGCAGCACTGGGGGAAAGGGGTGTGTGCAGCCAGTCTGGATTTCTGGCCTTTGTATCTTCCCCATGTGTAAATCAGAAAAAAAATTGACCCTCATAAAGCATCGTTATGCAAGTACGGGCAAAAGGCCACCTCTGTAAATTCAGATGATCGAATGGGCTAGCTGGTATCTCATACATCTGGCAGTGCTGCTGCACAGGATCTGAACAGTTCTTCCCTTTAATATGAATGCTGGCAACCCTGATTTTAAACCAGAGGGCTTAGGTTCCATTCCTAATGTTACATCATAGTAAAACCAACCATTAAATCCTCAGCCAGAAGGATTTTTCTTGTATTTTACTTTTTGCTAACACAACAAACAGGATACATTTTAAGACTCATAAATCACTTCGTTTTGGAAGACCCAAGCCATTCATAGCTTTAACAACTGACTAGTCACAGATTCCACATGCTATCAGAAAGTTTTCTCCTTCTAGAAATGAGGATTTTTTAAAAACACCTACAGATTAAATGATGACATTTAAAATAATGCTAAAATTTTCTGTAATGTTCTTCCTGCATTACAAATGGACTATTAAATCAGTGAAGTGCCAATCAAATGCTTTTGTACTTTGAAAGAAAGGTTTAAATAACAAAAGCAGTTTTTCAGGCCTCTCTCTCCCTCGGTAGTCAGTGTCACCTATGCACTAATTACAACATATTTACTCGCTTTTCTAGTAAGATCACGATTGAATAGATTTTTTTAAGAACATGATTTTTAAGGAAAGTTGCAATCAGAGCCTCGTGCATTCTGCCTCTTATTAATCCAGCTTGTCTAAGAAAAATATAATGTTGCGCAGTAAACTTCAAGATATATGACAGGATTGAATAATAACAGCTCTGGATTCAGTCTTCAGCTTTAAAAATCAACTCGCTGCATGACCTCGAGTGAACCATTAATTAACTAGGGCCAAATCCTCTGTGGACTAAACACAATGGAACTAGCCAGTTTGTACAAGCCGAAGATCTGGCCCCAAGTTTCCAGAAGTTTTGAATCAGGCTGGCCAAATACTGGAATTTTCATGCTATGAAAAAAATTTAGTTGCGTTTCATAGTAAGAAGTAAAGCTCTCACGTCCTTTGTGGAATAAAAATTCCAAGCAATTCCTTTAAAGGGGAGAAAACGAGGGGGGGG
>WBMY01014668.1:706647-798279 GCA_013397315.1 Donacobius atricapilla
CGCGGCGAGGCCCGGGGGGGCCGGGCCGGCGCCAGGGAACGGGAACGGGAACGGGGGGGCGGACGGACGGACGGGGCGTCCCGGGCGTGGGAGGAAGGGACGCCGAATCGTTTCCTTCCTCGCACGCAGGAGCCGCGGCAGCGCGCCCGCCCCGCCGCCTGCGTGAGGCGCTCACCCCGGGATGCGAGGGGAAGGCGTTTTCCCAGGAGCGCTTCTCTCGTCCCTGCTCTGGCCCAGGGATCCCTCGCCTGGGCGCAGTGGGACCTCTGTCCCTCGGGGTGGGGCAGAGAGCCCCTCGGGCAGGGCCGACAGGTGCTCTTGCAGCAAAGGCGTGCGTTGTAGGGGTTGGGTTTGCCGCCAGGTCCAGAGCCAGGAGCGCCACGGGCGTTCTCCGAGCCCCAAGAGCGCTTGTTCCTCCAGGAGGGACCGGAGGGCACTGGGCTGTGTCAGTCTCTCTCCTTTGCCATTAAAGAGAAGGCCCAGGCCTTCCTTTGTTCTTATGCCATTACTGTATTTATAGAGTTTTTAACTGTCCTCAACATGTCCGGGGTTTTTTTGGGTTTTGCTGGTGTTTGTGACTGTAGTCCTTGATGCTTGCACTGTTCTTTCAGAACTCTGCCCATCTGACCTACCTTCTCCTTTCTGCATGCTTCCTTCTTGTTTCTGGTCAAATTAAACTCACACTTTATCTAAATTATTCACTCACTATCCTTCCTTCCTGTGCACTAGGTTAGTTGAGATTTGGTGGTTATCATTCCCTTGAAGAATGCTGAGCTTCCTACTTGCCTTTTTTTTCCTGCCAGACTATTCCTATGTGATCCAGCATAACACTGCTCCAATTCCCTTGTCCTAGAGATTGGTTACGTTTGCTTTTCTCTGTCCTTCTGTTTGCGTGGACCACCCAATGTAAAGTTACCACCCTTACCCAGGTTTTTTTGTATGTTCCTATTACAAGTGTTTATATGTGTCTCTTGGGGCCATGCAAGGAAGCACTCCCATTCCAGATGTTTTCTCCATCTTCCATGTCAAATTTTATCACCAGTGTTGCAGGAAGTGTCTCCCTTGTTGTGGTCCTTCCTGCGCAACCACATGTCCCATTGCCCTGAGCTTGGGTGATTCCACTACCTGTGTGGAGAAAGCTCCTCTGTCCCATGACTTGGGGTTTGTGGGAGGTCCTTACAAGGACAGGGCCTGACTTCTTTCCTTTCATCATTCTCAAGGGCGTCTCTTGAAGCAGCCTTCACTCTCTCTGCACATTCAGTTTCAGAACTGGTGTATAAAAAACAAGGTCATCTCTCTTCCTCCCCCATTAACTCCTTGAATAAGGCATTGCCTTTATATTTTTACTCCACTTACATGGGTAACATCTCTTTTGCCCAATTATAACAATTAGAAGATACTCTTTTTTTTTTAGTCTATGTAGCTGTTTGTGCATTGGAGGAATATTTTTTCTGTTTTTTTTTTTTTTCTTAATATAATGGGAGTAAGCAAATTAATTCTGATACTAGACGAAGGTAAAGGCCTCCATCAGACTCAGATCAGTATTGTAGTGAAGCACTAGGATTTTAACCCTGGGCATATTCTGACTGCATAGCTGCTTCAACATAAGCATATGCTGAGGTTCTGTGCCGAATCAAAGCTTCAATTTCCTTCTTATTTCTTGTGGCCTGTTCTGCATTTTTAAGATGAGACAGAGTGTGAAATAAAATACTCAGAAAAATAATTTCTCTAGGGCATATTCTGTTTAATAATGTCATACCTGGAACTTCATCTGGGCTGTCAAAACAATGTCGCATGACAGTAAAACAGAGCACACTTCATATACATAAATCTTTCACAGTCTGTAACTATCAAGAATGAGCTGAAGGCTCCTGTAGCTGAGCTATTCCACTGAGTGAGAAATAATGTGACCATTAGAGAGCAGATACCTCCCAGCTAGTAACTCCGGGTAACTCTGTGCAGAGGTGGCAATGAGTTAATACATGGATGTCAATTTATGATGCATGCCATGGAGGGACAGGGCCCTGATTTCAAAGAGATGCAGAAGAAGAGGTTCTTCTCCTTGAACACTATTTGTTGTCCGCCATGGTTCATAAGGCCACATTCCCGGTGGGAATTGCAGTTGTATCAGCGATGCCCAGCAAGTTAGTGGCGATTTCCTCACACAAGAGGAAACAGCATTTCCAGTGGTGATGTAGGTCTGTTTCTTTTTGATGTCATCATTAACAAATGTAGGATAGTGAGCACGCTTTCAAAATGTATGGTTAGAAATCGTGCTCAGATATGTTACAAACCTCTCAGAAGCTGTGATGAGAACCAATTGTGTTAATTTCAGGAAGCAATCCAACCAACAACCTGGTATTTAGAATTGCTTAGCATGATATAGAAATATAAACCAACTAGAGAAGAACTATAGTTAACAAATTTCCTCCTTGAGGAGGCAAAAAGATGACATAAGAGGACTAGAGAGGTCAGGCTAAATCACAAATAGAACAAAAAGCAAAGGAGAAGAGGACAAATCTCATACTAGGGTATTCAAACACAAGAGTCGTACCAAAAGTAAGCCCAGGGAGAAATCGTTCTTCTACACCCAGTGCCAAGGAGGCCTCAGCTGAAATACTGTTTGATTTCATACACTGCATTTAAAAGAGGTCATAAACACCAGAGACTAAAATCTTTGAAGTGGCAATGATAAGGGTCTTAGAAAACATGGCCTACAAAAGAAGAACAAAGGAACTAGATTTGTTTAGACTAGAAAAGGGAAGAATGAATGAGGGGAACAGTACAAAGTTCTGGCAAGAAACTCCTGTGCGCTCAGCACTGTAATAGTCTTCAGAGGCCATAGGATCCCTGATGGTGGATGCTTTTAAAATTACAACAGACTGGGGTCAACTGCCTTCTGGACAGTTGCCCAAGGCAGCAAAGCAGGAAGATCCCGAGTGATCCTTGCTGGGACAGGCTGGGAACTGCAACACTGGGAACAGAGCATCTGCCAGAAACAACCCAAACCTCTCCAGGGCTCTCAGCATCAGCCAGCAGCTCCTGCTCCTCCTGAAGGCATGATAGCACCAGTCAGCTTCATGGTAGGATGTCACCTCTCTAAGCAGCAGCATGTGCCAGCTGCTGCCTAGCTTTGTTGCTGGGTTTCATGGCAAATCCAAGATTACAAATACAGTCAGGACAACTCTCTAGGAGGCTACCAGGCACTAGGTGTCAGATCCTGTCGAGCTGTCTATGCTTGTCCCCACAAGACCTTTCAGGTCTGTCCTAGCACTACATTCTTATAAGCAGGGGTTTGACTGGAAGAGCATCATAACAAAAGGACACTCTCTAGATCCACATCTTCGTGCTGCCTGAGCTCAAATGGCATAGGGAACAATTCCTTTCACACCAATGGAGCTGCAAGCAAATGCTGTTATTGGACTCTTGTAAACAGCAACGCTGAAATGTGTTGCATTTTTGTGGTAGCTTTATGCATGTGAATATCAAATGCCATATAGATGTTTACAGAATTCAAGTTTTAGGGGATGAATGCCCGACCTTAATTGGCAGGACTGAAGGAATAGTCCCTCATCAGGCAGAGCTCATAGTGAAAGCATAAAAAGTCTAATTTATTGCATTCTTTCAATATGACTTCATTTTCGAACATTTTGTGACAATCTGACCTAATATTGCACTGATTCAGACAATAGAGCTGTTCTATTGTACTTTAATGACTGGAAATGTAATTTGCTTCCTGTTTAATATTTAAGCCAGCAATAATACCAAAAAGGCTTATTGCTCCTAAGAAAAGATGAAAGGGGCATAACTCTTAAGGTTTTTTTGTGTTCAAAATTTGACCTACTTTAAAAACACTAGAAACTCATGGGAATGGTCCTCAGAATTAAAAATACCAATATAAGATTGTTGCCTGGGAATTTTAAGATACATCACTTCCAGCTCATAGAAAAGCAGAATTTCCTTCCCAAGGGAAATCCAGATAATTCAAAATTAATTTTTGTCCCAAAATACTGAATTACAGAGTTTTTCCACAGAAAAATGAAGTTCAAAAAGAAAAAAATATTCTGAACTTCAGAAATACTTAATTTGGGTTTGATGACTGTCTTTGAAATTTTTCAGTCTGACTTAGCTGAAGAGCCGTCTGTGCCTGTTCCAGCTGCCCCTCATGACTCTCACATGACCAGTGCTCTGTGGTCTTGCTTCACGATACTCCTTGGAGAGAACAGCTCCATGGCCATTCCACCTTGCCCATACAGCTTTTCTGTGGGGAGCAAGGAAGAGAAGTTTTGGTGTAGCATGCAGGGAAGACAACTGGCAAAGGCTGATCTGAAGAGGATAACAGGAACGTCCATTTCTGAACTGCTACAAAAGTGAGGCATACAGTGGCTCGGACAGTGGTGCAAAGCCATGGAAATAAAGCAGCTCAAATGGAGAACAACACAAGTAAAGCATAATCTTCACATGGGGTGCAGCAGTGAACCCGCCCTACTGCTTCCTCCAATAAAGGGTCATTTCCCTTTCCTTTGGTATTGCTACACATCCCATCATACTTTTGGATGGTCATATTCGGTAGCTCTGCCAAACCTTTCCTTGTCCCCCTCACTTCCTTCTCCCTTTGGAGACCGCATTCCTCCTTACTTGGTCTCTTATTAAGTTTGTCTCCATTGCAGCGCTCCGTGAGCTGAGTCCCACACCTACATGGAGAGAAAACTTGAGATCCAAGGCTTCATGAAATTCCTCAGGGACAGAACCATTTCCAATAATGAACATATTACAAGTAGTTAGATGTATACTGTTAAGCCACTCTCGTACTTTCACTTGACAGATGGGTATGCTGGTCTCTGCATAAATTTCCATTGGTAAATATACATTTAAAAAAACCCCAAACAACCCAAACTATCACAAGTGATTCCACAGAAACATCTGTATTTTGCCAGGTCCAACTAAACTCACTCCTCTAGAAGCACACACAAAAAAATTACAGGTGTCACTGAAAGGTGGACAGACAGGAGACAAATATTTTCCAATGTTTTGATTCTCTTGGTTTTATAAATACGAACGTGGCATCTCTTTTTAAGCCATGACATTTTGACAAACAGTGATGCTTTGTGTTACCCTTGAGTGAGAAGAAATGTGAACAGAATAGTTTTGGGCAGTCTGAGAAGCAGCTTGGGAAGAACAACTGCTGTGAGCTATTCCCAGACCAGTCATTTACTTGCTCCATATATTTGGATAAGATATTTAGTCCTTATCTATATACCAAGGTTGTACTACTTCAACTTTAGCTCAGTAAAGCTATACAAACTCTAGTATTAACATGACTATGTTGGCATCCAAGTACTTTTATCAGAATAATATGCTCATGTCGGGCAAATCTTACCACTATAACACACCTTTGTACCATTACAACTGCTGGCACAGCAGGGAACACCGTTATAACAAAAAGATAAAAATCTCACCCCTTGCCAAAATACTTCTACCTAATACTGAAGTGTGCACAGCCCACCTTTGCTGCCTCACTTTCCTCCATCTAGAAAAGACTTTTAGACCTTACCTTGCGGGGCTGGAGAGCTTTAGTTCTATCTGCAACAGGGCTTTGCAACGTCTGCATGAAATGTGCCAAGGCTTATTTTTAGCCAGTGACAGAGCTTTTTTAAGTCTCTAAAAAGTGTTTGCAGGAGGTAGCTGTACCCCAAAACACTCCATTGCAGGGGGGGCTCAGCTGGGCCTGCTTCCTTCTCCTGTGAAAATTTCACTTTGCATTTGACTCGGACTTTTCTGACAGCTATTTCACGAACGCGCGATCGTCCCTGACATTTTCACGCCCTAATGTGAAATGCCGTCCTTTTTCTCCGGACTTTGGAGACTGGCTTCTTTCCCCCGCCACCATTAGCCTGGCAGGCGAAGGTTCAAATCGAGGAGGACAAAAACCTTCCAGGCCGAAGGCGAAAAGCCAGGCAGGCCGCTTTCCCTGCCGCCTTTCCCCGCGCAGCCGGGCCGGGCGGCCGCCATCTGTGGGAGGAAGGAGGGAGGGCAGCAGCGCCGCCCGCCCCGCCAGCGCCCCGGGGCAGCGGGGCAATGTTGCGCTAATTGTTGGTGTAAATGACATCAGCGTTTGGCCTGCGATCAGTGGCTTCTCTCCGAATAATTTAGTAAGTACAAATATTAAAAATACTTGCAGTTAGACATTAACCAGATGAGATGTTTAGACAGCAATAGTAAAATGCGTTTGACCAAGCTTTATGGACTGAAACTCAAACAGAGTTTTAGTTAGCAAAAAAATAATGGGGATGCTGATGCAATTCCTAGTTAATCAAAAAGGAAAAATTCAGAAGAAGCTGTCTTTTGAAATTAAAAATGTAATTTCCAGGACAGCTTTGGGCTTGTTCACAATGGATTTCCTAATCCACAAATCCGTTCTGATGGCTCTTTTCCCACAGGCATTCGCTCTAAGCACCAAGGCCACTGATATTTTCTCCAGGTTCGCTGTTCATTTTGAAGCCATGGAGCAGGATACTCTGCAGCACGGTTTCTGCTCCATCTTGCCTGTTCAGCCCTGCATTGACTCCGTTGTCTGCTACTCTAGATATGAGAGACTCAGATCCAACATTAGCAGGAAAAGTCTGGATTATATAGGCCCAAAAAGATGCCTACACTGAAAAGGATACATAGGAATGGGATCCTCTAGATTGTCAGGCTCTAAAGGTTTACATCCATATGTTTTCCAAGTATCTAATTAGAACTTAGTTAAACCAACATTATTTGGCATAAATCCCTCCTCACCTGCTTTCTCCAAAAAGTGTGGTGCAGGGACACCAGGACAGCCAGCCTGCCTGCTGGATGATAGCCTGGGTGCAGGAATCCTGTAAGCTGGAGGAAGAGCGAGACCTTCCAGAACCGCCACTGAATTTTAAGTGCTGGAGCCTTCCATGAGGCCTGTAGTCCCAGTCACCTCCAAGAGCATGGAAGTCCAGCCGAAAGCTGCTTGCTGGTGTCTAGAGGAGTGGGTCACATCTGGCTTGAATTTAGCATTTGCTCTTCATTAGCGCTCTAAAGGCTGTTTAATTTATGCTCAGGCTGTGTGTGTGTGCATGTGTGTATGTATGTATTAAGCAAGAGACAGCTGGTCCTACACAGGCAAGGTTGACTGTTACCCCTGAGGCAAGAGGCCCATGGAAAGCAGGGTGGCCAGTGTTTTATTATTGCCCTTTACTATTCTTTGACCTCCACTTGATATATTTTTCCATAACCCTAGGCAGCAAGCTCTCGGTGGGTGGGAACTATCTGTTTGTCATTGTCTGCTGAATGAGGACCTCACTGTGGAATACAGCTTCTGAACACAGACAAATATTACCAATATGGCCAGCATTTGTCTTAACTGGCCCATCATCCCAGGCAAGGTGGGTATAGCCTGAGCCATGGGAAGCCTGCCGTGGGGGTGAAATGCTGTTCCCTTACAATTGTGCCGACACCGGTGAAATATGAAAGCCATAATACACACGAAAGCATGAATGATACACATCTCAAGAAGCAATAACTAGATAGCAGCACACAAAGGTGACCTGCAAACCTCTTGAGAAGGACAGTGGGGAAACAACAGCAATTACAGTCAGAAGTTGTAGTGTGAGAAAATGCTGCTTCCAGGCACACCAGAGGCACGTACTAGGCACTGGTGTTGCCCTTTCTGTTGCAATTGTTGCTGAAAAGTGAGTGATGTCAGCACATCAAGAGAACTTCCAGGAAACTTGTATCTGCGTTTCTGACCCTCTAATATTCATCTGTCATGCAGAACAAAGGAGATTTTGCCTTGCCTATGGTATCTCATATGTGGCAATGCTCGCAGGATATCAAAGGAGCCACAGTTAGAGTTTTTGCAACTGCACCATTAGGGATAAATGAAACAAAGCTGTACCAAAATGAAGTTGAGAGGCCATTAGCTCAAAGTAAACATAACCTGAAGTGGCCAGGGTATTCCCTGATTCCCTGGGAATAGCATCTATCATTTTGCCATGAAACTGCTTTAGAATGCAAGCCTTTCCTAGGGAAGCACTGAAAGCATGAGCTGAACATACCTGATGCAGTATTGCCTAACTGCCGCAGTGGCCTCCGAGGCTTTAGCTTGGGGGGAATTACAAGCATTCAGTTCCTCTCCAGGGGACATTAACTCTGGAACATAATGCTAGGCATTAAATTACAAAGCATATAATCATTGCACTGCTAATCAACTCATGCTCATACTAGAATTCTTACTTATTCCTTGCACCTTGCCAGATCCCACAAGCTCATGTTGCTTTCTACTCAACTGTCCAATTTGGACTGACAGTACATGAGCCCTGTCTGAGTGGTGTCAGGACAAAAATGTTTGGCATTCTGAGAACTGAAAGTAAAGAGATTAAACAAACCTGACTATAAAAATATACCACATGATCTAGTGACCTCAAGATTGTATTTATTTTCACATTTAATTTTGGTAAAAAAATGTATCTTTAAGATTAGAGTCAACACAATCAATATCTAGTCTGCTGCACTGTCAAGATAAAAATCCAAGAGGCTTTTTAAAGGGACTGTGTCTGGCTGCCTGTGAATTTCATGGTGATGAAAGGCCCTGATAGTGCAGAACATTGTTCAAGAGGCTGGGAACCAGGACTGCTTGTCCAGAATGCAGGTACTGCTTGTTTGTGTTATGTACTTGCTCAGGGGTTTTGGACAAATTACTTATTTGTTGTGTCTTTTACCTCCTGCTTCCCCCCACCCCGCCCCCACCCTGCCCCAAGAAAGTAGTAATAACAATATTCTTAAGTTCTACACAAAACATTAAAAGCATAAAGGAAGAGGGGTAGAGTTATTACTCATATCTACTATCATTAATCTAGGATAATAGGTACAATTAGTGGTATAGTGGACATTACTGCACTAGCAGTAATGGAGTGAGACTGTACTGTGTTAAGGTTAGAGATCTATAAAAATGTTAACTTTTTTACTGCTTCCAAAAATAAGCTTGTCTCTCTCTGGACAGCTGACAGCACTTGCTGTATTTAGTGACAATGCTGAAGTGACAAGTCTCAACCCTGGTTTGCTCCCTTATTTCTGTTCACATTAGGTTAGGACCTAGAGGGTTGCAGGACACTGTGTTGCCTGATTGCTGAATGATGTCATCTCCAATCACTTATGTATCATGTTTCTGGGGCAGTGAATCATTTCCCTTTTTGTGCTCCTTCTGATGAAGAGGAACTGGAACTAAACACTTTTGCCTTTCATAGCCGCTGGCTAGTAGTGTCTGGCATGGGAGCCAGTTATATTGAGCAGGCTGTGCTGGAACTTCGCATTTCAACCAGAAACGCTTAGAAATTATGGTGCTTGCATCCCATCTAGTGGAGGGATTGGATGAATTCATCAGCTGCTTGTTGCCAAGTAAGCACATCTGCTTGTGAGTGTAGGAGCAGAGCTATCATCCTCGTCGAGATGCAAGCAGCTCACACAGCACGCTCACTGTGGTGATTCACCACATGCAGAATGAATTGGGTGCATTTCCTGACATAAAATTAAGTCTGAAAGTTTACCCTGGTGTCAAGAATTTGCACTAGGAAGGAACAACTGGCTACCTTTAACTGTGGGCAACAGGGGTTTTTTGCTGCTCCAGGGCATCAGCATGAGCACCAGCTGTAATTTCTGAGTTGCTGCCAATGATTAAAACTAATTAGCTGTTTTGAGGCTAACAAACACTTTGCAATTCCCTCTGAATCCCTGTACAGCCCCATAAGGATCATGATCCAACTTGAAAGAACTTTCATCTACTTCATAGGCAGGATGGAGAGTGAGATATCCTTTCTTCCTCCATGGAAGAGGCTGCAAAGCCAAAACCTGTTCAGTTGTCCTCACCTGAAAGAACGCACTGTTCACCAACAGGTGGGGTGAGCAGGGCATGTCACAAACCACCCTAGTGACAGTAGACTGAACCATCTGCACACATCTGTACAGATTATTTTGACTTGCACTGAAGTAATCGAGGGGTGGTTTCTGATAGGTTTGAAAATGAGCTTGAGTGGCTCCTTCTTGAGAAGAGTTCATTCTGCCAGCCCCTGAGCCTCATTCCCACTGGCCCCCTGCAGCTGCACAGCACAGAGCTCAGCTGTCTGCCACCAGGCAGACATCTGCTGTTGGTGCCACACGCAGGCATTTCCCACCCTGCATCTCAGCATCTGGGAATCTCAAGTGCAAGGGCAAAAGAGTTATTCCCAAACAGGGGAAGGGCTGCCACTTCCTGCTCTATCACTGCTTTTATAGAGCCTATCAGGCCACCTCTCCTAAAAAAAAAAAGAAAGTGCTCCAGTTTGACAACCAGCAGTTTCTTACAACGATGAGTCCTGCTGGTACACAGAGAAAGCCTGTGGACCTGGAACAGTCTGGGTGCAAGTGAGCACAGGAGACAGGTGAGCATGCCACCCTCCTGACACATTATCCACTACCAGCTGGTGAAAGCTCAGGCACAGATTTCAGTTAAAAGAATTACTTATGCATAACAAGTGTTAGAAGGGGGTCATTCATTCCTCCTCATCTTCATATTTGGTGATCACTTGCAAGTTAAAATGTTGTTTCTCTATTCAACAAAAATACAGTGCCTTCTCTTACCTGGCAGTGCCTCCAGCCTTTGCACAAACACATGCACAGTCACATTTTTATAGTATGAAAACTCTCTGTTTGAAGTGCACTAGATGGCAGTGTTCCTTTTGAATCACTGCAGAGCCACTGCTCCACCATGATAATCTCATTCAGAAAGTAAGGCCCCAACAAGTGTTGACATTGTCATTCCCAGGTTATTCTTCCAGATTTTGGGGTCCCGAACTTGGTGTCTTTCCAAGGTGAAAAACTCTATCCTGGCTCTTTGAGTCCCTTCTGCCATTGCCTCTTAATGAAAGTTTCATGTTCAGTTGTGCACTGTTGCTTCTTGCTGTTGAGCCCTCAGAGCTAGCACTGGACCCAAAGGGTAGTTGTGTTCCTGCACACAGGGGCTATTGCTCATGTATGCCTCAATCTTATTCAGACTGAGTTTAAACAGTAAGTTTTACAGCAAATTTCCAGTACAAGCTTTGATCTGTTTTCTGTATTGCAGTATGGATTCTTTGTAAGAGAAGGTCCTTCATTGATGTATTAATATGAATTTGAAACTTCTGAGCAACACATGTATTTCCACTGTGAAGCCAAGGAGATATTAACTCTGGGAGATGCTGGGAATGCTTTGAACCAGCACACCTTACTGAGGGAAAACTACATCTAACTTCAGATTGGGAGAGGAGTAAGTAATTTTGACAGCCTTGTATTTGAGCTTGTTCTGTCCACTCACAAGTGGACAAGAGATACATTAGGATTGCTCACATCTGGTGATAAATTTAACTTCAACCAGCTCTCTCAACTGTGCTGGTCTGCTCCCTTTTGTCCTCAAAGTAAGGCTCCAACTGGTTTAGCAACTGTGCTTTTAGGAAAGACAGCAACTGTAAAGGGAGCTGCACTCTTCAGATGAGGTTGAAAGGATGGTGAGGGTTGACAGCAGCTTAGAGAGAGAAAAGAGGTAAAGAGCAAAGCAGTGCTCAAACTGTATTGGTTGACTTCTAACTCCTCATAATGGAGGAATGCAAGAAGGCAATCATTTAGAAGGAAAGTGTGATGGTAGGGTTAAACAGATCCCAAATAGCTGAAGGACAGAAATCCTATCACCACCGACTCTGCTGTAAAGTGGAAGGTAGAGCAGCTTCCCTGGTAGTGAATCCCTGGGAAGCCCCAGCATTGCACTGGTATGTATGGCAGAGCGACATCTCCCATTCGGCGCCTGCACTCGGCCCATTCTTGCACACACTGGAGGAAGACACAGGAAATTAACCCAGTCCTCATTCCTGCACAACCAGTCTATGGAGGCAACACAAGCATTTCCTTTCCAGTAGACCTGAGCGGAGTCCCAGACCCATAGAAGGAAAACTGATCTGGTGTAGCTTGCACCCTGGCTTTGGGCTCAGAGTTCAATCCAGGAAATTATGTGTAAGTGGAGGATATGAAGACTTTTTTTGTTGTTTAATAATAATAATATTAATTTAAATATATAGAAAGTGTTTTCTGTTTAAATGTCACTCCACTGACCATATGAATGGAAACCCACCAAATCTTTTTGGGTACCATACCCTGCCACCAACCCTGTACGACAGGTCAGATGACCTGCCTGGAGTGCAACACTTGGGAGCTTGTAATCCACATCCTGATGCCACAGCTTGGCAGGAAGCTATGGTGTCCTTCTGGCGGCAGACGCGCCAGGCAGGCCCTGTGGGGTAGTTTGGTGGCAAGCATGGCTTTGGGTCCAAGAGAGGGCAGCAGTCTCCCTCCGCTGGGAAGGCAGGGGAGGAGGACACCGCCTGACCACGTCTCTTTCTAGGAAATGACATGCTTTGTCAGATGGCATTTCAGAACAGACTTTCAATTTAAGACTTTGTGCATCTGCTTAGGGAGATAACAACTAATTTTACACCTTAGAGTTGCTAGGGACAATTTATCACACACCTGTAAGTAAAATCCAAGCCAATTCTTGGTGTGCCATCCTCAGCGGCCATTCTCGCCTTTATTCCGGCAAGAAGGCGTGGCAGTCTCCAGGTTACCAGCATCCCTCCACAGGTGGTGGCACAGTGGGAAAGGAAACTGCATTTCTATTCCTGAACATATAGCTTTATACTGCTAGGTGGTGGTGGAAGAGGGGAGGCAGAAGAGAAGAACAAGTGGGTGGATGCCTACACTTTTGTTACTGTTTTGTATTCATGCATAGGTTATACCAAAACTGCACCTCAGAAAGAGCAGCCCGTAAACATAAGAGGAGACTCCAGCACTTATCAGTGGCTTGCACACCAAAAGGGGCCCTCTGCTTCTTGGAGCTGCATCTCCTCCAATTATGGGCATAATCCACCCAGGTGGATGCCTGTCGAGGCCCACACTGATGCTCATACTCTCTGTACATCTGGCAGCCTTCAAGCAGTGAGCTCCTGATGATCTCAGTGGAGTTGTGCTGCAGCTATGAAAAATCCAGCCTGTGCTGCAGCATGGGAGAAAAATACACAAAAGCCTTTCATTTCCCAGGTTCCTTCTGCAACAGGTGAGAAGGAAAGAGAAAATGTAAGTAGCTACACTGCTGCATCACTCCTTGAAGTAAAGGGGACTGATCACAGAAGGGCTCTCCATCACTAGCATACTTGGGAAAAGAAATGTTCCACCAGCATTTAATTTCCAAGCTGCATTTCAGAGCTCCTGTGGTATGCTTCTCATTGGCCTAATTAACAAGCTTGAAAGACTAGGAGTCACAAGGTTCATATGTAAAACAGATGGTAGACAGGACATCAATAAAGCTCTTTTAGATTATGCTGGAAAAAAAAGCAGAAGCTTTTCCTTGAAATAGTTTCAAGAAAATGGCATTTGATTTACAGCCCTAATATGGCATATTATTTATACTGTTGCAAACCTTTGTGAATGTGAGCTTCTCACTGAAGATGAGTTTAACTACAGCAGTGGATGAGGGTGGCTTGGACGTAGTGCTTAGAACATTGAGTCATTGTTCAAGAGAAGAAAGTCTTACTGGGATCTCTGGTATTGACCTGACACACAGCACTTCACCCCACCCTGCTGCCAGCCTATTTTAAAAATAGCAATTACCTCCTTTATATTACGCTTTGAGATCCTTTTAAGCTACATGTGATTAATTATCCTAACAGAGAAGAAAATGGAGGGTTGTTAGAAGTTCAAATCCTTCAGTTTCTGAGTACTGCTATATTTAAGTTGGCAAGTGTTTTCACCATTTTGATTAGAATAACTTCAAAGAAAAGGCTGGATGAGCTACTCTTCACCAATGCCCTCAAACACTGCACAGTTCACAGAATCATCTCTGAGTCAGTCCAATCCTTCCACAGAGCCACATGGAAGGACTTAAGCCCTGAATATACATGCGAGAGCCAACAAAATCGGCATTTTTCAGACTGTACTAGGGACATACTGGCTCCCAGTACTGTCCCCCAATTTAGTTCATAAATTTAAGATTAGCAAAACTCATACCACCATGCCATAGACAGCAGGAGGGATCCAAAGAGCAGTGAAAATATTGATTATGGATAAAAATGCCCTAGCCACGAGATTGTGCCCAAAGGCCAAGCACCAGTTTGTTCTGTCTGCTAGCACTTACTGTTATATATCCACCACAACCAGACATTTACACTCTCAACAATAAGCAAGTACTAGGATGTGAGCTCATGCTACACTTCCACTTTTATTTACTGGAACAGCCATGTCTCGCAGCTTCACTGTCCCTGTGACACTGGATGCTGGATTCAAGCATGAAGAGGAAATCTGTCTGGGATAACTGCAGTCACTGTGTAATAAAACCCAGCATGGAAACCCAGTGGAAACCATGAAATGTGAGCTTAGCAAAAGCTTGGTCTGATCTATTGTTCCTATATAAGGAACAACTGGTAGCTGAAAAGCAACCAGGAGCATTCAGAGCTTGGTCTCATGAAAAGCTGAATATGAGCAGAATAGTGCTCTTTCTGCAGCCTGTGCATGCTGGGGTCACAGAGGATGCTGGCTGTGCTCTCTGCTCTGGGGGAACAAAAGACCTCACACTCAGCTGTCTGTCTTTACCTGAAGCTCTGACCCTGACTGATTTTCGCAGAAAGATGGAAGAGGCACACCACACCCAATAATTAACTTTTGTGCCGGTTGTGCCCATGGTCAGAACAGAGGCCATCTGATATGCTTGTCTCCTGTGAAGCACTGAAACGGGAGGATTTGCAGCTCTCAGACCTATTTCAGTGGGAAGCAAAGATGTCTGGTCTGCTGAAAGCAAATGGGATCAGTCATTTTCCTGTATTTCTTAAATGTGCTAAAGGGACCCAGCTCGTTCAAGCCACAGGAAGGCCCATTAATATCCAATAAGCTTTTGGCAGAATACAGAGCAGCAGTAAAACACTTGGCAGAAGGACTGAAATGCAGGCTTGGGACTAGGCAGATCCAGTAATAGGCTGGAGCACCTATAGTGGCAATTAGACAGAAGTGCATAGATGTCAAAATGCAATTCAATACCCCTAATCTCCTTTCCCATCACACACCCACCCTCCCCCCTTCACCAAGACTGTAGGCCTCTTCACTTCCCTCCAAAGGTCCATAGATCCCTTTAGCCTGGAGGACGTTCACAGTGCTGCTCGTGCAAAGCTATCGGCTTGATAAACCCCTCCACAGACAAGTCCATCCTGCTGCTTTTTTCACAGAGGGAATGAACAATGGGAACACATCCACATTCCTGTGTAGGTGACACATGCACATCAGGGATTTCCAAACTTAGCTTTGCTTCTCTGTGTGCCTGATGGGAAGCATCTCAGTGCTGAGCTCCTTCCTCTGCCTGACTAGAGCTGAAGTAGCAGATACAAATCACTTAAACCTGGATTCCCTCACATCATGCACAACTGACCATGGTCCTATTCTAGAGAGAATTGCTTGCCTATTCCTTTGACACAGCAATACACACCTGCAAACAGCAGAGGATCTGAGAGCTATGCATGTGTAAGGCGGGCCCTGCCCTCTGCCACAACTCGTTTGTCCCTCAGTAGAAACAGAGGGACTGTCATCTTTGGGGCCATGGAGGAACTGTTTGCATTTCTCTTAAACTCTCTCCTACCCTTATCTTTTTGTTTCCTGACATGAGACAAACCAGCCCAGCCATTAAACCAACACACCTGCAGAAGCTCCACACTCAACACTGAGGGAGCAGCAAGCTCCACAGCACAGTATTCCTGCTGTTACTCCCACACAGTCAAATCCCACACTCAGAGCAGCAAGTCCTAGACAAGCAGATGGGCCTCACTATGTGTAATGACTGTGTAGGCAGGGACAAGGACTTGCTCAGCCCAGAACTTCCCAGGTGCCTGGGTTTTGCCAGTTGCCAGCTGACCCTGAGCTATGCCCTTGCTCAATGAGCAGCTTTCTGCAGGTCTCCTTCTGTGCCATTTATCTTCCCTCAGACACTGCAGAGGGAGAGTAAGCCAGGAGCCTGGGCTCCACAAGAGCTAAGCACTGCAGCACCCACATCCATATGGAATATCATGGGCAGAATGGAAGCTTCAGAGAATTGTTCCACGGAGACCATCCCATTGAATCATGAGCTGCAAAAAAGATCCCCTTGCTTTCTAAACTCCTCAGGGATGAGTCTGTGGTGCAGCTGAATACAGTCTTAGTCCAAGGCTTGGTCAACGTTTTCTGTCTAAGGCATTAGGGAGGGGTAATTGATCCTATGATTTTGTCCTGCAGGAATAAGGATAACAACCCAAATATATTTACATAAATAAAATAAATTATTGATTTAAATTCATTATAGCGATTAGACCAAAAGATTTTAATCAGAATTATTTACTACAAAATACAGGATAGCTAAAACTGATAGTATAGTGCACTATTTGTGGAAGCAAAATAATTATTAGAGATTGATGTCACTCACCCATACCAATGACAGTGGACAAATTTCATCAAGGAGTAACCTTGAGGGACAGCTCCATGCACTGCAGGAACCTCCACACACATTCCAAGAGGGGTATGTTAGAAGACCCTACTGTTAAAAAGTGGGACTGGGCTTTTATAGCACAAAGTGATTATCAGATTATCTTCAGCAAGCTATGGTGCTATGGCAGCTCAACAGCTTTTGATAAGTTATCAATACTATCAATACTTGATCAGGTTTGCTGCACTCTCACCAGAGCCAGTGCCAGTTCCTGTCAGGAACATTGTTCTCCCTCAGTATGTTTAACTTTGGGATTGATGAGCCAGGCTGGTCTCAGCATTCTTCAACACTAAAAGCAGCATGAACCTCATTCTCTCTGCACAGCTGAAAACTTTTGCAAATAGGGTAAACTTTGAGCTGTTTTACCCACGCCTGGGCAGAGTATCCTCCTCTGGATGGACCCAGATCTGCTCAGTGGTGAGCCACATGGTCTGGCGACTAAAGCACAGACTCAGGCATCAGTTTTGCCTGCCAGTTCCAATATTGACATCTTGTGTTGTTAGCTAATACTTCCAGACAAAAAGGACATCAATGGCTTATTGCTTGAGCATGCATAGCACTTAGGGGGAGGCTATTCTCTCAATGAGTACTCCCAGCCTCTAACACATCACCCCAGGCAGTTCCCGGTTCAGTAACATTTCTTTACATGTTTTCACTTCCACTCACCTTTCATTATAATTACAGAAGATTATTTTAAAATTAGATCTCTGGTTTAATGGCGGTTCATCAGTTGCAAGCAGAAATACCCCTTCTCTTCCTCAGAGGATATTTGTAGCACCTAATTCTTGTCTATGGAATGCCATCTTGCCCCAGTCCAAAATTCTTCTGTAGGAAGCCGTGTTGCTTACCTTGCAGCATGGATACTTCCAAAGCAGAACACTCACTCAACAGTTTTAACACTATAAAACTTCACGTAAATGCTGACAAATAACTTCATAACAGATTGAAGTGAATGGAAAGGTGTAGATTTGTAGTGCCAGTGCTTTATAGGTCTCCTAGAGCAATCAATGACTGTACATGGTCAGAAACTCCATTTTAGGTTTCATGCAAGAGATGGCACTGTTAGCACCAGCAATTTATTTAGAATCAGGAGGAAGTGTATGTGGGAGGGCACTGATGTATTTTTAAAGGTAGATTACAAACATTAATATTAGAGAGATATTTTTGTTTCTGTTTTGATTAACAGAAGGTTATTAATTTTTCTCTGAAGAAAGACTCATGCATTCCATGGCAAGCGTATTGATATTTCACTAAGACAGAGGAAACAGAGAAAAAGAGTCAACTAGAAAAGGAAACCCAGAAATCCAGTGCCAACCAAGCTAGGAATGTTTCTTGTTCAATTAAGAATTTATTTTTCTCTCCCCCAATGAAAGAGATCTATGCATACATGCATGCTGAGACTAGAATTATAAAATTGTAATAGGTGAGGAGTTAAGATCTTTCTTGGCATGCATCATATTAATCTTCAGTTGCTAGATCCACACATAATAGTGAAACATTTCCAGATTTAAAAACCAAAAGGAGAATTAAATAATCAAAAAAGTCTCAGCAGAACAAGCAGACAATCAATGCCTAAACACACGGCCTACAGATGTTTCTCACCAACCTTACACTCACCATAGTTGTGGAGGTATCAGTAAAACATCAAACCTCTGCTGTTCACTACAGCAACTCAAAGCCTTCCAAATGCTCAATGCCTTCCAAACCTTGGCCCTGTACTGGCACTGCAAGTGATGAAGAAGAGCTGCCTTCTTTGTGGGGACTGACCTGGCAGGGGTGCCTAAATCACACAGGGGTAATACAGCGCTGCTGAATGAGCCTTTGCTCTCACAGGCAGGTGTACCCCAAAATTACGATATTCAGTATGATATGAGGCACCCAGACTCCCATTTCAGGTAAGGAACAGAGCAGAGGCTACTCTTGAGATGTGCTTTTAATCATTTGATAAAAACTCTCTTTTCCTCCTGCTTTCGTGCTAAAACTCAGTAAAAAGTCCTTAATCACAGCATTTTCTATTAGTCCTTTGGGAGGTTTCCTGCAGCATTTCCTATTAGTTCCTTTGAGTAGTTTCCTGTCAGGCTGTGGTTTCCTAATTGGTGAAGCTGACCAAAGTAGAGTCTGGAAGCCTTTCCTCCCTTCACTAGCACCCAGGCAGCATGTTTCAGTCTCTGCCCTGTGCCAGTGCAAGCACTTACACAGCCAGCTTTTTGTTTGGCCAGGTTGATTTTCAGCTGGGTCAGCCCTGTGATCCAGCTTCCTTATGCCCCATGAAGACTTGTACGGAACAAGGGATGGAGCTGGGGAAAAAAAAATAAATAAGGCTAAGGCTGCTCTTTTTGTCAGCAGCTTGCTTTTGGGGCAACTGAAACCAAGACAGCATTCCTGTGTTGCCTTTTCTAAAAGGCTGTGTTCTGAATGCACCTTGCCACAGAGAGTCTGAACTATCTCAGCTTCTAGCTCAGTTCTTTAAAACAGAATGTTGTGGAGTCTCAGTGTCAATGTGTCCTAAGCAGTAAATGTATTCATTGTACAAGGAGGAGAGTAATCCATGAGAGAAATACAAGCAGACCTTGTTGACCAATTAGGTTATTGGAAAGTGGTAGTTTCAGCAGTCTGATGATGCCTCAGTGTTTGGAAGCCATAAAAAAACAGTAAGAGTAGTGGTATGTGATGTACATCTAGATCACTTACGTGTAATGAAGGAAATACCAGCAGTAGATACCTTTCACTGCTGAAATCCGGATGTGTACAGATCTGCTGTAAAGCAGCTTTCCTTGGGATGTTGGGCAATTTCCTAGAGTAAGAAATCCCGTAACTAGAATAGTACTAGATAACACAAAATACACACTGTAAGGCACTTTAAATAGCTTTTGGGTAAGAACCCCTAGAACTGATGTAGGTGAAGTCATAGCAGGTTGATGTTACACTTTTTTAGCCAGGGAACAAGAGGAGAGGGAAAACATTCAGTGGCTGGGTGTTTCCTCCAGTGTTATCCACAGACTGAGGGAAAGGGAGCAGAACCATCACACTTGCATGCATACCCAAACCACAAAGTTCCATGAATCTCTGAGGAGAATGGGAGTATTGCACATGACTTAGAAAAAGCAAAATCAGATGCTGATGGGGTGCTGGCTAACCTGAACAGGCAGCCTGAGAGCCTGCATTTGTCCAGAGATGCTTTTGGGAATTGATGAGGCAAGCTTGTTCCCACCAAATAGGGGATAGCTGTGCTAGAAGGACTCAACATTGCGAGTGTGAGGTAACTGAGAATCTGCTCAGGTATGAAAGGGTAAGGCTCTGTGCTCAACTTGTGGACAGAGGGGAGATAAATGCTGATTATTTGGCTGAAAAAAGTTGCGAGAGAATTGTGGTGCCATCCGCATTACAGAAGCTTGATTAAATAAGCAATACAAAGCTGTTGGCTCAGTGTGCTAAGATGGACAAGTTTCTGCAGACAGTAACACCAGGGGATGTATTTGTCTCGTGTTAGACCTGGCTGCTTTTAAAAACTCGTTCTGAATGTTGGGGTACTTTACTATTGGGTGTGTGGGTATAGCACTAAACTGGAGAAAGACTCAAACATTGCCTGTGGGAGCAAGAAACTCAAATTACAGCCATCACATCTTTAAGGGACTCAGTGTTCATGAGAAGCACAACTATTAGATAGACCCTAATGGAGTACTTCACTGCTGTCCACAACATGGATGCCTTAACATCCTGTTCAATCATCTGTTTCCAAGTTTCCTGGAGTTATGAAGTCATTGCAATTCAGGTAGAAAAGGCTTTGCACTGATCCTCCAGACAAGCTGAGCAAGACCTCTGGGTTGAGGTGCTGCATCTCAAGCATTTTCCACCCATGTGCAAACTCTTACTTCACTAAAGAATGGAGATACAGTCTTTCGACTTCCATCTGCTCAGGTCAGCTGTGTAGGAAAACACTGCCTTTTCCATGCCAAGGCAATGCTCTTTGCAATATTCTTTGCTTCTTCACTACAGCATTTCCAAAAGGAATGGAGAAGAATTGGAAAGCAACCAGAGCTTGATGCTGTGACTTATTAAACAAACAAACAAACAAAAAATAAAAAAAGGTTGACTGGATAGCCAAATGTTTCTCCTAAAAAAAATAAAAAGCCATCATTTTTTGCTTCCCCAGCACAGGACCCATATGGGACCAAAATAACAATCTTCCTACTTTGCTTCTGGTACATGTCATTAATTTAACACAAGGGATGTTGTTGATAGACACCAGTTTCTCAGCCTTCCAATGTTATTAGTGATACGGAATCTGCTGCAGAGTCTGGTACAATGCCTTGTTTGCAGTGGCTTTGCTGCATGAAAAGAGAAAGTCCAGCCACCACAGTTACAGGGATGTATGAAATATTTGTTCCTAAGCATGACTCTTAACACAGAGCATGTGTTCACAGGTAAAGATATATCTTTATTATGAAGCAACATTTGTTCAGCATACTGGGTTTTGCACAGCAGAAAACCTTCACAGTCTTCAGCGTTCTGTGTTTTGCTGGTCATCCCTCCTGCTTTTGAGGATGTAGGACATCCACGTAGTTTAAATACATAAGTCATCCACCATCAAAATGCTAAAAGAAATCTGGGACCTTCTTCCTGTGAGCATTTGAGGCAGTAACAGAGAAAAAAACACATCAGTTCTTCTCGGGCTGTGGGTGTAGAAGCAGATGACAAACCAAGTATGAAAGAATTTTTCTTTCACTAATGAATAATGGACCTTCCCTGTTTTCTGAGACCAAAACTCTGTTAGTATACTCGCCTCTGACTCCCTGTATGTCTCATGCACCACCTTGCAGGCAGCAACCTGACACTGCACCATGGACAGGCTTCAGCAGTAGCCTTACCTTACCCACTGCTCCCCACCTCCTGTTTGCCTCCCAAAGCGATATAAATGGATTGCTATCGCTCGGTGCCAATGCCCTCTCTGCTAATGTTTGTTTCATGCATGCTAATGAGAAGACTGGTAAGAACAGATTTATGTTTGGCTCAGCCCAGCGGTAACACGCATGAAAACGCTGACACAAATGCTGAATAAAAGGGATTTGAAAATCAACATCCCCTACTGTTTCCAGCTACAGTGTAATCCTTTTCCAGGCCTGTTGGGAAATGTCCTCAGAGAAGCTCTGACATCAGTGCAGCTGCTTCTCTCCTCATCAGTTCAAGCCTATTTTCACATCTTTGGCTGAAGCAAAAAGAAATAGTCGGGAGTGAAGACATTGGAGAGGAAGAGATTATCTTCATTTCTTAAACTTAGTTGTGGAGATAACGTTCTTTATATTTCTGGGGATTGAATGGGCAACTGAAGAGGATAGCCGATGGAAGTAACTAACTCCTAGGCGCTGCTTTTTGCCTTTTTGCATGCTAAACCCCTCACCACTGAACCTTTTGTCTAATCTTGTGTGGTTGTTGGTACAGTTATTCACACAGTCACAGCTCTGCTTTATTGCAGTCAAGTCTATCAATCTTTCAGGACACTTGCAGAAACTCAGCTGGGAAGATGTGAGGACATGCATGATCATAACTTCTTTTTCCCACTGTGTCTGCGCTTCATCCCCTAAGGCATCTACTTACTGCACCTGGAGCATGGCTCCATGACACATGGCTCCAGCCTTCCCCTTGAGCAAAGAAGGCAAATCTGGGAATGTCAGTGCTGGCCTCCAGCTGAGGAAGGCAGCACAGCTCCCTGTGAGTCTGAGCAGCTTCACCTTTGCACTCCCTCAGAGACGAAGTGCAGCCCATGGGCTAAAAACATTCAGATATGTGAAGAGGACTAGAAGAATGTGCAAAAGCCCAAGTCCAGGGTTGCAGTCCTTTGTCTCAATCAGCCCAACTTGCACACTGTCCGAGGTGAGACAGGGAGGCCTGGGAGCTTTAGTATCTCTGGATAAATACCATCCCAGTAACTCATCCCTAGCATGTAGATATTTGGAGGCCCTGTGTTCTGTAGTTCTTCTGCATTTGCCTTTGCTAAGAATATCACTTAAACTGGGCTATAAATTATCAAATCTTTCCTAAAAAAATGAGGGGGAAATAAATGAGTTGTCCAGGCTTCCCCTACAATCAACCAAAAGAGATGGGAGCGTGTTGCATCCCCATGTCATCCCCTCTGTCCCAAATAATTTAACCTATTTCTCCTCAGATGGAGTGAGCTGCTCTCAAAAGATGCTTTGTTCATGTCTTTTGGCTGTAGCAGGCACCTAGAAGGTAGCTTAGACCTATCTTGCTTTCAGGTTGCATCCCCTCCAGATGGAGAGGGTGTAATTGTTTTAAGAAGCACTGTACCTTCATTACAGTGATGGCCAGTGGCAGTCTGGATGCTTGGATGACCATGGCTACAGTCAGATTTATTCCTTCGCCCCACTGAAAGTCTCACCAACTGTGTACACACAGCAAGTATATTTTGGACACTGAAAACTAAGTGTTAGGTAATAACTCTTAGCAGATTACTTAAAATTTATAAGTGGTGATAAATAATGAATGATACACTTCAGCTTTTACAGCTCTCTATGCACTCTGAAATTTAAAGCTTCTATTCAACAAATGTGTTTGTTTAGTTTGGGAGAATTGCACCCTTTTTTTTTTTAAGTTTAACAGGTAACCTATTAAAAGATGAATGAATATTTTAGGAGCTGTAACAGCCCTAAAATAATGTTGAAAACCTGACTCTGTACTACTGCACCTGAAGGCCTTTTTTTGGTTGTCTGTCACTATGACATTGATGATCCATCCTGCCTCTCTTGCCAACAGGAGGACAAGGAGGCATTTGTGCACATGGAGATGGCCTCTCTTGTCCATTCAGTTACATGTGATTCAGGTGACCTTGGAAAAGTCACCTGAAGAGAAAATAAATTACTCACTGCATGTCACAGTGGATCTAGAAAACAAATCTATAAGATACCTCTGGAGATGCTGACTACTATCATTTCAATAAGTACTGGAGATACTCAGAATTAGTTAAAACTTCATAGAATTGATCTTGTGGGTCTTGACTGAAACCCCATTAAAGCCCAGTGGAAAGTCTGACCATCTTCACTGGGCTCTTGATCACTTTGCTTGAAAGGAACCCATGTATACAGGATAACAAAACCATGCCAAAGAAAGGACCTTATACACAGCTTTGTCATTGTCAAAGTCCTGTGCAGTGATTTCTCTTCATGCCAGTGTAAAAAAAGACCCAAAAAGGAACTGTCCATCCCAACCATGTCACTTGACTGTGCAGCCTTTTTCTGCATGTCTTTAGGGATTGCACTTCAAACTGGAAATACTCTGTACCTAAGGCTTCTGTACCAGTCCCCAGAGCCAGGGGATTTGATGTGATTCAGAACTGACTTGTGCAAGCTGAGCCTGCATGATTTCTTCCTGGGATCAGCCAGGGTTCAGAGCTACTCATGTTATGCTACTGAGCCATAGCCTGAGATCAACACCCACACAGGCCGAGAAAGAATGAGGATATGTTTATACATAGTATGTTATTGCTAGCATGTTTTGAGGTAAATATTGATTCACTCTACTAAGTTGAATATTAGGGATTAGTTTCTTTTTGGCTTCTTGTTTTCTTGTTGTTTGAAGGGGTTTTTTTTGGTTTACTTTGGTTTCTCTTTTTTTTGGGGGGGGTTTTTTTGGGGGTTTTTTGGTTTTTTTGTTTTTGTTTTTTTGAAGGAACTTTCTGGGTTCTCTAATTTGCAGAAGAATTACTGAAGTAAAAATGAATTCATTAAGTTATCCTTAACTAGCTGTAATTTTCACTCCCCGTCTGGCTTGCTTTGCACAATAAAGGATGTTCAGGAGTTGTGAGGGATTTTGCCAGACCTGTAAATAATGCTGTTACATAATTGTCTACTTCCCTCCATCTCCAGCGGTGTCCTTAAGCAGAGGGACTGACATCACTTACATAACCCACTCCCATTCCCCTCTGTCTTCTGGCTGCAGTCTTAGGACAGAGCCTGTTCCTTCTACCCTTCCTGTTTCTCCAGCCCTGGCCATGTCTCAGCAGAGATAACCCTTCCCTTGGGGCTTCCTAGCAGCTATGGCCCAGCAGGTGCAGGCTTTGCCATGTGTTTTGGGGTGGCAGGGAGACTGGGGCTGTTCTGCTTTGGCAAGTGTGGTGCATCTTCCTGGACCTGATCAGGGACGGGTCATCTATCTGACTCCACCTGGAGCCCATGTCTCGTCCAGCTTGGGCATCACAGCCATGCTAGTTCAGGAGAGGTGCTGTGCCTCCTGGGACCAACACTGAAATCTGTGGAAGTGCTGGATCTGCCCCAGCTCCTATGGTACAGACGTTATGGGAAAGCTCAGCTCCTATGGACAGTATCCTTATGGTAAAGATAAGGGCTGCCCTATGCTGAAAGCCTGAGAGATCACATGTTGGCTGCTTTTTCCTCAGAGCAAAACTACACACCACCATTTTGTTCCATTTTTTTTTTTTTATGTTAAACTCCACTAAGGAAGATACCTTGGTTTGTAGGACTTTATGCCAACAGCTTGGGTGAGGGCTAGTGTGTGTCCTAACTCCAGGTGTGGGGGCCCGTGGCCATTGGGTGGGCTCTGCAGGACCCCTGATCTGACCCCAAGGACCTGGGCAGGATGCATGGAGCTTGTGCTGCCCCACTCAGTCCTGCTCAGGGGAGGTCCTGGCAGGCATCCTCCGGGCTCTGCTCCTCTTGCCTCTTACTGCTCTGAAAGGGAAGTCAGACATCTAGAAGGGATACAGCCACAGGATATTACAAGCCACTCACACAGGCTCCGATAGAAGCAGAATATTGTAGTAAAATGATCCTTTATGGTCTCAGAGGTATTAAAAAAAATCTGCCAGGAAGAGTATTTTGACAAATACCTCATTAAAACGCCCAGAATCTCACACTGCACCAGTTTATGTAAATCCCAAGGACAAAGGAATATTTAACTTTTCACGTACCATAAATAAACCTGTTAAACTAATACATCTCCAAGGAATAATAAAATAGGCAAATACAGTAAATACATTAGTTCTGCTCCACTTTTATGTGAGAGGTGCTTTCCTTTGTCTGCCAGAGAGGCAATTCTTTCTGGAGAGGAAAAAAGGGAAATTATTACTGATGAAAGGTGGCAGCCTGTTTGAATCTCAGGAAGCAAAGTCACAGCCTTCAACTGAAGGAGTGGCCAGAGCAGGCAGAATACTTGGGAGGTAATGGGAAACTCGAAGGGAAAGGAGGGAATTCTATGGGGGTCAAAGGGGCATGAGGTGGATGACAAATACAGCTCCAGGACTGGCAGTTGGTTGTTTAGAAGAAATTGCAAAGTTAGGGTACACTGCCTCTCTTCTCAGCAAATGAGGAAGACCACTTGGATCTTGTAGTTTTAAAATTATTTATTTCTTCTCCATTTCTGATTATAGTCATGTTACTTATTACAGAAGAAGATTTTGAGACTTGTGTCACAAATGGCAGGATGTGGATGGATTTGAGAAGGGTGTCTGTACAGCCAGCAACACACCTGGGGAAGAACCACCATGCCTTAGGGGTCTGGTTCAGGAGATTTACAGAACATTTTATAGAACATTTTAAGGCCAGTTTGGATGGGGGTCTGAGCAACCTAGTCTAGTGGAAGATGTCCCTGCTCATGAAGGGGGGTTGGAATGAGATAATCTTAAAGGTTCCTTCCAACCCAACCCATTCTACGATTCTGTGATTCCGTATTTCTATCATCTGCTCTGCTCACAACAATCCCACAAATCCCTATACCCTTACAATAAAATCACAATTTATTATAAGATAAAAAGCTTATTAAAATATTCTATGGGAGAGGATGGAGAGACAGGTCACCACCATTTATATGCTAGATTGCTGATACAGTCGGACATATATTAAAAACCAAATAACCTCTTAACCAAAACAAGAACACTGAAAGAAAACTTAAGGAGTAAAAACCAAATGCCCCACACCTTTCTAAGCAGTCTGACCAGTGGAAGACATCTGGTGTTCCTGAATCCAGAGATCAGTTTAACCTTGAGTGTGTGTGTGGAAAACACACCAGCCAGGTAACAGAAAATTCAGCGCAGGTAGGCATGACAACATGCCCTGCCTGCATTGAGCCACTGGTTACAGGCAGTGTTAATTCTTCTCTCATTCTACAGACAATTGAGGTATGAAAAGTGGGGAGAGGATTCCTATATTTTGTCCAGACAGGCCACCAGAGGATGACAGACACATGAAATTAATACAAGGCAAATATGATGCAAATGCTATTGATCCAGTCTCCATTCAGCCCCTCCAAAGTACCAAAACATGGGACACCCAAGGGTTTTATCACAGGCTGGTTTTCCCAGCTGCAGGGATTCTTCTATCAAGCTGTAGATTTCTTTCCATAGGCTTCCAGGTCTCTGTTTCTCCCATGGAGCTGTAGCTAAAATTGCTCCAACTAAAAGCATATGCTTTTCTGTGATACGGATGCTTATCCTCTTTTTTTTCCAGCAAAAACAAGCTTTTTTTTTTTTTTTCCTTTTTTGTTTTTAAAGTCTTGTGGAGGTGGATAGTGATGGCTGGAAGGGCTTGCTTGGTGCTGCTCAGTTATGTCTCTTCCTGTATGTGAGCTGTATCAATATTTCCATTTCTCCATATTGCATGGCATTATACCAGGTGGCCATTCCCTTCATCTTCTTTCTGCTTCTGAAAATGGTGCCTTTAACTCCATCAGGCTCTTTCTTACATATTGCCTTACGCAGGGGAAGGTGCTGGTAGTTGAGTGGCAGCTGATGATCTCCATTTGGGAGGCCTATATATGACAGAGGAATATAATAGCAACAGTACTGGCTCAGAGCAATGTCGGCCAAAAGCAGATAGCTGAACAAACATGTCAGAATAGAGAAAGTACGTCTGGCACTACCTCTGACTGTACCTTCAGCTCTGTTTGCAACTCAGGGACTTCCTGAACCAGGTCTTTTTTCTGTCCATGTGAATTTTATTATCCACCAGTTTGTCCAGCTGCTCTCCAAATGTTAACTGTGCTCACTGCAGACCAGTGCAGTGGTAAGGAATGGTAAGGAGTTCCCCAGTTCAATTGTGTGTTTGAAGAGAAGTACCTTCTTTGCCTTCTTTGGAGGTTTGTTGTTGTTGTTGCTGTGGTTTTTTTACTATCTACCAACAAGCTTATTTTGGTGTTCAGGGTTCCTGTTTCAGATAAGACAGGTGACAGTCAGTGTGTCTCTACCATCTTCATGCCATTTGCTGCTCTACAGTCCTATCAGATATCTCATTTCTAGGCTAAAGTATGTAGCCCTGATTTTTCAGCCTGATATGTTTTGATTTCTAAAACTGCATTCTCACGGAATTTTCTGTAAACAAAAGATGTTTTTGCTAACTCTATCTTGTTTTCATTCCTTCTTTAGAGGTGGAGACAATTTGATGTCTCTCTGTGTTGGCCAATGCGATTGAATGGGTGTTACTTCTAGCACCAATTGGTTTAGCTCTACCGACCTAGTATATAAGGGGGTCAGACTTTGAATAAATACCTTTTTAGCCTTCTGACAAATTCTGGAGTCGTGTGATCTGATTTTGTGTCCTGTAGAGACAAAAGTTGACTTAGTCATCCTTTATATGTAAGCTTTTCCATACAACCTCGTTGTCTCTCTCTGAACCCTTTCCAGCTCTGCTATGTCTCCTCCAGAGATGGGAAGGCCAGAGCAGCAGACAGTCTCCAACATAGGAATAAAATGTGAATTTCTACAATAGACTGCAGATAGTCTGTACTTTCTGCTTGGTTCATCTCCTACGAAGCACTAACCTTTTCAACCACTGCAGGCTGCTGTTCTCTGAAGGAAAACTTTCAGAAGGAGCATGCACTAATGGGTCAACTTTGGAAGGTAAGGGCCATGCGTAAACATTTGATGCAATGTGTTTGTTCACTGATTTTTGTCTGGAGTCCTGCTGTAAGGATAACTTGGCCACAGCTGCTAGCTGATTTGATAAGCAGCTTGCAAATGAAGCCAATGTGGAGATCTAAAAAGGTTAACAGGTACAAAAGCAGATTAAAAATTTGTGGATTTCTTAGATGAAGTCTCAGATACTGGTGGCCAGAAAGCACAGGGTTTTTAGACAATGCCAATGCATTCCACGATCTTGGCATCAGAGCTCCCCTTCCTATTTTAGCCCCGTAAGACCAAAGCAAGATAATCACTCAGTAGAAAGCACAAGCCTGCTGCTTTAATACTTTTTTCATATCATCATTAGAACCCTTATTTTTCAGCCATCCCATGATCCCAGACAATTTGAGGGTTTTTCTCTCTCTATGTTTTCCGAACAAGCTCTTTCATTGCTGATTTCTCAAAGAGGGAGCAGATGCAGTCCTGCTGTCCACCTGAGCCACAGGGACACTGTCCAAAGGTGTTAATCCAAAAAAGATGTGGTGGAGCATCAGACATGAATCTTCAGAGGCCAGGCTCCATTGCCCACAAGCTGAAGTTTTAGTTTTCTTGGAAAGATTGATCAGTGTAAGTGCAGCTCAAAAGTGGCTTTGGTGCTGGCATTTAAATGTTAATCAGCCACATTTGATTAGAAGTTTAAAGGGATTGATCGTGTGTGTATGTCAGTGTGTGTGTGTGGAGCAGGTGGACAGTAAAATCTGGCCATGTCAGATCAGGCAGCAAGGTGAGGTGGGCTGTCTTGGTGCTGCACAGCAGAATTTCAGTGCCACAGCAAAGCAAAATGGTGCTTTCTAGCCTTACACAGAACAGAGACAGCAGAGCCCTGCAGGACAGCTGAGAAACAATGCCTAGCTGTGCGTCTGAGCTCATTGGTAATGCACTGGCTGCCTCCACGGCTGGTAGCAGGAGGGTCAAAGTTAGGACAGGGGGATATGCCTTGAAGCACATGCCAGCACACGGTGAGTCTGCTGCAGTCACCCCCACTTGCACTGCTAGCCTCCACCTATCCCAGGGGCCTTGGATGACATCAAGTGACTGACCTTTTAAGTAAAGAGAGACAGTGGGATGCTTCCCTGCAGGCCCCCAGTATCATGGGCTGCAAGGGGATGTAATGCATGGCCAGCTCGTGTCCATGCTGCTTACCAGCAAAATGTGAACAAGGGATCCTAGGCTGTGTGTGGGGGCTTTTGGGAGCGCCTCAGAGACTCAGAGGCTCAGCTAAGTATAGATGTGGCCAGTATTTTCTATCCCAGTACTGGGCTGGTAGTACCTGCTCTCAGTTTTTTAAGGCTTTGTTTCTCTCAGCTGAGACACAAGCTGTATAGCCAGGAACATGATAAAAGCCAGTCCAGATTTAAAATGTCTCTAAGAGATTTGGAAACCAGGACTACAAAAGGTTATTTTCCTGGCTGTCATACTCCCTACTACTCCCTGAGAGGTGATGCCTGACTGTTCTCCACTGTGTTTTGAAGCTGCTGAGTAAATGGGGCTGTGTGTCATGCAGCCACTCTCTCACTCCCCATTCCCCTGCAATGGGATGGGGACAAGAATCAGAAAAAAGCGAAACTCGTGGGCTGAGATAAAAGCATTTTCACAATTGAAATAAAGTAAAATATAAAACTTCTACTAATGATAATAATAATAGTAATGAAAAGGAGAGAGGAGGGGAATAAAACCCAAAAGAAACAAGTGAAGCACAGTGCAGTTGCTCACCACTTGCTGACCAATGCCCAGGCTATCCCTGACCAGCCATCAGTCCCTCCTGGCTAACTCCCCCCAGTATACATTCTGAGCATGATGTTGTATGGTGTGGAATATCCCTTTGGCCAGTTTGGATCAATTGTCCCAGCAATGCTCCTTCACAGACTCCAGAATCACAGAATCACAGAATCAGTTAGGTTGGAAAAGACATCTGAAATCATTCAGTGCGACCTATGACCAAGCACCACCATGTCAGCTAGACCCTGGCACTGAGAGCCACCTCCAGTCTCTCCTTAAACACCTCCAGGGATCGGTGACTCCACCACCCTGGGCAGCCCATTCCAACATCTAACCACCCTTTCTGTGAAGAAATTGTTTCTAATGTTCAACCTAAACCTTCCCTGGCTCAGCCTGTGTTCTCTCATCCTGTTACTGGCTGCCTGGGAGAAGAGGTCAACCCCCACCTGGCCACAGCCTCCTTTCAGGGAGTCATGGAGAGTGGTAAGGTCCCCCTGAGCCTCCTCTTAGGCTAGACACCCGCAGCTCCCTCAACTACTCCTTGCAGGAAATGCACTCCAGACCCTTCACCAGCTCTGTTGCCCTTCTCTGGACAGGCTCCAGCCCCTCAGTGTCCTTCTTGCAATGAGGGGCCTAGAACTGGACACAGGATTCAAGGTATGGCCTCATCAGTGCCAAGTACAGGGGGACAATCAGTGACCTTGGTGGTCCTGCTGGCCACACTACTGCTGACACAGGCCAGGATGTCATTGACCTTCTTGGCCACCTGGGCACACTGCTGGATCATGTTCAGCAGCTGTTGACCAGCACCACCAGGTCCTTTTCCACCCATCAGTTTTCCAGCCCCTCTGCCCCAAGCCCATAGTGCTCCATAGGGCTGTTGTGGCCAAAGTGCAGGACTGAGCACTTGGTCTTGTTGAACCTCGTACTGTTGGTCATGTCCCATCCATCCAGCCTGTCCAGATCCCTCTGCAGAGCCTTCCTACCCTCCAGATCAACAGATCATCAGATCAACACTCACACCCAACTTGGTGTTGGTGTTGTCCCTGAATTTACTAAGAGTAGACTCAATTCCTTCATCCAGATCATCAATAAAGATACTGAATAAGACTGGGCCCAACTGATCCCTGGGGAACACCTCTAGATGGCCAACTGGATGCAGCACCATTTCCCATTACTCTCTGGGCCTGGCCATCCAACCAGTTTTTAATTCAGTGAAGGGTGCACCTGTCCAAGTCATGGGTGCCAGCTTTTCCAGGAGAGTGCTCTGGAGACAGTGTCATAGACTTTGCAGAAATCCAGGTAGACAACACCCACTCATCACCCAGGTGGGTCACCTGATTATGAAAAGAGATCAGGTTGGTCAAGCAGAACCTGCCTTCTAAGCCCATGCTGGCTGGGGCTGATCCTATGGTTTTCCTGTATGTGCTCTGTGATCACAGTTAAGATTCTTGCGCACCGGCTTACTGGCAGAGCGTGGGAAACTGAGAAGTCCTTGACTTATGGTGGGATTTTCACCCTGCTAACCCCCTAATTAGGGGTTTTCTGTCTCTTAGGGTCTCGTACCAGGGTTTAAAAGATGAGATGGAACCTGTGGCTTGGTTTTCAAAGGTGTTTATTCTATTTCTTGTCTCAAGGTCTTACAGCAGTTTTAGTGCACTGAAGGAAAGCTGCTACAGGAACATGGACGGAGAGTCCAAGGTCGTTTTTAAAGATTTCTAATCCAATTAACTCTAAAAGCGTGCTATATTTACAATTTTGTGCTGATAACTATCACCTGTTCTAGACACGCAATTTCTACATCAAATCCACTCTACCAACGTCTCTGTGCCACCGTCACAGCAGAAAATGGAGTAGATGAAGAAGATGAGACAACGCCCAAAATTCTCTGTCTTGCTCTGATCTACTTCCATATTAAAACCCCAAAACTATAAATTTTCACCCTGTGACAAACTAAACTACTATCTATTTTAAATCTTTGTTGTTTTCAATTCATCTATGAGTGTTGGAAGTTTTTCCCATTGACTAAAGTCAAAGACAGTGCTTTCCTGGGGTCCCAGCCAGGGTCTTAGACCCCCCCAGGACAGTTTGAGGGTTTTTCCACATGCCCTGGACTCCAACAGACTTAGGGTAAGCACTGCTTAGCAACAACTGAAACATCCGTGTGTTATTAACATCATTCTCATACCCAATCCAAATCACAGCACTGTGCCAGCTACTAGGAAGAAAATTAACTCTATGCCAGGCAAAACCAGGACAGGCTGTAAGATGCATTTACTAAGTGTGCTCAGTATTAAACTGGAGGGATGGGGCAGATTTTGTAGCTCCCAAATGCCTCTGCTGATCAATGCCAGAGTGAAAGCTGAAGCGGAAACAGATGAATCAAAGCAGCATTTTAGGAGGTAGAAATCTGAGGAAGTAGGTACATGATGGCTTGAACAGAGTAACAGAAAGAAGACAGATACCCAGGAGAGGCAGAGAAGAAGGCAGAGTATAAATCCAGGGCCTCAGAGAGGCACTGTCAATTTGAAGAAAAACTCAGGAGTATAGATAAAAGAGGCCTTTTACTGGGACTTCCAGTGACATCTGGAACAATGAATGTCTGAACCAAACAGAGATAAAAATCTTCAGAAAGAAAAGTACGCATCTTTCCCTCTATAGAGATGTAAAAGCCCTCTTGGAAACCTGTGTTGAACTGTTGTTCTCCTATAACAGAACAGAAAAAAATATCATTGGAAAAGGGCAAGGCTCTATTTCAGGATTATATTTTCGAAAGAAAATGAGAGTGAAATATAACTGTGGATGTAATTTTACTGCCTTATGCAAGAAGCCAGACATATGCTCATGATTATTTTAATTGTAAAAGATTGGCTGCCTTTCTTGTGTTGAAGAGAAAGGAAATTCCCCTTTCTCCTGATTGCTTGCAAGTCTGGGTCTATGTCAGTAAAGGTTCTTAATACTTCCAAAAATTAGATTATACGTGCTGTGTTGGGCAGCTGGCTTGGCCACCACTTTCCCTAAAAGCTGGAGTGACAGCTCTGATTGAAGGGGACACTCGTGCCTCCAGGAAGCCTCTTCCAGGAGCTTTAAGTGTCACCAAAAAAGGCTCACACCTTAGATCTGGCTTCTCCCAGAGATCAACCTTAAGCTGGCAACTGTCAGAGCACAGTACGAGGATCAAATATGAAGGAAAACATCTTCCTAGTTAGGGAAAACCACCACGCCTTCATTTGTCATATTCTTAAGATAATTCTAGCTGTCTGCTGTAGAAGTGTGTGCTGGATACTTGTAGTATCTATGCACATAGAGAATTTGCTGCTGACAGCTCAAATCAAACCATCTTTCCTGTCTTTGATGACACCTGTAAGCAGTTCCAGATACTATAATGGCTGGTATTTTATGTGTATGCAACAAAGAAGCAAAATAAATTGCAGGATAATAAGGGGGAACAATGCCTTCTTGATTACTTTCAAAATAATGTGCCGTTTGCCCCATGGGATATTTCAGTGGGTATCAGGACCCAGAAGCCTCTGAGATTTACTGAGCTTTTGTTCAGTCTGTAGCCTTGTTTTGAGCCACAGAGGTGGCCAGGTTCAATTATTATTACTGAATATCCCTAAAGTGTACAGGCTCACTTGAAACTGAAACTCACAGAGAGACTTAGAAATGCAAAATTTTGCAGAACTAACAGGTGCAACATGCTTTCACATCCTTTTCACTGAAATGAAGATTGGTTTTGACTCTCAAATACAGTTCTGGACCATGTTGTCCCATTCCTTTCCAATATTCTGTCTCTACTTGTTATGTAGCCTTGGGGAAGATGCTAATTATCTCTATGCCTTTAGTTTCCTAAAACATAAATTAAAATAATGGCTAGCCACATTGTGGGGAGGTCCTGACTCTTCATCCATTAATGTTTTTAAAGTACTTTGGGAACCTGCATAGAAAGCATTAGAGGACACCACTGTGGTTGTTTATATGCAGGTAAAAGAGTCTGTTTTAGCCAAGGTGGGAGGTGTGGGTGGAATAAGGCCAGTTGCAGATGAAATGACTCAGACCTTTAGATTGAAAAGTCATTTGTCTGCCTGAGGACCTGATGTCAACTGATAAATGCCTTACCTGGGTCCCTATAAAGACCATTTCTCTTATAAAGAGAAGATTCATCAACCGGCCCTAAAACAGGGCTCTCACTAGGATTGAACACTCAGAAACCCAGGATGCCATCAAGACATCAGTGTGTCACAGGCAGGTGGCTGGATTTCATGAGTCTGTGATGAGTTACAGGCATGCTGCCCATCACAGTGTTTGAGTCTTGCACACCAAAGAGCAGATGTAAGCAATGCAGGGATCTAACACAGAACAGCTTGGGTGACTTCAGAGAGACTGTGTGCTTCTGATGGGAAATGGTAGTAGCAGGGCAGAGCAGGTGTGAGTCATCTCCCAGGAGATAGAGGCAGGAAAAGGGAGATGGGAAGGGGAGGAAGAAAGCAGAGAAACAGATTAGCTCATCCAGATATATTCCCCTTGCCTGGCTGCCGCACCCTCTGTGCACCCCTCTCTTCCCCCACAGCACGCAAACATAAGCACAGAGACTTGACTGTTGTGGCTCGACTCCAAAGCCCTGTCAGACTGATCATTTGCTGCTTTGTTTTCTTGCCTCGCCCATCTCTGCCCCAAATTCAAGATCATTTAATATGTGGCTAGATAAAACTTGAGCAGTTCTTCAATAAGCATTTACTTTCTGCTGTGCATTAGTCCAGTTCAATACTTCCCATGGCAGGGACTCAGATAAAAGCGGGATGGGGATCTAGACAGCATCGGCTGCAGAATGATTGCTGCATTTCTTGTGTGATCAGCTTTCACCACAGCCCCAGTGTGCGCCAAGTGCCTGGCTCTAATGACTTAAATATGCAAGGCCACGATCAGGGCAGGAGGTGCCTCGAGTTTATTAGCTGGGTATGACAGATGAGCAGTGCAGGAGGTGAATGGGTAGGAGGGAGAGGCTGTGTGTTATCAAGACAGGGGAAAGGACACCCCAGTGCAAAACGATGGATGTTGCAAATGTTTCTCACCACCATTAAGCCCACAAAGAGCTGGATGTGCTCCTTCTAACAGGCAAGAAAGATAGCTTGCATGTGAAAGCACAGTCCCACTCACCAGCCCTACAAGTCCTTCTGAGGCTGTAGCACAAATAATTAGGGCAATGGAGAAAATCTCCTGTCCAGAAAAGGAATGGCACTCAAAATATTTGTTAGATTAAAAGCTAAAGCAGCAAAAGAGTTCCTGGGAGGAACAGATTAATAACAAACAAGACAGCCACAGATCCCCATGGATTCCCTGCTTTACCAAATGACCTCACCCCTGTGCAGTGTGCCAAATTCTGCCAGATTGCTACCAAATACAGAATTAGTGGTCTTAAACTGTGTTTAGAGATGACAACTGTGCACCCAGAGTAACGATGGGGAAAAAAAGTAGGGTGACACTTTCTCATCCAAGGCCCAAAAGGCCAGGGAAGGGAGATGAGTATTTCTTTTAATTAGGAGGAGAAACGCAAAATGTTCTGTGAAAGACAATAATGGAAAAGTGCCTATTAGTAAAGAAAGAGGCGCTACAGAGTAAGCAGTGTATGAATGTATAGAAGAGGTCAAATTCTAAATACACTGGAAAGCCTTAATCAGAGAAGATGCTTGTGTTGATATACATACCCATATCAAATCCCAAAGGCTTTTCTCCTGCTGTATCTTGACAACATTTTTCTCATCTGTAACACAAGTAGAAGATTTTATGTTTAAGTGCATGTTTGTGTGTATGTGTGGCAGACAGTAAGAATTAATAAATCAAATGAGAAACCTGAGGAAATCTGACCATTCTCTATGGTCCTGAGAGAGCCCCTTTTTTCCTGTGAGCACTGAATGCATTCCTTTCACACTATCTGAAATGATGGGGTGAAGCAATTAAGACAAAAATAAATAGAATCAAACCACTGAGAAAGTCTTGCAATGCCAAAGGTTTAGTGTTCCATAACCGACTAGGATGACTCATATCTGTAAGCACTCTGAAATCCTCCTGCATGTTGACACAACTCTCCTGTCCTGCTGTTCACTGTCCGTGTTCCAGTTGTCACAGAAAATGAATGGACAACAGTTATTGTTATGTTGCAGCTGTGTATTGTGACTGATTCATAGGTTCCCTTTCAGAGAGGAACACAAGCTTGCATGTTCTCAGGCATTTGCAACACACACATGCAATTCTCACGTATCTGAAGATGGTGAATATTAGACCCCACTTGCTGCTAATAAATCATCATTAGTGGATTGCTGATATAAGCTGTTACAGAAAGGGTATGAATGTTTCAAGGTGTAAGTGAGGTGAGGTTTTTGGCTGGGAAAGTATCTTTTATTAGATGAACTGACATGTTTAAAGGGGAAAAACCCATAGCAGAAAAGCTTTTGGGAATCCAAGGCCTTCTCCAAGCTGAATGCTTTCCAGCAGAACCTGGAAGAGGAGCTTTATCACCAATTGAAAATTCTGTTTTAATAACAAGTTTTCATTTGTTGTAAAAAAAATAGCTTGTGTGGTTTTTCATGTCAGGAAGCTCCAATATTTCAAAACAAACATGACACCTGTCTGTGTGTCTTTCAACTGATATATTTTGTGAAGAAAACAATCCTTTCTAACATTGGAGAGCATGCGCTCTCTCTCTCATTTACATAAATATGTCTTTTGTTAAATATCAGTACAGGACCAATCCATCATGTAAGACATAAGCAGCGGATAAGTAAACAAGTTGGATCCTTCACTGCCATAACTCAGCAGATGCACCTGAGTTTAGTGGGTCTCCATCAGTTTACATCATCTTGAGGTCTAACCCAGACGTGGGTAGGAGCACAGGCCAAATACTAACCAATTCTCCATTTCGTTTTCCCCAGTTGTAAATAATAAACAGCAGAAAATAAGGAGGAGTGAGCTCATCCACGGAGGCAATGCATGTGAGACTGTGGGCATTAACAATCCCTTTTATTAAGCCACTAATAGACACAGATACAAATGAAAGGTAGGCACCTGGGCTGAAAGGCAGACAACCATAGATGCTGCTCCTCTGACTTCCTCTCTCATTGTTTGTCCGTGCTTGCTCGGGTGGCAGCCACATGGTTGCCTTTCAATAATTCAGGATCTGGTTTGCTCGCATGGCCAGTCCTGCTTGTTGCATTTTTTCACCTGATGACAAGTTCATCCCTCTGTAAATGAAGCAAGGCTTGTAAGGAGTTGCAATATCTTTTATTAGACTGGCTGATACCGTGGGCAGGAGAATGGATGACAATAGGAAGAGTTTGTGCGCCTGAAAGCTATATCATTTTCTTAATTGTATCAACCATTCTAAGAAAAATATATTACTTTCCCCAACAGCTTGTCTTGCTGATTTCCTTAGATTGTTGTGACTATCTTTTTGTTACTTCAATGACCCTATATTAAATTTGTGTGGACTAAGAGCTGCATTCCTTCTAAGTGCACACCTCCACTGACACCCATTTTAATTACTTCCCATGCATACCACATTTCATAAGGATAAGGGAACAAACAAGATTTATTAACATTTGCGTAAAGATGATTTAAATAATTGCTTGTCACTTCAGGGTTCAAACCATTGATCTGACCATTTATACATAAAGCTGTTAGCATTAGATCTGTTAAAAAGTAAAGATCAGTAACAAAAATGAACTGAGTAGTAAAATAACTCATTCTGAGTCTCAGGCACGTTTTCCTAGTGTAATATGCAATGCGCCACTAATGGCCACTGTTCTTTGCAGTTTGAAGTAGGAGAGCTTGCACTAGGAAGCTCAATAGCTGCATCGCTTTTAATCTGGTTTTGCTTAAAATTATTATCCTTTACTTCTTCATGTGCCACTCTTTAAATGAAAGTTTCAACGATTTCACAATCAGCAAAGTCAAGGTATTATCTTTGCCAATGTGGTTGTAGAATTGGCATGGAAGTGAATATAATGCATATAGAAGCTTCTGAAGAGTGATCTGAAGTCACATACACAGGTACAAGCTACTACAGATCTTCTGGGTAGTACAACCCCCTTTGGGGATTGTAGATTGCTGTGTAGAAGTCTGAAAAGAGCCAAAACAAATATTAAGGATCTTGTAAATGTCACAGCCACCTGCATTTAACAAAACAAAGGTCTCTTTCTCCTGTCTCTCACCTCCATCTTTTCTTCTTTTCTCCTTACCTGGTCTAAGTGCTGTACAGAAGGAAGTGTCCCAATTCCCACCTCTGAGCACCTCTTTCTCAGTCCTAAGCACTCATAAAACAAGAGACTGTGACTGTCCCCACAGAGCTCAGTCCTCAGAGTTTAAGCTAATAATGGATTTTGAAATGACAAGGTTTGAGTTCATTTCACTTGCCTTTAGGGTGAGATTGCTTTGTGTTTCCAGGTTTTTATCTGCAACCATGAAGAACAGATGCTTTTTCATTTTCTTTTTTTTTTTAAGAAAGCTGAGGATCTCCTTTAATGTCTTAGTAGTTTAAGCAGTGTGAGGTGGCAGAGACAGCTCTGATTTCTGGGGTCCTGGCTCCCACTCCTTGCTTTACTCATTACACTGATGTTCAGTAGAAGTTAGGATGCCAGTAACAATTTACCTGTCCTCTTCCATTAGCAGCTCCAAGACATCTCTTGGGTTGTCCTTTAGACCTGTTAAGATTTATTCTTTTGTTCCAGTCCCATCTCTTATTATGTATGAATATTTATACATGTGTTTAATCTGTTTTGCTCTCCTGTCTTGCCTTGGGTTATATTTTTTTGCTTGGTGCTTCCATTTTGATTGAGGTGGTGACTAGATGGGCCTCATCTTCCTCTTGGTTCAAAGAACAATTCATTATTTGCTCATGTCTGGGAAATGAATGCCTCTGTATGATATGTTGGGAGACTGGGATAAACATCCCTCCTGGCTGATTGATAGTCTTATTAAAGATTGCAGTAGGTGAAATAATCCCCTGTAGCTTCATACGGGTAAGTTCCCTTTCCCTTTTCCCTTCAGACTGGCTTTAGGGCATGCTTGGGACTTGGCTTATGCTCTGTCCAATCTTAGAGCATAATTTAATTAGCCTTTATTGAAAGCCATTAGAATTGATCAATGGTAGCGTACTTTTTTTTTTTTCCCCGATAAAGATGACCAAGGTGTTTATCCACTAAAAACTTGCAAATGCAAGTTGAGTTTGATAATTTGTACCTATCCTTGCTGTTGTTTTCTAATAAGTTTAATCAATACACAAAGATTTTGAGCTTTTAGTTGTTATCTGCAATATGCAGGAGGAGGAAGAAACAGCAGCGGTGGCTTGATTCCCCTGTTATGTATTCCTTCCTTAAGTTTTGCATTTTGCATCCATATTGATCTTCTCTTAAGGGGCTTCTTTGTTCATTTTCCCACCCTGTGGTCCATCGTGGGTTTCATCCTTGGCACTGACGATGAATTCAGCCTTGTCCTCTACTTCCTTACAGCCCTCTTACCCTCTCTCACACCACCCTGGCCACTGGAGACACCCTTCTGGTCGCTATCCCTCTCATTCCATTATTCCATTCTTGTTCATTTTTTCCAGACAGCTCTCAGGGACATTTCTCATCCAGTCCCTTCCCTGACCGAATGTCCTTTCTAAATTAATAATTAGAGAGCAAGCAAAATGTGTATATAGCCTGCAATGAGTACAGCTATTGTGGGCTGCTGATCCACACCATGTGAAAATCAGTGTGGACCCCTCCCTTCTTGATTGGGGTTTGATGCTACGTTCCTGATCCTTCCTATAAAATGAACATTTTTTTTTTTCTTGTAATGTGCTGCTGCAATCCATATAATAAATTAGATTATAATCCCCTCATGGGCAAGGACCTGTCTTTTTGATATGCCTGTGCATTGTTGATCTCACAGTGCATACACATCTTTGCACATTCTCACCTCCCGCTTATATCCAGCACTCCAGGATATCAGAATGAAACGAGAATAGAAGTGGACAATATTTTTCTAATTATTAGCATGCAGATAAGCCCCTTTAATTAAAGAAATTATATACCCTGTAAAAAAAGAAAGCTTCTCTGTCAGACTGCAGTCTTGTAATGGCTTTGTGTTTGCGCAATTAGGACCAAATCTTGAAGCCACTGAAGCCAACAGTGGCCCTTAATGGGATTAAATCTTCATTTGTGGGGTGATGGGCTAGATGATCTAAGAGGCCTTTTGTGTCTTGGGCTTCTCTAATCTCTCTCAGGGTGAATGACATATAATGGAGAAGACAGCTTGTTTTGAATGAACAGCATTAAGTGTCCACATATATTCCCTAATGCAGGTTAAAAAAAACCCACCTCTGTGTCGGTGCTGGTGTGCGTGCCCCTCTTACAGAGCAGGTCTCTCCAGTGCTGCAGAAAGTGTACGAGCCCGTCGATACCCTGCAGGTTTCTCCGGGGTATGTGTCTGTACTTCCCGAGATCCTCCGGGAAAACTCCCCAGCCAGCGCTAATCAAATTGAACCACTGTCAAGACTTCCTGCAAAGCTTCGAGGAAACATTTCTGAATATTAGCGGTACAGAAGAGAAGAGCAGAGGTTGGGGGAGGGAAGCAGGACAGTTTTAGAGCTTAAGTGGATTACATAGCTGCATAACCCAGTTATGGGTCCGTGGACTCAAGTGAGCTGTTTTTTCCCCTCCTCTGGCTGTCTGCCTGTCAGATAGTTCCCCTGACATGCAGGCTTTATTAACCTCCCCCAGCTGGCTCTCTCAGCATTTCTTATTTTCCAGTGCTTGCATCCCCTAGCATCTCGTCTCAGCCCTTCTTGAATCTCTGAGCTCCCAGGGTCCTTCCTTCGGCTGCACCAGCTGCCGGCACCCACTGAAGTCTCCTCATCAGCCTGCTCCACTGACGTGGAGCATGTCAGTGCTCCACCACTGTGGAGCACTGAGATGCTCCAACCTGGTGGCAGGTCTCTGATCTCTGCCCACACAAACCTCAGGTGGCCAGCAATGGGTGCATAATTTGCCTCAGATCAGGAGACCTATGTTTGAAAGGTAACCTGCTCTCTGACTGTCTTCTATTTTAAATCACTTGAAGTGCTGTGGTAAAAATTAACAAACACCTGAGCGCCAGTGTTGGCTGGTATGAAGGAGCAGCAAATGCCTGGTGCATCTGGATGCATTCATGTTTCCTCACTTTGCAGGAAGGTTGGGTGGCCATGAGTTAACATGAGCCTGGTTGTTCAGCCCCAGCCCTGAAGTGTCCCCTCAAGACTGAGGTGTGAGCCTGGCATCTGCTGGGGGCTGCACCACTGCTACAGAAAACGCCAGGCCATCCTTCCTCAGGGGCGCCTTGTCCGAAGGGCTGCCGGCAGGGCGGTTGCTGCCTGAGGGACTCTGAATGGGATACATCCAGCCTGGAGGAGGCAACATAGCCAAAGGACAGAGTGACCCAACTACAACCCAATAGGAGACAAGAGTTGAAATCCCAATTTATGCTGAAGGGCTCCAGTCCCCCTTTCCAGGGTTTAAAATGTCTGCATGGATGTCCATGGCCTCACGACAGACAGAGCTCCATGTCTGACAGCAAGCTGACATCTGCTTTCCCTCTTTCCTTTTGAGGCATTCACCACTGTCACTCTGTTTTTGCTTTGTGAACACAACTGGTGGCTTGTCTGAGTCTTACTCATCCCTCTGGGCTTTACAGCTAAAAATTTTGCGGGTAGATTAAAAAAGTCACTACTTGGTGTCTACCATCTGTGTGTCTCTGTCTCTCTTTCAGTCCTCAGCCACAGCCTCCTTTCCTTCCCTCCCTGCCACTATGATGCATCTGTATGACAATTCTGTCCAGTCTTACAGGAAAGGATGGTTTCCAGGGCTGACTGTAAGAAAGTCATGTATGAGTGGCTCAAGGCCATGAGGAGCGACGAAGAGCAGAAGCGAGTGCCACTTGTTCTGATTAAATACTGATCCGATGCCTTGGAATTCTGTTGCTGTATTGGCTCGGGAGAGGAGTGCCACAAAGCAGGGGGCTTGGCTGCTGGTGGCAAGGCAGAACCCCTGTGTGTTGCTTTGTCAGTGAGGTGCTTTGAGCTACCTGGCTGAGTGGAAGGTGCCCCTTCCCACGGCAGAGAGGTAGAACTGCCCACAGCAACATCCCTGCTTATGGCAGCGAGGTTGGAACTGCGTGATCTTTAAGGTCCTTTCCAGCCCAAGGCATTCTGTCATTCTGCCATGAGAGGTTGTGCTGCTTCTGGGTCTGGACACAGCTCACCCAGTACCAGAGTAGGCACTTCAGGCTCAGATCCTTTGGGTCTATTAAAAAGAGGGATCCTACGCAGTGTGCAAACAATGTGGTTGCCTGGAGGTTTGTTGATAGCAGGGCTACCAGCAGCATCTTTGGGCTCTCTGCCAGCACCTGAATAATTGGAAGTGTTACTTTCTTCTAGAAGTAAACCTGGCCTTTGTGCTGCTTTGTCACAGCACTGTATTTTTTGCTGTCAGACATGAGCAGAAAAAACGTATATTTTAAACCCTTGAGGAGAAGAAGGAAATTGGCAGTTCTCATGGCTTTAGCAGGGTTCTTATGACAGTGTATGTTGCTTTTTTTTCCCCACAAAGATCATATTCTAGAAAAATGTGACTCTTTGAGGATCTCAGGGGGTTTATTAATATTTTTTTTTCAGTTTTTAGAGCTTCAGACATGGAGAAACACAAAGAACTTGATGCCAGTTTAACCAAATGATTCAGAAACCATATTTCAAATAATAATAATAATAAGCTAACACATCTATTTTTAAACTCATTATTTAAGCCACTGTCATTATTTTTGATGGGGCCTGACATGATTTTCCAGCATTGGCACTGGTAATAAAGCTTTTGTCTACTGATTTGAATGGAAAATCCTTTGAAAATCCTCCAGCTTGCTTGCCTTAGTCAATACTTAACAAGGACTCAGCCACAGCAGCAAAAATATCCATCAATCAGTACTTCTTTTTGACCCTCTCTTTCTTTTCCCTCATAGCAAAAAATCTGACACCCAGGAGTCATGATTCACTGTAGTCCCAGAGTCCATTCTGAGAAATTGTGGTGCAGGGATCCTTGTACGTGGGAATCCTGGAGCCAACAACAGTTTCCCAGGAGTCTGAACAGAGGGCAAGAACATCCATGTGTCAGAGTTTTCCATAGGGCTAAGCAAGGACTGAAAAGAGAAGAGGGTCAGATGTACACAGATGGTTTGGGCTCATGCTGCAATTATTCCATGTCCCTATAAAGTTGTCCTTGGATGAACAGGAGTCAAAGATGGGGTGAGCTTCAAGGATGCAGAGAGGGCCAAGCCGCGGCACAGAGCCTCTGTGCAACCTCCTTCAGTCCTGGCGTGGGCACATGAAATATATTTCTTATCTAGTGGCTGTGTCCATGGAGGAGTGGGAGAGTGCCAGCTGGTCTCTGTGGTATTTAATTTCTTCTCAGGAGCTGGGTGAGGCAAACATTTTTGGGATGAAGCAGATGAAAGCAGGAAAGACCAAGTGCCATGCCTACTGCCCCCAGCCCCCTGTGCTGTTGTGGGCTGGATCCAGATACCAAACTGGTGGGAGAAAACTGCACTGCTTTTTTTTATACCCCTTTTTTAATACCCCTTTTTATACTGCTTTTTTTTTTTTTTTTTTTTTTTTTTAATGCTACACAGTGTTTTCCAGCTCATCAGAAGTACCTGGGAACAACTGAAGGAACAGCCAGACCCATCTCAGTGCTATTTTGAGGCATTTGGCTTTCTGGCCAGTGGGTATGTTGTTATTCCTCCAATACAAGAAAACGTGGGGATATATGTATGAAAAAACAGGTGACTCATAAGTGAGAATAGCCTCATTTTGTCATTAGAGGAGGATAATTTGCCACATATTTGTATCAATATTGCAAATGTCTGCACAAAGCTACACTGCCCTGTCACACGCTCTGGGCTGTGTGTGTGGCCACAGCCACCTGCAGCAGGGGAGCAGGAGAGGGGACACACTCAGTTGCTGTTTGACTCTTAATTTCTTTTTTTTTAAAGAGTGGAAGAGGCCTATTGCTTGGCCTTGAATCTCCCAGGAAGTGATTTGGCACCTTGAGTAGAGCTTGGCCTTTTCTTTTTGGCAGTAAAGTGGAAGAAGATGATGTTTTATAGGTCTGTTACGTCAGCATGTATGCACCAATCTGTAGAGAATTATGTGAATAGTTTTTTGTATTACTGCTGGACACAGAACTGTCAGGAAAAAAATTACCGGAAATGAAATCTCAGACAAAAACGAATGGCCTTGGATCAAGTAAATAGGTGTGTTCACTCTCAGGATTAATGGTAACACAAGTAGCTCTATTGGGTTTGTGTAGCAAGGCTTTGGCAGGGGGGCTACAGGAGTGTCTTCTGTGAGAAGATGGTAGAAGCCTCCTCTGTGTGCAGTGGAGCCAATGCCAGCCAGCACCAAGATGGACACACCGCCAGTCAAAGCTGAGCTTATCAATGGGGGTGGTTAAACCTCTGGGATAATTTCTTTAAGAGGGGAAAAACTCCTTCCCGGCCACAGCAGGTGGGAAGGAGGAGTGAAAATATGCGTGAGAAAGAGACACCAGCATGAGTAAAGGAGATGGAGGAGGATGTGCTGCAGGTGCTGGAACAGAGACTTCCCTGAAGCCCATGGACATCCATGGTGGACCAGATATTCACCTGCAGCCTCTGGAGGAGCCCTCAGTGGAGCAGGTGGATGCCCAGAGGAGGCTGTGACCTCATGGGGAGCCCATGCTGGAGCAGGTTCGTGCCAGGACCTGAGGCCTCATGCAGAGAGGAGCCCAAGTGGAAGCAGGTTTGCTGGCAGGAATTGTGATGCCATGGGAGCTCACACTGGAGCAGCCTGTTCTTGAAAGACTGCACCCCATGGAGCGGGATCCACACTGGAGCAGTTCATGAAGAACTTCAGCCTGTGGGAGGGACTCCACACTCGGAGGATGAGAGTGTGACAAGTCCTCCCCATGAGACAACGTGCGATGAACCAACTGCAAACCCCATTCCTGTGCCCCTGCACCACTGTGAGGAGGAGGGAGAAAAAATTAGGAGTGAACTTCAGGTGTTTTAAGGTTCTGTTTTATTACCCACTCCTCTACTCTGATTTGTTTGGTAATAAATTAAATTCAATTCCCCCAAGCTGAGCCTGTTTTGCCTGTGACAGTAATTAGTGAGTGACCTCTCCTTGTCCTTAACCCATGAGCCTTTTGGTGTATTTTTCTTCCCTTGTCCAGCTGAGGAAGACTGTGACACAGAAACTTTGGTGGGCATCTGGTGTCCAGCCAAGGTCAACTCACCATACTGTTAAATGAAAAAGAAAAATCTTTCTTATCCTGAAAATGTCTTTCACCTCTGCCCTACTGAAGGAAAAGTGATTTGTGATGAAATAAAATTTCCTTAAGTGATTTAGGAGACTCAGATCCATTTGTTAAATCTCCTGACCTATTTACTTAAAAATATATCATCATAAGGCTGTATTTTTTCTTGGCTTTTTGAGGCAGAGATTTTGGTGGGGGCTTTTTTAAAACAGAACTAAAGCCAACTATCGGCACATATCTGGAATTCATCAGCTCTACTGCCAGTGGTGTGCACACCGTCTATTAATTAAAAAATGAATGAATTAATGTGAAAAAGCTGGATGGGGAAGGACTGTAAACTCCTAATCCAAGCCTAGAGCTCTGACAGGATAATTACATAAATAGAAGGGATGGTACAGTTCCCTGCTCACTCCCTGGCACTGCTGCTGGAGACAAAACTAGGGCATTACCTTTTCATTGGGAAGGAACCTTCTCTACATCTTCCCTTGCCATAAGAGAAAAATAAACACCAGTCACAAAAAAAGTTTATGAAAAATCAGAAAATACAAAGAAGCAGGAGATAAGCATCTCTTTGGAAACAGTAGAGCAAGACAAGCTTTACACTGGCATTTCTTTCCCAGAAGTAAATTCCCATTATTTCAAGGAAGAGCAGTTGGCAGCTTGGTCTGGCTCATAGCACTGAAGAAACAAGCAGACAAGTGGTGTTGAAGATGGGAATCCCCTGGTGCCCTGGCTAGCCCCATCCCCACCTTGCTTCCTCCTGTATCTCGTTTTGGGGAAAGCAGGTGGCAGTCGTTCAAAGACCTTAAAGATCCACTTAATTTCAGGTGCCAACTGTGAGAACAACTGCTCTCTGCTCACCCATTTGCAAAGTCCCACGTGGAAGAGAGACTCTTCTTTGCAAGAGTGTTTGCTACTGATTCTTCCTACCAGTGCTCTGATCTACAGCAGCTATGGCTTTGCCAGTGTTGTGTTAATTTAGATACCGCAGTAGGAAAATATCTCAAAAGATAGCTCACTCAAATTGCAATAGCTGCAGGCAAGAGGGCTGCCAGTAGGGAGCTGCCTTACCACTGAGCTTGAAAGAGCTCAAAGGTAAAGGCAGGTTCAGTAGTAACAGACAGGGAGCAACAAGCACCTCACTCTGCCTCTGGTTTCCTGAAACATAATGTTTTCACAAGGAAAAAGGGAAAAAAGGCGCCTTTCTCGTGGAGCACATGTGTCTGGGCCTGTTAGGGGTCAGCGGTGTGCCAGAGCAACTGGCAGGGTGGTACCAGCACTCAGAGAGGTAGGTTGATGCAAGAAGGAGGAAGAAGAAGTGGGACAGTATTGCTGCTCTTTTCTGGCAGCAGAAGAGAGAGATCATTGAATCAGCCAGAGCTGTGTAAGACATGGGAAAAATCCAACACCAGGAGTGCCAGGATCACAGAACCTGGTCCTGTAAGAAGCAGCATTCTATGTCCTGTGCTGTGCTTGTCCCCCTGGCTCAGAACAGAGTGAGAGATGACTGGACACTGGCACAGTTGTTAGGAACCCACTGTCACATCTGGCTCTGACACATCTGGTTTCCAAAGGATGCAGGTTGATCTTCAGCAGACCTTATCAATGGACATCTGTCCCCAATGCAGGCCAGAGGGATGTGGGAATGTGCACGCATCCTACCACACTTATGGACTGGTAGGAGACCCCATACACCTGGGCAACCCTTGTCTTGTAAAATTAGGCCTCCTCTGTCTTGTCATTGGTGTATTCCAAAAGGAGCACATTTTATAAAAAACATTCCCTGGTGTAAAGGTGTTCTGTGTGGAGGGTTTGGGTTTGAGGGGAGGATAGAGCAGAGACTGACCATTAACAAAGGCAGGGCAGGCAAAGTCCAGGTACTTAAATGTGCTTAATGCTTTGCATGGACTAAAAAATGAGATTTTCATGTATTTTCTGTCAGAGCTGTGTTGCCAGCATCTCAGGTGGTCTTACAGACACGGAGTGGTGCGAACCACTTTGGACATAGTAAGTAAGAGAACTGCTCATGAACGCCTTGGGGGTGCTTCCTTTCCTTATCTGCAGGCCAGACTCTGTGTCCCTCTCACCCAGCTCCCCAAGGGATGTACACACGGCGGTGCTAAAAGCTCCGCGAGCACTTCCAGCGCCCCTCTCTCCGCCGGCTGCCCGAGCGTGACGCGGCAGCCGGAGCAGCAGTGCCGCCCCTCGCTGCGCGGAGCGCGGAGCCATTCCGGGCACGCCGCGGTGTGTNCGCCTTCAGACGGCGCCGGCAGCCCGGCCACGGCGGCAGCGCCTGCTCCCCCTCCTCAGAGCCGGAGAGAAAGGAGCAATTTCAGGCTCTGCAGTCAGTGGATGACTAGTGCACATATTGGTAATAGCACCGTGCCGGGGTCTCGGTGTGATCTTCCTGTTGCTCATTTGCTGGCAAGTGTGAAATGCAAATCCCTCCGGGCTTCTGTCTCCGCTCAATATTCACGGGAGCATGAAGGCTCCTGCGCGAAAGGGAGGGTGAGAGCCGGCAGACAGCAGGGAGCTTTGTTTCCTCCTTTGTCTGGAGTTTACGGGTTAAAAAAAATAAAAAATAAATCTGCTTATTCGCGAGGCTGTGCAGGGGCTGTCAGCTCACCGCACCCGCCCTGGGCCCTGTCTCTGCCCCATCTCGGGGGCTGGCGTGGGCCACGACACCAGCAGGTTCCAGTCTGAGCGCAGAGGCCATTGCATCAACGCTGCGGCTCCACCGAACCTGGCGATGGCGGGGCAGGGGGCTCGGGATGTAGGAGGGGGGTGCGCCGGAGCGGGTGCGGCTCGCAGGGCTCGGAGCAGCCACCCCCGCCCGGGACACGCCGGGCCATGTTCCCACCCTGCCCCTTTCCTGTGGTGTGATGGTTCCAGTGCAAACCCAGTCGGATCTCTGGAAATGGCCACGGAGACACTTGTTGCCATGGTGATCCTTAATAGTTCTGACTCAGATGTAGCGTTGCTAGGAAACCGCATTCGCAGCCCTTGGGAGGCAATGCCGGCGCATTTTTTTCACTCGTAGCGGAAAAGGGCTCCGAATCCCCGTTTTGCTCACCCCTTGCTGCAGTGCAGTGACGNTGGCTCTGAGATGAAGAGCGCCTGTGGCTGCGAAAGGCAAGACAAAGGCAGAGCGCATGTGAGGGAGTGGGTGTGCCGTGAGGAAAGGAGCGGAGCAGTGCGCAGGGAGCGTGTCCGTGGGCATGGCTGCGCCTGTGAATGGGAGCGGCGCTGCCGGCGGAGGAGCCGCGAAGCGCAGCCTGGGTGTGCCCGCTCGGGGATGGCAGAGGTCCCCTCTGCCCCAGCTTTTGTTTCCGAGAGCGCCTGCACAGGCACGGGCAGAGCAGGTTCCCGTCATGCGGAGCTGCTCGCATTCAGCCCCGTCACCTGTGCAAAGGCAGCCGCTGACACACGTAATGCCTCGGAGGCACTGGCCTCCCAAAGGGGCGGGTAAATGTAGGGAAGGGGGAGTGTATATTAAGTTTGCTGTTTGCTGCAGCACTAAATCATCCAGGCAAAGTAATTTCATGGTATCCTTCCCTGGCGGGGGCAGGCGGGAATGAAGAGGCATGTGAATTCTACACGTGGGAACCCTTGGACCTACTGAGCCAAGCCTCTGTACTGAGATACCTGGGCATGGATTCCAAGGGAATCAGTCAGTACTTTTCTGAATGTCTGACTGCTCCATCAGGCAGGAGGAGTCATGGGAGAGATGCTAAAAGCTCCCAGGGCTTCTCAGGGGTTTTATAAACTTTCCCAGTGGTTTTTCCACCTTGTCAGAGAATCCCACCAGGCTCTCTCCTGCCTGACATTCTGGTTCTTCCAGACACCTTTTTGCACTGGTAGGACATGGTTGTATGTCTTGGAGCAAACCTTCAGAGAAACTGGGATGACTGGAGGAAAGAAAAACTTACAAATTCACCATGAAAATGGGAGATAATTTTACTGCAAGTAACAGTGGATCTGGGAAGGACTTAAAAGTGGCAGATGCAAAGGATAAAGGATGTTGCTAAAGAAATCGGCCACATTCTGCAATGGGAGAGTGTCCAGGGTGACTCTTGTGTGCCTGGCTTAGATGAGGTGAGGACAGAAGTCTTATGAACAAGGGTAAGTTAGTAACACAATTCGTGGAGAAAACTTTGGCATGGAGACTGATGAATATGAACCAACCTTAAAGAGGTGGTGGGGGACACAGACATGAGAATGGAAACCTTGGAGCGGTCCAGAATGGAGAAAATGTCCCTGAAGTGTACACATGAAGGTCCACTGCAGGTTAAGTTAAAAGGGAATAAAAGAGCTGAATTAAGGTGAGAGCTCTGAGGGCTCCAGCAGAGAGAGGCACTCAGGAAGTGGATAAGCCTGTGGTGTCTGCAAGGTTTCAGGAAGAGAAGTCTTGGGACTCAGTAAATAGCAAGTACAGGGCTTCTGCATGAGCAGTTTGTGAGGCTGGAAAGTGCTAAAAGCCAGATGGAGGGACTCCAGGAACAAGTCTAAGGCTCTTCAGAGGTTAATATGGCCCATCCAAGGAGCTTAGGGAGATGGGGAGTTGTGAAGAGACTTAACTGAAGAGACTTAGTCAAAGGGAACTTTAAAATATGTACAATGACTTGCTTGGCATGCGGAGAGAATCTCATCTCTGGATTATGTCTAATAAAATCAGTAGCTTTGTCTTTAGCTGTGCCTGTTAATTCCTCATGGTGGAGGCAGAATGAGGGGCAGTGGCCCTTTTGCCTGCCCCCCTAGAAGGAAGTGCCCATCACTGGGGTGGTGCTTGTCAGAGGCCACAGCTGTGCCTGCGCTGTCCCACGGGGACCTTTGTCACATGTGGTGGGCAGGGCACTCCCCGCGCCCTGTCACTGCACACGTGCCGGGTTCAGAGGTGGGGTAGCTTGCCACCATCTTGCAGCCATCCCCAAGGAACAAACTGGGTCTGGATTTGGGTTCTTCACCCCACTGGGAAATCACAGGTCACTCCTTCCCAGGGCAACTGGTGCTCATTCCAGTGACCATGTCTGCGTAGCACATTTTGACACCTGCTGGCAGCAAAGTGAGAGGAGGACCGCATCAGGGGCAGCAAAGGCTGTCGGAAGGATTCCTTGGATCTAAGAGTAAATGAAGCGTAGGACTAAATATTGTAATGTTTCCATCTCTATTTTTGGCATGATCAATTACAGAATTTCCTGGATGTGATTTCTTGCCTGGAACCTTTAACAAAACATAAAAATAAGGCTGAATTACTGCTTGGAGTTTTGTTTGTTTATTTGGTTGGTTGGTTGTTTTGTTGGTTTTTTTTTTTTTTTTACAGAAAACAAGGGAAACGAGAGAGGAAAATCCAAGTAATTTGTTGTTTATTTATCCAGACAGGATCTAACCTGCTAGCCTCTGCTCTCTTTGCTCACACCTAAAAGAAGGCGATGAAGCCTTTGTAAGGACATTGGTGGCAGTAAATACTTGCCTTCCCTGTATGTCTTTGGGACAGCTCAGTCTCTTTCACAGAGCAGCAATTTAATAAACAAGAATTAGTGTAAAGCATGGAAAAACAACATAATTATTGTTGAGCCATTAGCGTCAGGATCCAGCAATTACCAGGTGCATCAAGATTGTTTCAAAGAGAAAATCATGCCTGTGCAGGGAGATGGTTGGGGGGCTGGTTGAGAAAGAAAGGAGAATAGGCTGAAATACTGCAGCTGTCTTCTTTGTTGTTTCTTGCTCCTGAAAGCAATAAGTTGTTGCTCAGATGTGCAGGTTCAGCCTGGCCTGAGATGCAGACCTTCTAGCAGGATTTGAAATCACCGCCTAGGANGTTTTATTATTCCCCTAATGAACGGCGATCCTGAGCCTTGACCCAAGGATCTGCTGGGTAAAAGTGCTCTGGACCGCCTCAGCACGGGCGCAGTGTCTGCGCCATAAGGCGACCCGAGCCTCTGTCCCTCTGTGGCTCATCAGAAAAGATTTTTAAAACCCTGAAATTTATTTTTAAAAAGGAGCAGTAACCTTTTTTCGTAGGTAGGGAAAGCTCCCTTCATCTCTGGAGCTGAAGATCTACGTTGGGGGGCGGGCGGGGGGGGTTGGAGTGGGGTGTGGTGGCTCTGAGATGAAGAGCGCCTGTGGCTGCGAAAGGAAAGACAAAGGCAGAGCGCATGTGAGGGAGTGGGTGTGCCGTGAGGAAAGGAGCGGAGCAGTGCGCAGGGAGCGTGTCCGTGGGCATGGCTGCGCCTGTGAATGGGAGCGGCGCTGCCGGCGGAGGAGCCGCGAAGCGCAGCCTGGGTGTGCCCGCTCGGGGATGGCAGAGGTCCCCTCTGCCCCAGCTTTTGTTTCCGAGAGCGCCTGCACAGGCACGGGCAGAGCAGGTTCCCGTCATGCGGAGCTGCTCGCATTCAGCCCCGTCACCTGTGCAAAGGCAGCCGCTGACACACGTAATGCCTCGGAGGCACTGGCCTCCCAAAGGGGCGGGTAAATGTAGGGAAGGGGGAGTGTATATTAAGTTTGCTGTTTGCTGCAGCACTAAATCATCCAGGCAAAGTAATTTCATGGTATCCTTCCCTGGCGGGGGCAGGCGGGAATGAAGAGGCATGTGAATTCTACACGTGGGAACCCTTGGACCTACTGAGCCAAGCCTCTGTACTGAGATACCTGGGCATGGATTCCAAGGGAATCAGTCAGTACTTTTCTGAATGTCTGACTGCTCCATCAGGCAGGAGGAGTCATGGGAGAGATGCTAAAAGCTCCCAGGGCTTCTCAGGGGTTTTATAAACTTTCCCAGTGGTTTTTCCACCTTGTCAGAGAATCCCACCAGGCTCTCTCCTGCCTGACATTCTGGTTCTTCCAGACACCTTTTTGCACTGGTAGGACATGGTTGTATGTCTTGGAGCAAACCTTCAGAGAAACTGGGATGACTGGAGGAAAGAAAAACTTACAAATTCACCATGAAAATGGGAGATAATTTTACTGCAAGTAACAGTGGATCTGGGAAGGACTTAAAAGTGGCAGATGCAAAGGATAAAGGATGTTGCTAAAGAAATCGGCCACATTCTGCAATGGGAGAGTGTCCAGGGTGACTCTTGTGTGCCTGGCTTAGATGAGGTGAGGACAGAAGTCTTATGAACAAGGGTAAGTTAGTAACACAATTCGTGGAGAAAACTTTGGCATGGAGACTGATGAATATGAACCAACCTTAAAGAGGTGGTGGGGGACACAGACATGAGAATGGAAACCTTGGAGCGGTCCAGAATGGAGAAAATGTCCCTGAAGTGTACACATGAAGGTCCACTGCAGGTTAAGTTAAAAGGGAATAAAAGAGCTGAATTAAGGTGAGAGCTCTGAGGGCTCCAGCAGAGAGAGGCACTCAGGAAGTGGATAAGCCTGTGGTGTCTGCAAGGTTTCAGGAAGAGAAGTCTTGGGACTCAGTAAATAGCAAGTACAGGGCTTCTGCATGAGCAGTTTGTGAGGCTGGAAAGTGCTAAAAGCCAGATGGAGGGACTCCAGGAACAAGTCTAAGGCTCTTCAGAGGTTAATATGGCCCATCCAAGGAGCTTAGGGAGATGGGGAGTTGTGAAGAGACTTAACTGAAGAGACTTAGTCAAAGGGAACTTTAAAATATGTACAATGACTTGCTTGGCATGCAGAGAGAATCTCATCTCTGGATTATGTCTAATAAAATCAGTAGCTTTGTCTTTAGCTGTGCCTGTTAATTCCTCATGGTGGAGGCAGAATGAGGGGNGAGCCATTAGCGTCAGGATCCAGCAATTACCAGGTGCATCAAGATTGTTTCAAAGAGAAAATCATGCCTGTGCAGGGAGATGGTTGGGGGGCTGGTTGAGAAAGAAAGGAGAATAGGCTGAAATACTGCAGCTGTCTTCTTTGTTGTTTCTTGCTCCTGAAAGCAATAAGTTGTTGCTCAGATGTGCAGGTTCAGCCTGGCCTGAGATGCAGACCTTCTAGCAGGATTTGAAATCACCGCCTAGGACAAATGGCTGATGATGGCTGAGGCATGGTACTGGGGAGACACACATGTTGGGGCAGCAGAAAGAAAGAGGGGGTTGTAAGGCAAGGAGGAATAGAGTGAGAGCTGCAAAGGACAAAAGAGGATGGTCTGGTGGCTTGGATGCTTAATAGGGTTTTGGAATGATGTCTGTTTGCTCCTGTTGATGGAGATTTTGTTTAACAGAACCCCTGTCTACACAATAAATCTCCCCTAGAGCAAACGATAAAAAAAGAAGCATAAGCAGGCAGTCGGAAAACTTGATGCCTCCCATTTCACATGCATTTTGAATCACACTGTAGTGAGGGTCAAAGCACAAGAGCCATGAAAATTTTGTTATTTTTTCTTCCTGTGCTTCTTAAGCAGAGATGTCCATGAGATTAGTGCTTACCTTGATTTAATGTCTCATCAGAAGCATGACTTCCCCAGCAGCCCTGCTGCAGTGCTACTAAATGAAGCATGCCCTGTTTTCTCAGCTGGGACTTAAACCTCTGCCCTTAGAGACCTGAGGGGCGGGGAAGAAAGATGGGGACAGAGTGATAGGTATTGACCCACCTATCATGTCTGCTAAATTAAATAACCAGGCTTTATTTTTTAACCTATTTAAAACACTTACTGTTCCCTGCACAATTGATGTTTGTGGAGGTTGCCGAGGTGGCAGCACCCACAGCATGAGCCTCCCTCGCTCTGTACCTTCCCCCTGACTCACATTCTGCAGGTGACCTTCAAGTGTTAAGGACAGACACTGTCTTAAAGAAATAGGAGAGAGAGGGAGAGAGTGGGGGAGAGAGGGAACATTTTCTCTGCCAGTTAATTGAATTCAGGTCTTCCCTTCAAGTTACACTGGAAAAGCCTTATTGCACTTTCATGGTGAGGAAACATTTGCTCATGGGAGAGCAGAACAGATGAAACCCTCCAAAGTCCCTTTGCTGAAGATGTCAAACTAAATTTGGATCGTATCCGCTCTTAAACCAGAACTGACCATGGTCTATGGCAGAACATCACTGATTTCAGTGCTGCTTTACAGTAGGCAGCAATATAGCTCAGTGAATTATCCAGCTTGATGACCAATTTTTCAGTGTATCCTACATTTTCCTCTTTCCTCTTCTCCTCAGCAAATCTGCCCCATACTGAGTCCCTAAGAAATCCCACTCATTAAAAAAACCCCTTCTTTGAGGGCCTGTTGTGACAACCCTTTGAACTTCTATGCTGGGAGAGCACAATGCAGAGGACACAGAATTACAGGCAGCTAAATTGCCTCATTAAGAGAATATTAAGTCCTATTTGGTCTTTTTCTACCAAGCACTTTTGAATACTTTATCCAAGCCAGTTTTATGTCACAGGATCCATACCATTTCCCCTGAGAGATTTTGCTTTACTCTCTCCTCTTTGCATCTGAGTCCTCATGAGGGCTGAATATGAGGTGTGATGTGGGGAGGGAGCAGCATCACAGCCATCCACAGCCTTGCCAAAAAGGGTGTCTGGGGAGGACACTCTCTGTTTTCCACTAGAACATTTAGTACCTGCACATCACAGAAAACATCTTCACCTTTGCAGCTAAAATTGCTTTTTTTTTTTTTTTTTTTTTTTAAATACCACAAAGGTGTGTGCATCCCCCCTCCCCAGCCCTGCTAGGGTATTGAGTTTGGTTTAGCACAGCACCTCCAGCTAGGAACCATAGGATCTCCGTAATTCCCCTCCTTTGTCCTTTGCTGCAGAGATTCATTGCACTGAAAGCTTCCTTCTTTCTTACCTGACAATTGCACATTTATATTTCACAGAGGCCCAGACATGTGGACTTTCTCAGCACAACATGCTAACACTTTACTCATATCCTGACATCTTCTCTCATTTCCTAATAATCTTTGTTACAGTTCAGAATTGCTCCTGTAACTTCAAGAGCCTTTGCCATTATATTTCTGTCTTTTTCTGACCCTGGCCTCTTCCTTGGCCCTTACTCATGGCTTTCTGCAGCTGGCAGTGCTGTAAAAGCACCTGCTGCTTCATCCACTGCTCTGTCCTTTGCCATCTCCTGTGTGATGCTTTGCCTTTTAACATTACTGTAACCTGTAGAAGAGCAGCTTACCCCACACCAGCAATGTGTGTGCTTGTGTGCTTCTGACTGCTTTCTAATTAGGAAGACCTTAATTTACAACCTCCCATGTTCCCTGCAGTGTGCCCTGCAGTACTGTTTATCATCTCTCTGCCACAGCCAGGATCTATGCTGGCTTGCCCTCACTGAGGGAGCTGCCTGCTGTGCTGGTTGGAAAGGTGCCTCAGCTGCTGGTGCTGGGGTGGGAGATGGGGATGTTTTACACATGAGGTTACATGGGGTTTTCTTTTCCCCCTCTTTCTCACAGCACATTGAAATGCTACTTCCTGGGTTAGTCTCTGCTGCTTCCCTCCATCCAAAGAGCCATGTTTGATGCCTGGTTGCTTGAAAAATGATGCTTTTGTGCTTTATGTTGAAACACATGAAGTAACTGATGGCCAGGATAAGAGTTGGATACTCAGCAAGGGTAAATTGCCATGGCTTCAACCAAGTCAGTAAAGCTAATCCATTTTCTTCCAGCTGAGATTCAGGGAGCATATATTAACTATACTGTCTGGAGTCAGCCTTGATTGCAAACCCAGGCATAATGAAAGATGTGGCTTCACCAACCCCCTTGTCCGGCAACACCTTGAGCTCCTCCTCTGCACGGTGGGGCTCAGGGGCTCCTGCCCCCTGCCTTCCTGCAGTTGTAGGAGAACAGCTCATTCATAGCGGGGATGAGTGATGAAAGGGGAAGGAACTTGCTGTTCTTGTGCCGAGATGCATGGCAAGGCAGCCTGGGTCCACAGAGACTCTGATTGATGTGACAGCGAGGGAGTGACAAGCCTGCTGATGTGCTAACAGCATTTTACTCCAGCAGTTCTTGCCAAAAAAATAAAACCCCTGTGACAAAAACTAAACCAGTTCACTTGCTCAGGGCGTAGATGTACAGGACCTGAGAGCCACCACCTGATGTGAGTTATGAAGCCCAGCCTTTCTCCAGGAAGATGAGTGTGATAACACTTGACAGGTCAGGCTCAGGGTGCTCTGTGCTCTGGTTTAATGCAGCTCGACTTGGCCTGTCTCTGAAGGGCTGCCACCCCTGACTGCCACCCGTGATTTTAATACAGTCTTTACTGCAGGTCAGGAGATGAGGAGTATGCACGTGAGCCTGCATATATAAAAATAAAATACAAAGCAGCAGGGATTGGGGTTTTCCTCAGGAAATGCTAATTTTTCTTGTCACTCTTATCAAAAAAGCACTTTACTTGGACAGGGAGGGTCACACTGAATTTGGGTAGAAGGCTGCAGAAGCTGAAAGGAGCCAAGACCATTTGCTCAGCTGTAAGAGGAAGATAAATGTGTAATACCTCATTGCTTGTGATGTCCATAACCTTCTTCCAGCATCACCCCACATCATCAGGGCTCTTGGTGTGAGGGAACAATGTCTTTTCTTTTTACACCTGACTGCTGGACCATATGCTTTTCTGCCATCACATATCCTGGGTTCCTATAACTTTTCCTTATAATTCCCATGGTTAAACTTTTTTTTTTCTGAGTGGTGAAACAGCAATACATCTTCCTGCATATATTTGGTAGAGTCTTATCTTTATCTTCTGTCATCTTTTTTCCCCTGTTCCTGTTTGTGATGGCACAGGTCTCTGGGCAGCTGGGCTAGGAAGCACATCGAAAAATCTATGGGGCTTTAAAAGCACAGCTTATCTTCTGGCAGGTTATTTTTAAGCCAACTCTCTGCTTCCTGCCCTGGTTCACAGTGTGATGGTGCAAGTGCAAGAGCCAGCTGTGAGAAGGCAAGAATACTTAATGTTCTCATTGCTGCTGAGGACTTTGTCACATGAGGGCCAAGTGACAAAAATGTTTATTTCTCTCCTCCCCTGTGTGTCAGTGCAAAGTGACAGCCTCAGCCAGAAAGACCAACAGTAGCCTAGTTCAGGGTAGCTCAGTCTGGTGACTAAGCCCTTCCCTTTGTGAGTGGAAGCAATGTAGGTTCACACTGGAGGCTGATGCTGTGTCAGTGCCAAGAGGATGCTGTTGGGGAAGGAGGGTGGCTGGCTGCTCCTGCCCTTGCACTTCAGTGCATCCCGGCTTTCCTTACTCTCCCGTTTAGGAGATGAGCTTACAAGTAAAAACTGGAAGTGTACCACTCTTCCCCCTACTGACATGGCCTCTTTCCCCTTAGTCTTATTTCATGTGAAATTATTTGGCAAATTCAGCTTGAATTTGCTGATCGTTTTGGAGCCCCAGAAAATGCAGCTCACAGGAAATAAATGATTCAGCAAAAAGAGAGACAAAAATTCACCTGCCTTTGTGCTGTCACATTTGCTCTACTCAGCTGCTGATGTATCTGTAGCAAATTCTTCTTGTCTGTGACAAGGTTAGACATAACACAAAAGCTGCCATCTGCCTTAGGAGGTTTTTCTGTCTCATGAGGCAATTTTCTTTGGGATTTCCCTAATTCCACCAAAGTCAGAAGAGGGATTCTTGCTCATAACTTGGGGCTACAGATTAATCTCCTTCCTTAACATGACACCCCGAAAATCTGTTGCATGAACTCCCCATCAGCTGGGCTGAGGACATACTAGGGATGTCTCTCTGTTGAAATACACATAATCTGTGCATCTTCTTGTTTGAAAACAGGAATGGTAAACACAAGAGAAAATGATCCAGCCCTGATTGCCCCAGTGACCTTTCCTTTCGTGTCCACTGACTCTTAATTTTGTCCAGTCTGGCTTCAAATACTGTGAATGGTGAACTTTCTGTCACCTTTTCTGGACATTATTCCACTGCCTGGAAAATCCTGCTCTCACAGGTTACTCTGAAGTGTTATTTTCATTAATTTCATGTCAATGCATTCTCTTATGACCATCTGCTTGCTCTCCTTTAATACTCTAAATCATTGCATTGCTCATGTTTCCATCTTTAAGGCTTGAGTAAGCCTTTAATCCTCTCCTGAAATTATCACTTGATTAAATTATAGGGAATTACTTTCTTTTTAATTTTTCTCTCTCTTCTTAACCATTTTCATTGTTCATCAATGAGCTTCTCTCTAATGTTGTCAATCTCTGCCTGGTTTTCAGCATCCAAAATACAACGCAGTGTTCAAAATACCACACAATGTTTTTTATTTATGCCAGAAAATTGTACAAGGAGATAATTATTTCCTGAGATCAAGAAATAAATCTCCAAGCTATGCCTTTCTTCCTGCTTGGTGTCTATACTTTTTCACCTCTTCCTCTTAAAATATGAACTCTTTATCCCATCCAGTAAGATCTGAAGATCCTTATGCATTTTCTGTAAATGCCATACTGCTAGAAAAAAAAGAAAAAAAGAAAAAAGAAAAAAAAAAAAAAAGAAAAGGGCAGACATCAGACATAATTTCAGGCTATAAAAAAGAGACATGTAGCATGGGAGGCCATGGTCTGTTCTGTGGTGGTACAGCCTTGCTGAAGTACTGGAAAGCCAGCGTGGAAAGACACAGGCTATTTGGTGGGAACAGGAGAGGAGAGGAATAAAAATGATTTGAGGTTTAGAAAACACAACCTGTGAGGGAAGACACAAAGATTTGTGGTTGTTTGGGCTAAAGAAGACTGGCTCTTGAGGGAAGCAGTAGTAAAACAATTCTTTAAATATATAGGAAATTGCTACTAAGACAAAGGAAATTAAATAGTCTTCTTTTCCACTGAGGGTATAAAAAGAAATATTGAATTTAAATTGCAGTAAAGGAGACTGAGGCTTAACACTAGGACAAGTTTTTAGGCTAACGAAAATATATGTGAGGTCAGGAGTATATGGCCTAGGAACACCGCAGGAATTGCCAGCACCAGAGAGCTTTCAGAATAGTCAGACAATCATTAGGGAAAGTTTGTACAAACACCGACCCTGCTCTGGGGCAGGGGGAGCACTCAATGAGCTTTTTCCCCTCTGGTCCTGAGGGCAGAAAATGAGCACAGATTTCTGACCTTTTCACAATGCTCCCTGCTTTTAAGTAGATGCTCTGCATGTGTATGTCAATATGTGTGGCTGCAGCTGATGTTTGTGTGGGAGAATGCTATCTTTTCCCCTTTTCCAACAAGCAATTACCTTATCCTGACTTTAATTTACCCTTAGGTTAATGGGGCAGAAGTGGTATCAGGGAGAATGAGTTTCATAGGCTAAGGTTTGTTTCGCTTCTTCAGCACATCTGGTCATAACTCCTTCCTACACCACACCTGAAATTTGGCTTAGAATTATTCCAGAACCGTAGGTACTGGATCCTGTTGTGCTCATCTGTGAATAGAGATGAAGAGAGAGGGGTGCTCACTGCTCAGCCCTCAGCTCAGCTTACTCAGCCTTGGAGCCGATGGAAGCATTTGCACCACCCTTCTCATTATTTACTAACATGAGATGTGTCCTGCTTCCTCTTTGTTTCCCAGTAACATGCCTGCCTGGTACATCCTCCCACCAGGCTCTGAGTGAGCATCCTTCAGCACAAACAAACAGCCTGTTGGAGCTGAAAGGAGACTGGAGACAAGGCAAATATCTCTGGGGCCTTTGGTTTTGAAGCATACGATGGAGTTTAAGGTCCATTTGTAACCTCACAGTAGATCACAGACAGTGGCTGGCACTGGGATCCCTCGTGGTAATGGGCTTGGGCCCTGGGATGCTGGGGTGGGCAGGGTGTCAAAGGGGGTTAAAGAAGCAGTGTCAGTCCACAAGGATGGTCAAGAATTGCCGGGAGCTAGACCAGCAGTCAGGACCCGGGTATCCTCATTCTACCCTTTCATCAAGTCCACGCCTCTTGGACTTGGATGTGACTCAGAATTCAGGTGAGCTCCTGCTTTTGGGACGCATGTGGATGGTTTCTGCTTTCTGCACCTACTGGAGAGTTGTGTCCAGAGGCGAGCCAGGGCCCTTTCTGTGTTCTTACTAATGGCATGGAGAATTGTTGCTCACTGGTGGGACAAGCAGGGGCACTGAACTGAACTTGCAGCTGAAACAGAGCCATGAAAAGCACATGGTTCTTTGAATATGTGGTTCGTGTGGGAAGATCTTTGTTGCACATGTTGTAGGTGCTACATGCTTGCACATGTAGGCTTCAGAGGGATCTGGACTCGGAGCTTTAAAGAGGAGAAACCTATAGAGAGTTATAGAGACATCAACAGTGGCATGTGAAAATCTGATTGCAGTGTGTTGGAGGGAATTCTTGAGGTTTTCTAGATATATTAGATATCCATTTTATATTTGATCTCTTAAGAACAAGCACCTTCCAAGTAGTTTCTTCCCTTCAGTGATGGACTAAAGGGTCCTGGCTAGATGGACTTCTGATGTAACCAAGGATAGCTGACCATAAGTTCTTATGTCAACTTGATCTGTAATTATCACATCAGAATTGTTGGCATGAGCTGATGTTTAGCATAAAAGACGACACTGCTGGGTTTATCTGAGTGAAAGCTTCCACTGTGATTGCTGAATATGGACTACAAAAATCTGCTCCAACTATAAAATCTCACCTGTTAAATGCATTAAAATTCTGAGCCAGAACTCAGCTTGTCTTTGGTAATTTTCACTGTTTCAGCTATTGCAGGCAGCAATTTATAAAAGGGCCTTCACATGACATTGTAAATCCCACTGTGAGCTATTGCAAGAGCAGGGGAAAAAATACGTTAATCCATAGTAGTAAATTCAGGATTACACAACAAGCACATGCTTACTTCTTGGGGCTGCCAGCTGTACATGGAGCCACAGGTGAGTCACTGTGAGCCATTTTGCACTCTGCATTGCTTCCTCCCTTGGCTGTTGGTGTTGTTAAAGACCTTTGCACATGCTAGTGACGGTCAGGTGTGAACAGAACTGGCAGAGGACTTGGGTAGTGCCTGACCCTCCTCTGAAGTGTGATTAGACAAAATGCAGCCAAAATACATCATTTCTCATACCTACAGGGCAGCTTAATCTGCATTTGAACTCTAAAAAGTGCCTTAAAGAGCTATGTAAAAATCTCTAGCTCTCTTCAAATTTGAGCCCAACACATGAAAACTGACTTTGATACCACTTAAAGGAAATGCTCTGTAAACCCTCATGCTCCACACAAAGTTGTGTGCTGTAGGAAGCAGGTATGACTTGTCTTCATAGGAGGAATGTCTGTGGATTGGGATTTGCCCTCTTTGGGAAGGGGCTTTTCACACAGTTTTGTTACCTTGGGTAAATAGCTAGTGCCATGTTGTTTGTCACAAGCTGAGAATCAAGCTGTCCCCTTTGACCTTTGTGATCTCCTCATCTATTCCTGGAAAAGTCAAGGATGACTGCTCCCATTAGCAGTTTTTAAACAGTGTGGTCCATGCTGTGCATAAATGCTGCAGATTGATTGAGGCTTTTCTTTCTCTATTGCTCATTTAAAAAAAAATATTTATTTAATTTCTATTTGCTATTATTTGCCTCTTTCCTTTGTATGTGATCCCCTGTACTTTATAAATGCACATAATCAAAGTTAGGTTAGAACACAGATTTATGACGTGTGATCCTAGGGCATGCTCCTGTAGACAAAGGCATTTTGCTGTTAATCTGGCACAGAACACTTTTGGGAACTGAAGGAATACAGGCTGTGTCTTAGCTGATCTGATTGTTTGCTATTCTGCAGGAACACTGGAGAGCTGTAATAACCTGCTTATTGTGCTAGAAGATCAAGGATCTCTTAGGGTGGTGGAGGCTGCTAGAGTGATTTTCTGTAGTGGCCAAGGCCACAATATAGCTAAGGACATCTGATTACCAAGCTCCTTTGTTCGTGGTGTGACACTAGCTACCTTTATGATATTTTATTTTATTTTATTTTATTTTATTGAGAGGAACACAAAATTCTCTGTCGTAATTGAAGTGTCTGACTGGAAGGGGCATCTGCGTTTACCTGTATGTATTGTAGTCTAAAATCTAAAATGCTCTCCTTGAATCTTGTTAAAGGTAACACAGGTTCCCAAAATAGTTCTCACATTCACAAGTCAATGACTTTAAGAATCAAAGATACGTTTAGCAAATTCAAGACCAGAATGAAATCTGAATGTTCCAATAGAACTGTTCTCTTCATCCTCTCAGTATTTCTACTTGCCTGAAATAATGAGACTTATATTAAAAAATGCTTTGTCTATTTTTAAAAATTTCTGCAGAAGATGTCAACAGATTTTAAAAATACAAGTGGGATCTTCCAGGTTTTCTGTGTCTTGTCACATGCATTTCAGGGGTGGTGCTCTGAAACACACTTTGCCCTATATCCTACAATGAGTCAATGGGCAGATCAGTGCAGACCAGTGTCGTTGTTAGACACACAAACACACACACACACACTTTGTCTGGTGAGAAGGTATGAACTGTTTATTACGAAAATTTGACTCTACTTTTATAGTATTTCTACAAAGGCCAGGGACTGGGGGAGAAGGTTGATAACTCTCCCCATCCCACTGGTCAAGATAACTGTCCATTAGCTGTCCATATCTCTAAAACAAGAATGTAAACTACCTTGAATTAAGAAAAACATTGCTTCTTTTATAAAACCTGTATGTGAGAAAAACCCCAAGACCTATAAACTGTGAGATACAAACAGAAGGCTGAAAAATCAAGGTGACAGACCAGCAGTGCCACATAGCACCCTTCCACCTCTACAGCCATACACAAACTTTACGCAGTGTCTTGGAACATTTGTGGTTTTTTGTTCACTTTACCTCAACAACAACAACAACAAAATTATCAGCATTTTCTCCAATTTCCTGGAGGGGAGAATCCATTTTTCATGGTATTTCTCAGAGCTGCACATGCCTCTTATCAAACTTGGGTAAGTTTCTGAATGTAGCAAATACAAACTGCTGTAAACCAGACCTGGGCCTGGGATTTTTTCTTACTGCTGCTTTTTATTTTAAAGAGCACAAAAATGAAGTCTGGAAAAAAGATGAACAGAGACATCTGATTCACAGCTTCTTCACAAATTCAGTTTTCTTCTTGTGCTTTCCTGTACCACCCCAGGAACCATGCTGCTTTCATAGGCACTTGCTTATATCCCACTAGCACTCATGTCCTATTAGGTGGAGAGCAAGTTTGATCTGGACTGATAAGGAATAAGAACTTCTAGCAAAAGTGGAGAAGAAGCCTCCTTCAAATCACAGTCTGAGCCACTACCTCTTAGCAGTATTTAGAAATCTGTACTATCCTGCTGCAGTTTCCTAAACTCCACTAATCAAGATTTTTCATGGCAACATTTGCTGCAGGACAGAAATGGAGATACATGGAAGAAGGCAGTGATGCAACTGGCAAATGACCAAGGAAGAGAGGAGCTGGACTGATGCTCTCAGTGGAAATGAACAATAGGGAAAAGTGCAGTTTGAAAATTAGGAAAGTGTTCCCACAGGTGAGATCCCAGGGCTAAAGGAAAACCTTCTCATGAGAGGAATAGCAAGACAAGTCTTCAGGTTTCTATCACAGTGTGTGAGCACTTCAGACTCCAGAAGGACCTGTACCCAGTGGAAAAGGGGAAAGGAAATAGGCACTGCTGCATTACGTTTGCAGGCTTCCCTTGCATAGCTGCATTACCAGGAAACTCCAAAGTGCAGAGCATAAGCAGTGGCAGTGACAAAATGAATTGATGTGACTTCTGCTACCTAACTATGCAAAAATGACATCTATTGAGTGGCTGCCAGCCTAGGAAAAATGTAGCTAAATCCTACTACAGGCAGTGGGCATAACCACTGCAACCTGTTATTGAGATGCTTCCCAGAGCGCAAATTTAATGAGGAAAGCTCATGCCTCTGAATGCCCTTGGATACAGATGCAGAACAAGTTATACCAGACAAAAGGTTTCTCAGGTTAAGGGGTGATCTTCAAAGTGTGACAGCACAGAATCTTCCCATGGACCTACTTCTACCCCACAGTCAGCTGAGATAGTTTATTTGAAAATGGAGTAAGTGACTCCACATGCAACATGGGGAAAGAATGTACACATGGGGCTGTTGCACCAGAGTGGGTGATGCTCTCTCAGGATCAAACCATAGCTTTTTTTGGGTTAACTTCGCTGTGTGCTGGTACTCACAGATACCAGGGGTAGGATAGTTCAGTATGGATGATTAGAAATCTGTGGAGAAAAAGTACAGAAATGTAGAAAAAAAAAAATAGTGTCCTTACAAACCACGCAGTCATCTCTGAAGAGGGAGGACCTGGGAGTTATATGGGGACAGCACTGAGCGAAACCACTGTTGTCTAGGAAACTCAAAGGAAAAAATTAGCATACAGAAGGGGTTTAGAGTGTTTTTCAGAGACACTCTACACACACACACACACACTCACACACACACACAATAAGACAGATAGACAGATAGACAGATAGTCACACTCCTGTGACTATCATCAGCTTCTTTGCTGATGACTTTCTTGCCCAAAGCCAGTCATTATAAGAAGTCTTTGTCTGATTTTAAAAGCAAGAATAGGAATGAACCCCAACACTTTTTCTTTGGTGTAATGAGAACTGATCTTGTGTTAGCAATTCAAAGATACAGCTGTTACATTTACAGATGAATTAATGAACATATAAGGATAAATTAACAGATCAGCTTTCTGATCCCCCCCAAAGAAGAAAGGAAGGAGACCTGTCTTGGATTATGAAGAAGGAGAGATGTGAGCATAGCTTAAAGGCTCCTTCATGCATCACACTGAAATCTGAAACAGTCAGGACCTCTCATGTGCCTCAAGTAGCTGCGATCACAGAACTTCAGGCATTAAGTGACAAAGAAGGTTTGCAGCCATAGCTATTGCTACAGAGTACTTCCTGGCCAGTAAAGCAATTTTCCATGTGCCGGAGTGGAATGGCAGGAGGGACATGCAGAAGACTGGCATCCTCTAACCCACCTTGAGAGCCCAGCCCTTGCCAGGACTGTCGAGCTTGTGGCCTCCTGAGGCTGGGGGTGCTGACAGCGTGTTTGTGTGTATACCTGTGCAAGCACAGAGTGTAAGACACCACTCAACCTCTGTGGCTGAAGGCAGCTCCAGCTCAGATACCTCCTGTTCTTCTCTTGCACAGATGAAATGAGATGCTATCAAGAAGCAGAGAACCATTTGATCCTTCAGTTCAGATGAGTCTCTAAACCTCAGCCTACCAGAGGCAGGCATTGGCAGTGAAAGGAGGAAGAGACTCTGTCCAAGGGAGAAGACTGCTGGTTCTGTGGCTTACTGAACAGGTAGAAAAAACATGCTGGACTTTCCCTTCTGAGGAAAAAATTGTTTCCCTTTCCAGAATCTCAGGGAAATAAATTTTGTCGTTTCCCTCTTGCTGTGTTGTGCATTGGTTTGGGAAGGCAGCCAGCAGTGCAGACCCAGGCTCTGACATATGCATACACTCTGGCATGTACAATGAACTCCTTTAATATGAATTTATTTTCCTCCTCCCCATGACACCTCTCTGCCCATGGTGATATAGTACCACAGTGCCCATAACATCTAGCTTCTTTAATCCATGGCCTGCAATTACTAGACCTGCTATTAATGTCCTGGAGTTTGCTCCCCCATCCTTAATGTGCCCATCACCTCTTCCAATATCAGCAAGAATCTGTGGTTTTAAGACTGAATTAAGTCTTAATCCTGCACTGTGCTCTGTGTGGGTCTGTGTCTGCCTTTTTCTGTTAAGTCTGTGACAGTCCACTGCAGCTCCAGAGCTTGGCATGCCATTTAGGTGGAATCCCCTGGCTGAGTCCACAGAAACCTCTTGTTGTCTTTTTAGCTACACAGATTTCCTGAAACTGCAGACCTTACGAAAGGTCTTGGCTTGCTGGTTGAGACAACTCCCAGCATTATGTCTCTGCCTACACTCCAAGCTTTCGATTGTGGTTTGTTCTCCTGAGTGGCCATGGGAGATGATGGACAGAGACAGCATGAGACCAGGGAGCCTGTTGTCAGAGGGCAATATGCAGTCCACTTGGAGTCTCATCTACCCTTAGAAAGTAACTTGATGGACATGATAGGTTTGCTTGTAAGGAGACCGTACACTGGTGTCATGAGAACTACAGTCCTTGTGGCTGCCTCACACCAGGCCTTGTGAACCGAGGCTGTCCTGCTATTAATTCAGAACAGCAGCATGCAGCTACCCCCATACCACTGCTGATATCTTTCTGACACTCTCCTTATCGTGGGAGAAAGGTGCTGTTGAAGGCCACGTTAAAGTAGTCAGTCATCAAACAGAACAATCCTGACCATCAAGCAGAACCATCACAGTAAGCCAAAGCCAAAGCCTGACTTGTGGTGGTTTGTGAAGGTACATCAGCTGCATTGCATGACCACAGAAAAGAGTGTTTCTAGTAGCACTTGGGGCACAGTTCATCCCTTCCAGGAAAGGATGCCTAAATACATGTTCTGTGCCTCACCTGGGGTGGTGTTTCCCTAAGGCATCTCATCAATTGGGTAGCAGGGCTGACACCCCAAACTACTACTCCTTCGCTCCAGCTTCTGCTTCTTGAACAGCTGAAGGAACAGTCCACAGTGTCAAGTGTATGTAAATTAAGCAACACGTTTCATAGCTTACAAAACACCACGCTCTCCCAGTGAAAAACTGGGACAAAAACATTGAATCCATGGTACTAAGTCAGCTTATGCTGTCAAGTGCCTGGCCTGTGCCTTCTGCCTGATCCATGATAGCAAGTGGATCTTGCAGTCTCTACCCTGGGAAGAGGGAGCTGCATGGCAGTGGCAGAGGAAAAACCCCAAAAGAAACTCAAGAGAAAGCAGAGGTTGGGGCTGACACATGATTTCTGCTGTGTGTTGGGTTTACTGAGCTTCCTACATCACACTTATGATAAGGTGAGTCAGAGTATTAATTCATACCCTCTGCTTTGCCATGGAAGGAAAAGCGCTCAGCTCAGGCACTCTTGTGTAAGACTTGTGTTTGTTTGTCTGAGGATCATTTCCTGTGTGACCTCCCTCCTGGGTGCACCAGGGGAAGGAGAGGCTCTCGCTTCAACTACAGTAAGTCCCACCTCATTCTCACAGAGCATCCCTGGGGACTGCAGCTGGTCAGGGTTCCTGGAAACCTGCTTTGCGTCCCTCTTCGCACATGATGGTTTGGGCCTGTGTTCCAGATGTGACCTTTGTGTAAGGGACAAAAGAAGGTCTCCTTTGTAAATCTAATGGCATCCCTGGGCCAGCCTGCATATTTCCAGAGTTCAGAGATAGATCTTCGTGTATCAAGAAACAGAGAGCTATGCTTTCTTCCTGTGTATGCTTTTTCCTATTTTGTACCTTTTTATCTCTGACTATTTTATATCAAGGGCTATGCATCATAAAGACTATAAAATGAATCCTCACAGGAGACAGAGAAATGTCTTGGCATCAACAGTTTAGTAATGGGTTAGACAGGCTTTTCATGTGGAGTTTGCCAATATGAATCCAGCCCCCACACCAGCAGGGACTGCAAATTTCTACCACGTGCTGACTGGCTGTCAGCCGATAGGAAATGAACTTAGTCCCAGTCCAGTTCCTACTTGATCAGTGCACGTCAGAAATACCATCACTGCTGGAAACTGTCTCCCTCTTTCACTGGCAAGCCTGGCAGAGAGGCTAGAAAGTGAAAGCAAGTCTCTCATCTCTGGGGATAATATTGGAGACACATTAGCATCAGAATCTGTAAGGAAAAAGCTCATTTAAGCAGTGCCAGTGCTCAGCCTGCTCTGTGTTGAGGCCTTTTGCTGTTAATATGGAACTTTTCACCAGCCTGGCATTTAACAAAAGCATAAAGCGATTCTCAGGAAGAAATAAAAAAAAATTGCAGGTGGTGCCTTGACTGTAAAGTCACTAAATGAGTAATCTAGACAGAGTTTTAACAGGCGATTGTGCCTTCACACAAGATCTTGAAGATGTCCCAAATGCACTGTTTTGCATTCTGAAGCTGTGCCAGGGAGAGGCAGAAGTACTCAGAGGTCACAGCCACGCCTACTTTGGAATCCTCCAGCTGCATTGATTTTATTGAAAAAAAAAACCCCAGGTTGCTAAAATCAAAAACTTCTCTGTAGTTAAAATTCAGTACGGAGGGTTTTCTTCCAGATTAAGGATTGAATTCCTACCAAATATGATTTTCTGTCTTGCCCTGAATGGAGACCACTAGCCAAATGCCTTCTGGTGCTAGTCATACCATCACATCAAAGAAATTCACCCAGAGAGCTGCAGTGGAAAAGGAGAAAAAAGAGCCAGATGAAAGCGTTGACACCATGCTACTCCAGTGGTATAGAGAAGGTTTGCTTCTCTTCACACCTGCACCACTGCGACAGCCCTAACACAGCCATCTTTCATATGCCTTTTCTCACTGCATCCCAGGCTATGGGAACAGGTATGGAAGCGGCATCCCAAGTTGCCACATTGTTTGAACTTCTGTTTTGGGAAGTTTTCAAAACAAGGCAGAACAAAGCGTGTCTGTGGAAGCAGGGAGCACGTGTGCCAGTGTGTGCCTGCCTGTACAGAAGTGTGTGTGCACCATCTGCCACTGGGATTCTGCTCTGAACACCATGAGCACAGGATGCTCTCACCTGTGGTTTCGGTACCTGCTCAGGGCTCTTTTTTCCCCCAAAGAATTTCTCATTGGATTCATTGCTTTGTTAAGTGAAAATGGCAGGAAAGGTGACGGCTGGATTCATTTGTCACCTGAGATTGCATTTATGGCGCATAATCCTTCAGAGGCCTGGTAAGCATCACCACGTCAATCCTGTGGCTGAGGGAGCCAGGACATAATGTCTTGACTGCAGCCATCAGAGGTAGTAGCAGAACCAGGACCTGGATTCAGACCTGGTACCTCAGTCCCTGTGCTGACTGCTCAAATGCTGCTTACTCACTGTGCTTACAGCCAGGATCCTGCATTCATTGCTGCTTTCACAGTCTTGTTGATCTGAGCTCTCCCTTTAGCTATGCCTTTCAAGTCTTAGAAGCTGTAATGAATATGTATCAACGTTTCAAAGCCATAGATCCTGTGGTGGGGAAACAGAAAGGGGATGGGAGAGACAGACACACATACAGTCTAATTCATTTTTAAATGTCTGTAATTCATCCAAGAGCATTATCAATAATTACTAGAAGAAAGCAGTAGCTCACATCACGAGAAATCAGCGCTTTGACAAAAAGTTGGCAGCAGGCCTTACAGATATCTTGCACGTGCAAAACCTTCCTGAAGCATGATAATCAGCTGGGGGGAGGTGTGTGTGGGAGACCTTTCTGTCTGTTCACAGCTCTGGTGGCCTCACCGGGGAGCCCTGCTGTTCTGTCATCCCTGGGCCTGTGTCAGGCACACTGGAGCTCTTGCAGACAAACTCAGCGGGTGCATGCTAGAGCTCATCCCTGCAGGAGGGGTAGGTTTTCAGAGGAGGTTTATGGAGCAGGATGCATTGTAATCTTAAGCATCCCTTGAAAAATCAAGCCTGGATGCTCACTGAATATCCTCTCTGGCTCTCACCACTGCCTCCCCTCTGCTGTGGCCATTGCTGTCCTGTGTTCATGGCAGGGAAAAGGGCATCTCCAATTATCTCTGCTACATCACCTTCAAACTCTTTCCTCTTAAAACTCTGAGTAGGACATAGATGGTGGCCTGAGACGTAGGACTGGGAAAGGATCTTGAACTGCTTCCAGTTTGGAACACTCGCAGCTACCTCCCACGTACAGACCAGAACTCCCGCCATAAACAAAACCAAGGCAAGACAGAGAGGGGAAAGGGAGAGGGGGGGGCGCAGAGAAGGGAGGCTGTTTGAATAAAAACTTGGATTTTTTTTTTTACCTGAAGCCAGTCCTGGCGGCTCATTTTCTGGACATGAAGCTACAATGGCTGTGGCATTTAGAGCCATTCCACTTTTGTGGGCTGCCAAGACTTGCTTCAAACGTGTGGTCCTGGCAGGGCTGGGGATGAGATATGGGGATGCTTGGTCATCTTTCAGACCTTTGTGTTAGTTTGTGGTATATGAGTGATCCTCCTTCTTCCTTCCCCCACCACAACATAACTCATGTGATACACCCCTGATTTGGGGTCTGGTGCAGCTGGGGGCTGTGACCTTTTCTGCTGCCACACACTGCCAGTCATGCTGCTTTCTTGACCATTTCTCCCTGGGTTTACCAGCACCATGGGAGCAGAGACAGTGGCACAAATACCATGGACCATCTCTGCCGTCATGTCAGACCTCAGGCAGAAACACAGCTGGGACCACAACATCCTAAATCCAATGGCTAGATCTGCTGGGACTCATCAGTCTGAGGCTTGAGCCTCCTCTACAGCCAAAGCTGACCAAAATCTCATTTCAGGACAAATTCACAGCATTTGGGTCACCCCTGGTACAGTGCTCTGTGCTGGGCTACAAGTGAGGAACATTTGGCAGTTTCAGGTAATACAACAGCAGCTGCAGCCTCTGTGGTGTGTGTCTCATGAAACTGCCAAACACCTGAACTCTCCAGTTGGCATCTAGTTAATTAATGGATAAAATTCAAGAGATTAGTTTCCTGCACGAAGACCTATATGCTTTAAATCCTGCAGGTGCACCTGGCACTTTAACAGGTACAGAGAAGGCCTGGAACCACCTGTCCCAGTGGCCTGAGAGGGCAAGGACAGCCCATGGTCCACAGATCGACAAACAACCTTCAAAGGATGCCTAGAGAAGCTGGAGTTCTTTTTCTTTTGCCAAATGTTGCTGTTGAAATCTTTATTTGAAACCTGCCAGTGTGTTAGAAGATGGACTCCTTATACACTTGGCACAATTTCTTATCTTTATATGCACCTCACTGGCTTGATAAACACATTTTATTTAATCTCATAAATCAAGTGTTTATAGTGGCCCTTGCTGTTTCCCATGGAATGTCTGCTGCTCTGTGTTATAAATGGGCCATGTTGCTCTGGCCTGTAACTCAGGAGGCCATACACTATAAAAACACTCAAAGCAGGAGCATTTCCTCATTGAAAAATACCTGTGTTTCCTATGGAGAACCAAATTGGGGCATTTTCTGGGTCTTTTAGGGTTTGTGTTTTTTTATTCCTTTAAATCAGACTGAGTTTAGCACTTCTGCACTTTACCAGCCCATTCCACAGCCTAAGGTTGGTTGTTGGGAGAACTTAGTCCTGGCATGTCCTCCTGTGCTGGCTAACAGGAGGTGATGACACCTGTGGGGCAAGTCTGGCTTCCAGGACAGGGACCTGAAAGTGCCCAGTGCTTTGCAGATGTGCAGCTGCTTGGACACGAAGGTCTACCCTGATGCACTGGATAGGAAATTGGAAATCAATCATTTGTTATTCCATCCCTCCCTGAAACTGTGGCACCAATGCCACAATGAAGGCAGTGAAATGCTGTGTGGAAATTTAGCACTCTCTAACTTTGTTATTACAGCTCAGTGAGAAAGCCAGGTCCTAGCTGTGAGTAATCATCTGAGCTATACATTAGCCAGAAAATGAATCCTCAACTGGTATACAATGATAGTGTCATTCCTGAATTCATTCCACACAGCAGCATATGTAAAGCCATAATACTGACTGCATAATCAGTGGGTGGTGTTGCTATTTTTTTCCCTTAAGCATATGATGGACAAACAGTTTCTCCACTCTACATTTAAACCACTTCCATCATTTCTATTCATCTGTCCAGGATAAATTATATAGGAAAAAATGTGTAGGTGATGAAATTGCCCTCCATTTTTATCTTTTTTTCTTTTTTTTTTTTAACTGACAAAGGGGAGACAACAGACGAAGTGCATGTTGAGAGGTGGGTGGAAATCATAAATAACTTGTGTCTTCAGAAACAAACCCTAGAAGCCAGCTTGACTGTTTGGGGAATGGGGTTAGGGGCAGTCTGTGTGATAAGATGTTGGCGTTATTGCCTTCTTACAGCTTTCTATCTAGCTCTGCAATCTTTCAGCTAATTTTCGTGGGTTTCTTAAAACAAAAACAAACTATGATTTCACAGGGATTAGGGTTTCCATGGAGAGCTGTAGCCCTTGGCGCCTGTGGTAGGTTGTGGTGTGGCTGTAATGACAGTCCCAGCCCGGTCCCACCAGTCCTGAGGCATTAAGTGTACGCACGGATGCGCACATGGAGAAATGCACGCACTTCTTCCTCAATGGGGTTTTAATTTTGTGCGTGTGGGAAGCGCCAGATAACCACCCTGGGAGCAGAAGCTGACTGATCACAGAACTGGTATGGGATTTGAGTGGCACCAACAAGGTGCCTGTGACGTCTCAATCTCGAGAAAATAACCTTTGAGGACCAACAGCATTCGTGGTTTTTCTGATGTGGAGGTTGACCACTGAAACTAGAAAACCACCCTCTTCAAACTTCCTGGTGTTTCCTGCCTTTCTGTGTCCTAGTCTCCAAGGCTTCTTGCCAGAGCCAGCCTGGAGCTGAAGGGTCAGAGCTAAATGAAATTATGAAGCTTTTAGAGAGCCCAGATGCCTGGGCAAACGCCTAGTTTGAAGGAAGGTTACAACAAACAGGGAAGAGATCAAGGGACGGTGACCTTGGATGGAACTGGGAGCTGGCAGAGGAGAGGAGGGAAAGGGTAGGCTGAGGTCAGGCCAGCAGGAAGGAGTGAGGATGAAAACGCAGGGATGGCTCAGGAGGGGTTCATGCTGGAGCTTGGCATCGGGTCTGAGGCACCAGAAAGGTGCCACTGGTGGGGATCTGCTCCTTACACTTCTCTAACCCTGGTTTATCACATACACAGGTCAGGAGGAGCGCAGGGTTCAAAGAAAACCACCTCCAAGTCAAATATCAGCTGGGCAGCCTTTGCTAGTCTTTGCAGCACATACCTGCTAAAATATTGTGTGCGATTATGTATTTACCTATGATTTTATGCCCAAGGTGGGCTCTGCCTCGCAGCCTGCCAGGCACACCCTGCTGCCTGTGCTCTTCCCTGGTGGTGAACACTCAGGGCTGTCAGCAGCTGGATTCTGCTGTGGCAGCAGCGCTTCCTGCTCACACGAGACAGACACTCGAGTGAGAGAAAGGCTTCCCTGCATTATTGTGCCAGCCCTATTGCTCTAGCACGTTTCAAGGCTAAGAAAAATACTCCATGTCTGGAAATCAATTTCTGTTTTCTTAAGTAACACTGGCTGAACTCCTTGGAGGGAGGGAGCCTGTGTGAGCAGCTGGGGTATCAGGAGCTCTGCTGGGCGGGGGCAGCTGGAGGGCGTGTTCAAGGGAGAGGGTTGCAGCCTTGTACATATCAATGCAGTCTCCAAAACAAGAACATGGAAACATGCCTGGGGAGGGAAGAAAAGCATGATTTTACCCAGCCTAAGCTGAAATGGAAGTCTGCAAGGCCAAGTGACTGAACCCATAAATAACTTACTAGTGACCAAAATAGATGGTCTGGGCTGTCCTTTGCCACGCCATGCTACTCATTCCTTCTTTTCTCAGCATAGGACTTTCACAGCTACCCCATCACTTAATTTATTAATTTTAGAAGATATACTTGCTAACAGTATAACAACTGTAGTCCACAGCCCTGCTGCGTTTGCTCTCTGCACACAGGAATATCTAGTTTCTGGTAGGAGGCAACGAGGACTCTGCCAGAAGGCATTAAAGCCAACCTGAGGTTTATTCCAATGAGCATCAGGGACCATCATTTGCAGCACAATAGTACATAATTCTTTCAGTGTAGGTAGACACACATGCTTGGTCGCTGGAGAAGCAGGAAAACTAAGACTTGATCTGTTTTCATTGAAAGCAAATGGGATTTTAGTCATTGACAGAGCAGGATTGGGACCCAAGAGCAGAGTCAGTTTGCCAGTTTGTTGCTTGCCTACTGATGTCATGCCAATATTGTTTGCGTTGGTGCAGGGGAATGCAAACGCCTGGTCATGGGCAGGGGGGAATAATTAGCAGTGCTTAGTAAAAGCTATGGTAATTATTCATTACAGTTGCTGTAGTCCACCCTGCTTCAACAGCATGGGCTCTAGTGTCAGGGGCAGGGGGAGGGGGAAGGAGAAGCACATGGGGGCCTCCTTCTCTCTGGTGTTGCAGTGGCCGTCTCTTTTCCAGAAGACGGATGTTGTGCTCTAAGTACCTCTCCAGAGAGCTAATGGCCGACATGGCATTATTACCAGCCTGCAATGAGCTCTTTTTTTTTTTTTTATGATAGTAATTTGTTACACTGGTTTGCCACATGCCCGCTGCTTCCTTGTTAATCCAATAATCTATATGAGAAAAGCAATTTGACATTCCTCCTTCCCATCTGCCACCCATCACCCAATCTATATCTTAACTATCAGTGATTTATTAATGGTGTCTGCATTAAGTACATCTCCGCTTCATTGGCGCCCTCCATTCCCTCTCTCCTAGAGACACTCTCTGGATACATTTAGCGAGCCAAGTCAGCACAAGGAGGAAAAGCACCAGTGAAAGCAACCAACTCGGGGGATTTTAGGTGCTTTGGTCTAATATTCCACACATACAACAGCCTGAAGCCCACTCTGCTGAGACTCAAGTGCCTGCTTGGCCCCCATGCTCCTTGCAAAACATAATGCACTAACAATGCAGGGCTTTATCAAGTTTCTCCCTATAGTCCCTTTGCCAGCATCAGTTTGCATGCAGTGTGGGCCAGTGTTCAGTGGCTCTTAGAAGGGGCTTTTGATGGGGCTTAATCCAGTGTTTGTTGGGTAATGCTTCAAGGGAAAACAACCAGATTCATGATCTGTGGAAATAATGATGTACAGTATCCAGTATCGTGGATTTTTTGAAGTCTGGAAAGAGTGGTTCTGTTAGCCTTTCTGTCAGTGGCATAATGAACAGCATAGCCTTTATGTGATCACCTGTTTTCAGGACTCTTGAAAGAATACTGTACCTTCAATAGCTTCAGCAAAGTTGGTTTGAAATCAGCCAATGAGCTCAAAAGCTTTTGGAGATGAAGGGCATCCAAGAAGCTCACATACATACACACACACACACACACACACACAGGCACACACTCCTGTCTGCTTACAAAGGCCTTGTTTCCTTAGAAACCAAGCTAAAAATCTACTGGTAGTATTTCAGCCTTCTTGCCAGTATCAGGGAAGAGCTCAGGGACTACTTCAGTCCTGCAAAATGAAATTCTCTCTTCCTTTTGAAGGAATTCTCTGCTTGAAATTAGATTTGGGAAGCACTGGTCCTTGCACAGCTCAAAGCTTGCACTCCTCCACTCACATGGGTCGCAGGACAGGCATTCCCAGTCATTCACCTTTCATTCTCAAAACTGGGGCAGTGCCCTTGCACATGCTGGCCAGGCATTGCAAACAGGTTTCATTGATTCAATTACTCCCCACACAGCCATTGCATGCAGCACTGGCAATATAGCTCAGCATTCTGCTGTGTTTGTGTGTATGCTGAAACACTGCTTAACGACTTTTCGTTTAACTCACATGGGGAAAGCAAAAAAGAGCATCTGACTTGACACTAAAGTTCATTACACACATCTCTCCTGCCACACTCCTGGGGATCTAAGGATGCAGAATGAAGAAACCAAATCTTGTGGATTACATAATTCGACATGGCCAGATTCGGTCATGTTAAAAGTCTCTTTTATACAGAACGTTAATACTCCAGGTCGGCTAAAACACCTTTAGACAGCATGGGATGTGGACAGCAAGGAAGATGATGCTTTTATTTCATTTTCACAACAGCTCTTTTTGAAGGGCCTTCATTTATTTAGAATAGCCTAACAGAACCTTTCCTGTAATTACTACTATTTTTAAGATCCAGAAAGAAGTCATTAAAGAAAAAAGTGCAGTGAGAAAAGCCAGAATCCCATGAAACAAGGACAATGTGGAAATGAAACAGTTACAAGCAAAACTGCAATGGATTTCATTGCTTTTTGAAGTCCAATGCAAAGAATGGTCACACAGCATGTACCTCTCTAGATGTGCAGGGGCAGAGGATGATCTGTACCAGGGGTGGAGGATCACACTGTTGGTGCTGCTAAATTGCCTTCTGAGACAGCTGGCACTGCCTGGACAGTTCCCACCAGCTTTTTTTCCTGGTACAGGAATGGTAACTGGAGAACATTTGGATTCACCAGGCCCTCGGGTGACTGACTTGGCGGTCTCACAAAGTGGTTCTCATGTAGCCTTGCAGTCTTGCATCATTGAGCAGTGCTTGGTTTCCTTCCGAATTTTTGCCTTTTGCTGCTGGTGAGCTGTGGTTGAGATGCTGCTTTTGCCAGTGCTTGGCTCCCCAGCCATTTCCAGTGCCTCTGGATGCCAGTCTTAATATTGTTGAAGGCTCCCTAGGTGATTATTTTTTGCTGCTTCCTTTCCCTAAGGCTGAGATTTTCATTTGAGTTTTAGAATATCAGTTAACCCACATTTATCACACGTCAGTATCATTTCAACTAATAACTCTTTTATGCATAATGAAAAAACTTGGGATAAATAGACTGGGAAGAATGTAGGTAGAGAGTCATCATTAAGAACTAAGTGATTAAGTTTGGGCAGAGAAATGTGAAGATGTACCTTAAATTACACGTGAACCTCCTACAGCAGGGGACGTACACCTAAAATGGGGAAAAATGAGTATTTCATTGTCCCATCAGATGGAGAAAGCTGTCCCTCTCTGCTTTGTGTTTTTTAACACTGCACTGCTGAATAAAGCAACGTCTGCCTTCAGTCTTTTATTCCTATTGTTTGTTTCTGTTAAACTTACTGAAAATGGAAAGGGAGCATTCCTTTTGAATTGAATGACATGTTTTCTTGGAGCCAAAATAGGGGGAAAAAAGTGTTTGTTTATTTGTTTGTTCACTGATTTGGCAAGGAAAGGCCCCCAGGCATTTGAATTTTGGCTGAGATCAGGACTACTACAACGTTTTGTCTTTTTTCTTTTTCATGCTTATCTGCCAAACAGCAACAATAGCTCCCAACCCAGGACTGCTGGAAATGAGAGGCAGAGGCACAGAGTACCAAATGGCTGGGTGAGGGAGGCTGTGATTGCATGATAGGACAGTTCTGACCATGCAGACCGGGGCCGTGACACAGTGATGGCCCTTCAGCTGGAGAGAGTAAGGCTGAGGTGTGTGGAAATAAAGTGTTGGCGCAAAGCCACTGCTCTCCCTCCTTCTCCCCGGAGAAATTGCTTCTAGTACCCCCACACACCCTCCGACTGCCTGATGCCAGCTTCTCTAGCTAACTTACTCCACATGAAAAGGACAAACCCCCAGAAAAAAAATCAAAACAGGAATAATGCTGGCAACTCTTTCCATAAAGGATCAAATAGGCAAAGATAGGAAGCACATCTTTGGTGTATGATACTGCAAAATTGTGAGAAGAATCTGTATATTTGCTCTGGACATTCCCTTAGGCTTCTGTGTTTTAATTGCATAATCTTAAATCCAGCTAATGTTAGTAGTAGAGCAGAGAATAGGGAGTGAAGGCAGGAAACTCTGGCCGAAGCTAGACCCTAGTTTCACGTATTCCCTCCTACTCCAGATAACACATTTGCTTGACCAATAATCACTGCAAGTTGGGGCTTTTGATAAGCCACTGTTCTGGGACCTGGGGTTTCCCAAGATTTTCTGTTTCACAGAATAGCTCTTTTGCAAATAGTCCAGAGGAACGATTCAATATTTATATAATTACCTGTAGGTATAGCCTTACATTAGGAAAAATTTAAAAGTCAGCATTTTGTATTGTACAACTGCCTAGTGCTCATGATATCAGGAGTTGCAGATAGGCAAGCTGATGGATTATTTGCCCTGTCTGCTGTGTATAGAAGAACTCATTTGAGGGTTTAGTAGAGAGAAAGATTTCATGAATGACTGCAGAAGACAGAAGTGACATCTGGGAATTATTTGGAGTGGAGGAAAAGAACAGAAGGAAGAATGGTAATCTCTCATTTGTAGTTTTGGAGATCTCTGCAATTTCCTTTTGAGATATGAAGTTATTTCCCCCTAATAACTTGCTTGTGGTGTGGTTTTGTGGTGTGGTGTAGTTTTTCTCCCAAGGAGTATGAGGCAGGTGTAAAATCCTTACAATCAAATGTGAAATATCAGTGCTGGAAAGATAATGGTTTGACAGCAGCCAAGCTGTTCCAGGCTGCCATCACCTTGCATATTACTCCATGAGGTGTCTGAAACTTTTTTCCTGTGGAAGATTGTATGGAAGATATAATTACAATTATATAATTAATATTTTCCTTTGTACTTTCTTAAAAGAAAAAGGAAAAAAAGAAAAATCTCAAAAGGTATTTTTCCTGTTTGTACTGAAAACACTTTTGTGTTTGATGAAAGCTCTTTTTTTTTATAGCCAGCCTCTAGGGAAAAAACCAAACCCAAACCCTAGCAATTCATATTGTTGAAAAAATGTTTCCAGAGAAAAAATACAATTGCTTTTGACTAGCTTTAGTTATCATGGTTTTTTATTAAAATCTCCATCTCTTTGCATTCCTGCTGCTTATTTGACAGTCTCCGCTTGTCTTTCTTATACTCGCTTGCCACCATTTCACAGTCTCTCTTTGTACTCCACACTTCCTATTCTTAATTGGAATTTTCTTCTTTCCAATTCCTTCACCTTTTCTGCAGCAGACCTCTTAGGTAGTAGATGATCCTAATAATATCTGAGTTGGAGCTGAACTTTAGACCCATGGTATATCTGAGTTGTTTTGAAGTAGCTAAAAAGTATTAGAAAGAAAAAAGGTAGACATGAGACATTGCTGAATATTTTTACCTGATTTGTATAAGTGGAAAGGGGATGCAACACGACCAGCTAAAAGAAAGTTCACATTCTCTTCTCTAATAAGGAGTAGTGATTGTTATATGGGAGAAATCATCTATTTTTAATACATTTATATATATTTATATGTTTATAAGAAGTAATGTGCATTGCACTTCTATTTTTCTGCCCAAAAATGCGTTGGGCACATTGAAACAACTTGAAAGATCACTGAATGGAAGAATAAAGGATGTGGTAATTCATCTGTGGAGGTCTCCAGACCCACCTCCTCAGCAGGGCAGGGCCAGGCAGAGCAGGATGCTCAGCACCTCACCCAGGCAAGCTATTAGTATGTCCATGGTGAGATCACACCAAATCTTTTTGGGCACCTGCAGCAGCCTGTAGGGACACAGTGGAACCTAGCTTGGTTTGCACATGGGGTCTGGACAGGAGGACTCATAGAATGGCTTGGGTGGGAAGGATCCTTAAAGATCACCTAGTTCTGACCCCACTACCATGGGAAGGGACACCTTCCACTAGACCAGGGTGCTCAAAACCCTATTCAGCCTTGCCATGAACACCTCCATGGATGGGTACTGGTCATGAAGCTGCACTGGGCTAAGCCTTGGCCTTCCTTTTGTTGTGATATGCTTATGCCTTCTCCATCCCTCAACTTGCAGCATATCAGAAAAGAATTAATGATTTCAACCACTCTGTAAGTGTCATTCAGGTTCAAACTGAACAGCTCACATGATCTCATGCAATACTTTTCAGAAAGAAAGGAAATGAAGAAATACCCTCACTGATCCCATCAAGGTGGTGTAAGGTAAGGTAGAAACAGTGAGAGAAAGCAGTTTTGGGGCTTTTGTTGCTTTCTGTAGGCCAAGCAGAAGGACAGCACTCAGGAAGGATGGACGCCTGGAATGCTGCCGGCATCAGACAACATTGGCCTCTCACAGGGTGAGTGCAAGTCTAGTGCTGTTCAGGTGGTCACAGGAAAATGAGGTCAGACTCTTGTATCACCCATGAAGGTAGAGCTCTGTAGCTCCACAGGCTTACAGGGGGTGGATGTGCCGCTGCCCAAAAAGCAGCACATTTTCTGCATGGGGCAAAAGACGTGAGGACAAGGCCTCTCCCTGCAGGTGGCCCCAGCTCTTGTGGACACCAGCAGCAACCTCCATGAAGCCATGGGCCCTCCATTCAGGGTGGCTGAAAGAGATTTACCGTGCGGACGTCTGTGACTTTACATCCAACTGAAACAACCTCAGCACACTGTGGAAAAAAAATGGCTTTATCAAAGTTCGGTAACAGGGGAGAGATTTATTGGTCTGGCCACCTTCTTCTCTTTGGATATAATTTATATCTACTCTCCAAATCAGGAGTAATAACCAAATTATATATGTTGAAAATGGTGAGGTTTAGAAGTGCATAAAACATCTGAAATGAAACCTGAAATTGAGTGAAATTTGACTAGTTTCAGCTGTCGGTACAAGCCTAAAACTCAGGTAGGGCTCGTTAGGAAGTTCATCTGACCTTTCTGACTGAACCCAAGGCTGATTTTATGTCTGATCCATAGAGAATAACTTTTTCATTTCTTTTTTTCCTTTTTTTCACCTACATGAAATCTCACTGATTATGACTGGAAGCTCCTAAGTTTGTTCAAATCCAAAGTTCAAAGCAAGTTCAAAGTACAGGAAGCATGTAGCCATGAAAATGGAAATAGTTGAGTTTTAAATCCATGAGATCAGAGCAGCTGGAATTTGTACTTTGCTGAAGCTGCCTGAGCCAGAACGCTCTGAAAAGATGTGAGTTAAATCCTGATGAATAGAAAAGAATGAAGGGGGCTCTGGTTTTGACTTTAATCTTTGGTGAAGGTATTTGTCTTTCCTAAATGGTTTTCCAATGCAAATGAAACCTACCCACTAAATATTTGGGTAGAGCCTGCCATGCAGTACACTAGAAACAGGTAAATCAGTGCATGCTAGAAGAGAAATAACATCTTGCCTTTTTGGCCTTAAGTATAAGGTATATGTGGTCGGGCTAAGAAGAGGTCTACCTCCATGGATAGGGATTACTCAGAAATTATTATCTCGGTAGAAGTCTAAGCAGCAGTTTACAATCTGCTGTATGAAAGAGGTTCACACTAAGGAGTGGTGAAGAAATCAAGCCTTCGCCTTGCTAAGCTCTGAAGATTAAAGCAGAAAAAGTGCACCAGTTTTGCTAGAGGAAGTGAGTAAAATGGGCATGTGTTTGGGTGCAAGACTGCGTCTGTTTGGGGAAATTATAAGAACAAACGACTGAAGAAAGACAAGTCCTATGATTCCTTTTCCTCCTTTCCTGAAATCATTTTGTGTTTATACATGACCTAGGAGTGAGAAAGAAATGGAGAAATGGATCTAGGGAAGATACAACTCTGAAAGACAGAAAGATCCATCTGTATCATCTTGCCTGAAAGTCATCACAACATCAGTCAAGGAGCCACATCCACCATCTGCCCTGCATCATCCAGAGACACATAGCTGAACAAAACGGCAGGATTTTGGAAGTACTCATCATACAGTTTAGCACGGGCTTGGAGCTGACTACCTGCAGCCGTGGCTTTGTCATCATGGACATGGAACAGGACTGTATGAGCTCATGTGACAGACTGCATGAGATTGCCGTGACTTCTTGGGACTAGTGCCATCTGAACTTTGGCAACAAGGACAAATCTAAACTGCAGAAGGAGAACTTGTTTACTAAAAATTTTGTACAATTTGGTGGTTAAATCAGGATGTTTAATTCACAAGTTTTTCAGGCCCTCTTCTGTCTGACTGGACTGCACTCATCATAATGTAATTCATGCAAGCAATTAGGCAGTGCTGCCTACAGCAATACCTCATCCTCTCAGGGGATTAGAAGCAAAGAGGAAGTCTCCATGGTCTCCTAGCACACTTCAGTATATATTTCTGTGTCTCTGCAGGTGCCTTCAGCCCCTTGCAACTCTCACAGAAATCAACAGTCTCTCATGCTTTGATAAAACACATTTGCTTTGTCTTTGGCTGTAACATGGAAAGCTTTGGGTGCTTTGAGGATTCTAGAACAGATATGAACATAAATGAAAGAAAAGTTGTTTTCAGTACCCCTGGGGCAAAGGTTTTCTGACTGTAAGCTGGTGTTACCACCAGTTTGAGCCGTATGTATGTCTGCTAAATGGTATGGGTGTCAGCCATTCAGCATTTCCTTATTCTTTTAGGCCTGCTGGTAATTCAATCAGAGGTGTGCTCTTTCTTCTGCCCTAGGAGCAGAGCATTCACTCTGTAATGAAGAAGAATAATGTTGGCTCTTCTGCTGCTTGTACCCTGCCTCCATTCCTTTCCTGCTACTTCTGAATCCCCTGACCCTTTCAAAGGCAGCTCAGCAACCTGCTCCATCTTCTATTGAATTGAATTGCAAATCTGGAGACGCTGCAGTGGGAGCAAGCCATCCATTTCAATTCTGTGTCCCTGTTGTCCCTGCCATGGGACCAGGGCAGATCCTGAGGAAATGAAGCCAGCATTTGTTGATTGAGCCTTCTGATGAGATTAACTTCTGGTTTAGCAAGAAGCGTGTCATGTGGTCCCAGCTGTGTTTGGGCCAGCCAAGGCTCAATCACAAGACAGAACAAAATTTCTGGAGCTCTGCATGCGACTCACGGACAGTGACTCGCTCTTCCGGCAGCACTGGAGAAGCAAACTTGCAAAGCTGAGTTGCCCATTAGGAAAAAATGAGGCAACAGCAGGCAGCCAATTTTGGACAAGTTACCTGCCTACCCACCCACTTACCATATGACAAGAACTCTTCTGACAGGAACATCCTTCAGCAAATTGCCTTTCTGCTGAGGAACCATGGAAGATGGATGGCCAATGGGAGGAGCACCATGACCTGCAGCACGTGCTGCAGGGGATTACAGTGCCCTGATCCTACAGTGCCCCGATCCTAAGGAAACCAGCATGGGCCACAGATCCAGGGTCTGTGTCCTTACTTGGAGTGACTAATTTTCCACTGACTGCCAGAGGTGAGGGGTCAGAGGGAGAGGTCAGAGTGGGTCACGGATCAGTGGAGAAAATACAAATCAAAAAGAAACCCTTGGCCTTTCAGGTTAGTTTGTATTATCAGTTGTATCTATCTTTTTTTAGCTCCAGCCAAGCTTACCCTTTGGCGTAAACTGCTTTCCCTTGAGCACCTACAGAAAAGCAAGTCAAAAGATGGCAGACACACTCACAAGGTTTATGCCTGACATCCCTCTGTGGTGACCCTGTGACAAAAGGATTTCACTGCTGTGTCTCCCCAGAGCTGCTCTCATTCCTGGTGACTTCAGTGACAAGAGCTTTAGCCTCTTTAAGCCGTGCAAGACATGCAATAAATTGCAACATGTTATTATGCTGGATATCTCGGGCAGAGCTCTGCTCTGTGGTGTGCTGAGTGGCACATCAGCCCTGGTGTGGTCTGCCGGGCAAGCACCCTGCATTTGCCTTGTGTGAGCCACCAATGCCCCCTTCAGCACACTTAGGTTACAGTGTCACTTGAAAACATTCCCTTTCACCACTGCTGCATCCCAAGGGTGCTTGTTACTCACTCTCAATAGGTGTGGAGAATACAGGGAAAAGGACTTCTCACTCTGCATCTCAGCTTTAGTGTGTATATACGTGTTTATGTTTCTCGTTCTTTCAGTGAAAATAACAAATGAACTCACAATCCCATTCCAAAATTAAGAGTTACATGGTTACTTCTGTGCCAAGCCTGCAGCCCTCACAGTGTCTGTCTTGAAAGCAACAGTTCAATTTTTCAGCAGATTTGCAGTCTTTAAAATTGGGTTTGATTCCAAAACTGAGGTGCAAAAAGAACCTTCTGGCTATTTCTTGACAGAGCATTTTTGTCTCCAGCTGACCACTAGCTCAATGAGACTAGCATGTCCTGACCGCATGGGAATATCAGCGAATGGAGAGTGTGACCATGAGCCCACTCCTCCGTGGGGTGGCCACTCCTTGTCATGGCACTCATGACATGCTCTGTTTGGAAGCTGCAGGAAGGCAATGTGCTTCCTTGCTTTCCTCTTCTGGTTAGTGGTTCTCTCTGAGGAGGTGGTAGCTCTTTCTCCCCTTCCCTCCTTTCAGGTGTATTTTATTTGGGGTTCTCATAGGTGCTGGTTGGGGCTTTCAAGTCACTTGGGCGAAGACCTCTAGGCCTGGGAACAAAATTATCACAGGGCTGCACATTTAAAAGGGATCAGAAGTTGCAGGGTTTGGCTTAGTAGGGGAACGTGTTCTAGCTGTGGAGAAGATAATTGGCTGTAAAAAACATACGGCACATCTCTGTGTGAGCAAGGCAGTTGTTATGTTGACAAACTCAGCCTTGCTGACAGAATGGCTATGGAGCATTTTACTGTACAGCGAACTGTTTATCCTGTTGTATGTTTCCCTGTAGCTACTATTAGAAGTTATCATCTTCAATATCCCTCTTGTCTCACATCTGGTGAGAAATAGTAAGGTCAATATCCCACAAGCCATCAATGTCTCAGCAAGCCCACTAATTTTTTTTTTTTTGTCTTGGCAACAGCCAATAAATCTCAGAAGGCTTCCTTGAAATACAAGAGAGAGGAATCTGTTTATAGTCTGTATGTTGTTACTTAGAATATTCATAGAGTCATAGAATAGTTTAGGTTGAAAGGGACCTTTAAAGGTCATCTAGTCCGACCCTCATGCAGTGAACAGGGACCTCTTTAACCAGATCAGGTTGTTCACAGTCCTGTCAAACCAGACCTTAAATGCTTCCAGAAGCAGGGCATCTGCCACACCTCTGGGCAACCTGTTCCAGTGTTTCACCACTAATACCTGCTTTTTTTGTTAGAATAATCGCTTCTACTTGAGCTGGAAAAAACCCAGAGTGTCCCAGGAAAAGGTGGCCTTGTGCCCAGGAATGTGTTGGTTTCCATGGCAATAGATTAAGATGGGCTGTCTAAGGCCACATCAGATCTCAGCAAGCTCTGAGAAAATCCGGGGTGTTGGTGCCCAGTACAGTCTGCAAGCACAGCACCATGGTTCCTGAGTCCCTTTGATGAGCTGTGAAATAGAAATGTACTCTGCAGATTCCTAGGGATTTGCATTCAAAAGGTGCTGCTGCGCTAACTGATTTGGTCAATATTGCTGGAAAAAAAGTAAACCAGTGGTGAATTTACTGCCCAAGGTTGTGCTTTCACAAGGAAAGTAGGGTAGAACTAGTCCTTGAATCATGACAGCTCCTCTCTGTCCTCTCTTTATAGTCTGGTCATGACCCTCAGCATGGGAATGTGGGAAAAGGAGTTTTGGGATTATTTAGTCCCCTATGCTTTGATACTGGGATTGAAAATTTAATCCTCTTATGGCATGTAGTTTTCTGCATGAGACTTAACAGAAACTTGAGACAGAGGTATCAGGTTGGGAATGTCAGTCTGTTTGCTTTAGACTTCTCTGCTTGGGCCATCTGCAAATTGAAGTGACTCCAAAAATGGGCAGCCTCCAGTAAAATATCTGTGTGATTTTTTGAGGAGCCTAACAGGAGGAATTGATGATTTGGAGATACTTTAGCATGCTTGATGTAACCTTGTAGGTTGTTGAGAGGACTGACTCTCTGCATAGGAAGAGAACTATTTTTTGAGAAGAAATCTGGTTCTAGCTTGACTACTTATTCAGTATCTAAGTGGATATTTCTCTTCTTATTTGCACAGCTTCAACCAGAAAAAGGTAACAAATCTGCTGCAATCTCTGGCATAAGTATTTCTTACTCATGACTTTAATAATGAAAATATGAGTTTAGAATCCCTCCTAGACAGGCTGCTTCAGTTGTTGCCCAGAAAGTAACTCCAAACTATGTATTAGCAGCTTGGGATATTTTTGAACAACAACAACATCTTTTTTATATTAATAATTTATGCATCTAAAAATTTCCCTGTCATTCTTCCCCTCAGAATTGGTGTGGTTTTTTTTTTCTTTTTATTAGCTCCCTGTTGAGCAGACTATGTTTTGATTTGGGGAGAAATGATAGTTACTGCTCGATGACAGTTGAGACAGACATTATTGGGAACATCCCTGCATGTCTTACCAGCAGTTGGATATATTTGGCTGTGCTGATGCGGGATGACATTTTCACTCCAGTGTAAGACAGCCCATGTGGTTGAGTGCAGGTGTCCTGCTGTGTGGTAGGACATAACCTAAAAACTGACACCTTGGCATGGCTAAGATTGCCTTGTCCATTTTTATGTTTTTAGAATGGCCAGTTCTAAAAGCAGTAAGCAAGCAGAGAGCAATCTTTTCTACACCCACCTTCCAAGGTCCCAGCCATTGGCAGATAAGGAAATTTAGAAATCACAGATAAACTGTAAAGTTGCATTGTTACCAGCAATTTAACTGGTAATGTTTCCGTAGTGAAATTATCAGAATCCTTTCTGAATGCATTTCTACTTTTTACTTGAACAACTGATTCTAAGAAGATATAAATGTATTGAAACACTACACAAAAGAACTACTTCTACCTAACCCTGTCAGTTCTGATGATTCTTTATTGGTGAAATAACAATTAATTGTTCCTTAAGTACCCCTGGCTTGTAAAGTTTGCTGATAGTCATGTTGTTTAATCTTTAATTACTTTGTTCATAAGCTGTTATTCAGGCTTTTGGTTAACACTGTGCTCTTTTCATAGGCTTGTTGATGGTCCCAGTTTAGAAGAGACAGTGTTTGTCTGCAAACTCACTCCTCAATGGGACTGTGTGTCTTGAGCTTGAGATCCTCTCAAGGATCTTTCCATGCCTCTTGCTATCAATGTGTATCTGGACCTGTCTTTTTCCATTTGCTTTTCTTTTTGTGAGGAAGCAGGAAGTTGCCTCATTTCCCCAAAGAGCCAAGCGCCCCTGTCAGCCACCATTACTCGTGGTGACTGTGGCACGCAGCTGTGACACTGATGGAATCTCTCCGATTGACACCGCTGTGTCTCAGGGGATAGGAGGCTTTCCTGCCGACCCCAGGAGGTAACATGAAACACGAGCATAAGACATTTCATACTGTTATTCCCATAAACCACTTCAAACCCAAAAGTAATGGCTCTTCAAACTCACAATTATTATTTTATTGTCATTTAGACCATTTTGGCATAAAATTGTTTTGTTTGCGGTAATCAGTAAGGAAAACTCTTTTTCATTGAAACATTTGGTCATATTATTCTTCCCTTTTTTCTCTTTTCATTGAAATTTTCTATTCAAACACCTGACAGTAAATTTCTGATGCTGCTAAATTGAATCTCCAAGCAGGTGTTTCTACCTCCCCCTATCAATTTCTTGCATATTGAATAGAAAATTTTGGGCAACTTCAGTGATAATGTTTTTATTTGTTTCCTTGCCTCATTGTCTGTCACAGCTGAAAGAAAAATACAGGTTAAAAATGTCCAAAGCAGCTAAGTCCCCTCAGCCTAAGCTTTATCAATGCCAGCATGATTAGTGCCAGCTTTAAGCAGAGCTAACACAGGCAGTTGCCCAGGGCAGCAGACTGCTGTGGCAGCAGAACAGTCACTGCTCCTCTGCCTTCTTTTCTGTGTCAGAGCCCCTGAGATGGGGCTGCTGCCAGACATGTGGGCCGAGGTGTACGACCCAGTGGCTGTGCCTGGGTGTGCACTGTCTCCCTGGGAGCAGTGAATGCTGCCCATCTTCCTCCCACTCCCCTGGCATCACCCAGAGGGTGGAGCTCTCCAGGCTCCAGTTCTGCCCTCTGCTTGCCATCCCCAGGCAGGGAGAGCCCGTCCGTGCTGCTTCTCCATAAGGTGGCAAAGTTGAACTTCATTTACACCAACAAAGGGCTTTGAACTGGCTGTGCAAGATGTTCTGCCTTATATTTATAAATGAGGACCAGGTTCTTCAGTCTCTCATATTCTTTGGAAAACATTACTACACAAAATATTCCTACCACTGGATTTTCTATATCTACACATAAGCCATTTGAATGGTTGTCAGGCATAGCCTTGGAAAACAGCTATTTGCCACTTGGATCCATGTGTACATTTGTGTGTTGTGTGTGTGGCTGATGGGAGGAATATATATTGTACACATGAATTTGTGCAAGCGTGTGGTTTTGACTAAGTCTGTGCTTATTTAATTGAGTTTGATGATGGTTTACACAAAAGGCTTAAAACATAGATGCTGGGTGTATGCTCTGAAGTTTATGGATAGACACTTTGTCTATGTAGCCAAAGGAGAGGAAGAGGCTCAGGAGTGACATTATCACTCTCTGCAACTACCTGAAAAGAAGTTGGGACCAGGTGGGGTTTCCCTCTTCTACCAAGCCACTGGTGACAGAATGAGAGGACATAGTCAGGGGAGGTTCAGGCTGGACATTAGGAGGAATTTCTTCACAGAAGGGGTGACATTGGAATGGACTGCCCAGGGAAGTGATGGAGTCACCACCCCTGGAGGTGTTGAAGGAAAGAGCGGACGTGGCCCTCAGTGCCATGGTCCAGTTGACATGGTTGTGTTCAGTCATAGGCTGGACTTGAGGATCTCAGAGGTATTTTCCAACCAAATTGGTTGTGTGATTCTGTAGCTGAGTTTTGCCTAGTTCAGAGAACTGAGGTGCAACTCTGGGTCCTGAAGCCTGTGTTGCCTGCTCCCACCTAAGAGAGGAGCACCTCCAGTTCCTGACAGGGGCTGTAAGGTATCACATGCCAGGTGAAGAGGCGCTCACTGTGGTTAAACACTGCAGTACCTCTGGTGCATTGCCTGGGCTGGTTCTAATAAAGATGATGCTGGTATATTATGCGGCTACAAAATCTTCTCCAGATGAAGAGTCTCCCTTTTCTGAGAGACATTTGAGGTGGACCTTTCTAGCCAGAGAAATAATACTGTCACGGTGGGCAGTGGCTGCAGCAGTGGTGCGTGCAGTCACACAACACGAGCTCTGTTTGGCGGCTGTGAATGACAAGTGATGCTGCAGCTCAGTGGCAGTGTTTCAGTGCTGCACAAAAGATGCTCTAATGCTTCTGTGCTGCACTAGTGAGGGCCATGACTGTGGATGTGGTGGCCAGAACATGCGTGGGGAGAATCACAGGCCAGCTTTTTATTTTTGTTGCTTTGTGGGGCAGGCCACATGTTGTGTGCATGCTGACACAGCTCCTGCAAGTCACTAATCTGGGCAGTAACAGGGTTACATGTTTGGTGTTGTTTGGGTGGCAGGCACTGTTCCATGTGTTGGACTTCCACAAAGGACAACAGAAAATCAAAAGGAAATGCTGTTGTTGTGGACACAGCACAAGGCAGAGCTGTATAATTGTTTTGGTCCTTCATGGCTTTATCCCTTTTGTTGTTTTCAGGGCAGGGAGATCTTCACTTTATCTGTGGAGTGACCTTCCCATCCCCTGCCTGCAGCACTGGAAAGAGATTAGCACAGATGAGAAAACACAGGAGAAACCTGCTGGAGCCAGTACGGGGAAGTCTGTGACAGGAGGAGTGAGCAGCAAGGTGTCTGAGCACGGCTGGGTTGTCTCTGGGGGACACAGACACAGGATGGTTTCAGGCCGTGGTGCCACTGTTCCAGTGGGGAATTGAAACCACTTTAATTAGGAGCTAGCTTTAGCTTTTCCCCAGAGCAGCAGAAGAGGGGGAGATAAGAAGCCCCCGGAGAGGAGGGGGAAGCTGGAAAAAAGGAGCAATAAACACAAACTGGAACAGATTTTCTAAAGGAGGTACTGCACACCTGGGTATCTTCTAGGAGGCATCAAGAAAAAATAGGAGTGGTCTAAATTAATCCACAGAAAAGCTGGTGGGGAAAGATTTTCTTGCTCCAAAAATCAAGAGTTTCCAAGTCTGTGGATCTTCGCATGCTTACAGCATGGTTGCCTTTAGGCTATGAGATCTGCTGTGGGCTACGAGCAAATTCCCTCACTTGGTATCCTCATTTGCAGTGCAGTGCCTGAAAAGTTGCTTGAGGCCCACCCTGATCTAATATCAGGTTGAGGTGAAAAGTAGAGCTTGAGGCTGGGGAAGCCAGCATGTTACCAGCACATGCAATGAGAGACTGGCTGTGAGGACCAGGAACACACTTGCTGTGTACAGAGGTGGTCCTAGGCTTGCAGAATATAACAGCAGGTGTGGGGAGGAGGAATTGGATCATGCTGGCTAAGCAGACAAAGACGGATCTCGGGCAGAATGGGCAGGATATGACTAGCCTTCTCTCTGCAGCCCAATCCCATCTTCCTATGGCTGGACATAACTTGAATGGAAGTGGCTATTCCCTGGTCCCTAGCTAATATAGTAAGGGTTAATGCATTGCAGAGTGGCAATAAATTTTGTGTGTATGACAGAGGAGTGGGCCGGAAATGTTTGCTGAGGAGAAGCTGTTGTCAGCATTGTGCCTTTTATTAGTCTGTACTTTTCTTCCTACCCTCTAATGAAATGCCCATTGACATTTATGGTATTGTCACCGGGTGAGAAAGCAATTGTCACCTCCACTGACACCTCTCCCATCACAGCGGGTCCCATTCTAGCTCTTCAAAGTAATTTTCATCTTCTTTTTCATGGACAAAACTTTCCTGGATGGATTTACCTGCCCACTGAACTGCCAAAGATTACCTCAAGACAGCTGCAGAGTGGACCTCTACAGCTTTGCTGTCTGTGAACGTCACCTGCACTCTTCTAGGGATGCTTGAGGAGCCCGTGGCATGGGCAGTCTGCAGTTTACACCCTGCAGCCTGTTGTAAAGCCTCCAATCATGCCCTGGTCTCCAGTGACTTACTCTTAGTTGATCTTGCTCCTGTCTTTGCCTTGCTTTATCCTGCTCTTGGTCCCATTAGCTCTGGTATAGGGGGGTGGCAGGTCTCAAAGCCAGTCTTTGTTCACTTTGTTCACTCAAAGACCAACTCACAGTCTCAACAAGGAAAAGACAACAACAGGAGCTCAACCCTTATTAGCCATCAGAAACTCCACACTAGAGAGACCCCATAAAGGTATCCAAGGATGTGAAAAAAACTTTTTTTCCACGAGATACAAAATTAAGATGGCTTGGAACCTGTGCTTCAGTAGTAGAAGTAGCAGAGTTTATGGAGCTCCTTGCTTTACTGCAAAACAATAGTTATTTTATTCTGAAGGTACACAGCTGCATTGACAAACAGCTACACATTCCTTTGTAACATGTCTTGGTCAGGAATGCACTCACAAGGGTTTTTAAGATAAAACCTACCTCTCCATACAACCTGTTAGTGAAAAGGTAAATAATTAGTCTTTGCTCAGTTGTCTTTGGTGTCTTTCATGCTCTTGTTTGTTTGTTTGTTTTTATTTCTTTGTTTTGTTGCAGTTTGATTTTATTGGCGGGGTGGCGGGGGAGGAGGAGGAGGGTGACACCGGGAACAAACACACTCAAA